>KK117457.1:10349-21723 GCA_000611955.2 Stegodyphus mimosarum
TAGGTGTCTTTCGTTCGTACTGCGCGTAAGCTAATAGACCCAGGCCTATGAAATCTGGTACACAGGATGCATCTAGATCTTTCAAAATTCGAATGAGGTTTTTTTTTTTTATTATTATTTTATTTTATTTTATGAAATAGTATCAAATTGATGATTTTCTCTCATTATATGAACAACAATGGCATGCAGCCATTGTTGCTGATATCAGCACTACCCGGAAAAATGAGGGCGATAATTCTGCGCAGTTTTTAAATTTAATGTTTCTCTTGGATACTGGACGTTTGTCTAGAG
The DNA here is from genome assembly GCA_000611955.2 of Stegodyphus mimosarum. Taxonomy (NCBI): domain Eukaryota; kingdom Metazoa; phylum Arthropoda; class Arachnida; order Araneae; family Eresidae; genus Stegodyphus; species Stegodyphus mimosarum. The sequence goes on from KK117457.1 coordinate 10,641, forward strand.
AAGGCAGCAGGAAGTTGGTTAATTTATTTATTAGGATAATTAATATTTGTATTAAGGGATATTGCTTATTTCATTGTATGCTTTTTATATGTAATGCAATTTAAACTGAATTTTTTTTCCGTTGTTGTTTGTTTCTTTTTCGATAAAATTGTTCTGCAGAGTAAAATTCTGTGCAGTTTTCAAATTTAATGTTTGGTGTTCTCTTCAGGCATTTTTCCGGTACACTTAAAAGCCAGACGAAGGCTGGCCGCGTAGCGGCTAGTCAAAGATAAAATTGTCAGTTAAGGTTGAAATAGAGTATAGAAGTAGCCAAGTGACAAAGACATGTTGCCAAGCAATTGGATTTTGATTTAAGACATGTTGCCAAGCAACTTGTTTGATGTATAAAGAAAACGGATGAAATGCACCGAACTGTTTAACAAAGTGGAATTTCAAATATCCTTTCTCTTTTATGGCAAAACACCTTCCCCTTGTTTTGTGTCTTACATTTTAATGAATAGTCTATTTAGAAAATGCCCATTGTTTCATTCTGTTTAGTCATTTTTATCATGGAGTCTGGTAAAAAGTATAACGATCTGAGTCAAAGGGATAAAGTTGACTTGCTAAACTGTTATGATCAACTCCCAAAAACGAGTCAACAAAATGCTGCCTTTAAGTTAAATATTTTCGAACCTCTCTTATGCAAGATTTTGAAGAATCATGAAGCTATTTACAAATCAAAGCAAAATCAAAATGAAAACATAAAACTGATACATAATAAGAAAGACCACAGAGTTGAGATTTGGTTTACAAATGTTTGTGAAAAAGATGCGACAGTCAACAGTTCAATGATACAGCAGAAAATTGGAGAATTAATCGTAAAAATTTGGAAAGATGATTTTGTAGCAACAGACAGCTATTTTAGCTGAAGGAAGACAAGAGAAATATTTTTACAGTATACTGCGAACACAATCACGAAGAAGAAAAAGATGCTAACCCATCAGCTGCAGGAGCATGCTAAGTTAATGACCTAAATTATCTACAAAGTGCTGTTAAAAAGACCTATAATGGCAATGAAATAGGTCTATATTATCATGCATTGCCTGAACATACATATTTAATTAAAACCTGAAGTTCAAAAAGGTGTAAAATATTGAAAGATTTTGTAACTTCTTGCATTGTTATGTGGGGGAAGGGGGGAACTGAAATATTTCAGATTTTATATTACAGCCGAAGGGGCATTTTTTTAGCGTTTTGTGTGTTACCTTTATTTATTAAATATCATGTTCTTCGCACTTAAAATTCAATTCACAGCAATATCACAAAACATTTAAAAGACCATATGTTTAGAATTTCTGATACAGTCTTGCACGCTGGAGATAAAAAATGTACCTCCCCCCCCCGTACAGTGTTGCCATTGCTTGCTTTGAAATCATTGAGTTTTTTAATCATAAGTTCTTTACAAATATGAAACAGATAACAAAACAAATTCCAAATTTAGGCTTCCAGATGCCCATACTCAGGTGCAGAAGTACGGTTTTCAAAATTTGATGGCTCTAGATACCATTGTTTAATCACAATGCGAGAAACATACATACATTTATGCAGATTCTTCATTATTTAATTTCTTCAAATATAATACAGGGCTGTAATATTTGGTGGTAATAACAATTTAAAAAGTAATTCACCGTTTATAGTGAATCAGCACAAAATGACAAAACAGAATTAATAGCCCTTCTGCACAAATTGCCTCTTTGGGTTAAAAAAATTAGTGATTAGAAAAAGAAAAAATCCTCAATACTTCAAAGGACTAAAGAGTTTACCAGTGGACTATAATTCAAACATGTGCAAGTCAGTAATTTTTAATGAATAGCTTTTGAAATGGATAACAAACTGAAGTATCATATCCTTGTTTTTGTTGATAACTTTACAGTGTATAATGTAAGCAATTTTCTTAAACATACTGAAGTTGTGTATGTGCCAATATATAACAGAGCCACAATTCATAAATGTGATCAAGGGATTATAAGAGCAAGTGCAGTGAAATGAGCATTAGAGTCCTTTATAACAATATGATATATATATATATATATGTTAGTATGTTAGTGAATTAACAAGGAAAACTAGCCTTTTTGAGATTCTGCATTTGCTGAATATGTCTTGAAACCACATTTCAGAAAAGGTAAGAAGAAACTGTGTCAAGCATACCAATCTTTTAATAAAAGATGAGATAAAGGAAGTTGAAGAACTAAAAACAATATCTCCTACAAACATAAACTGTGAGACATTTAACACTTGGGTAGATACTGATGAAAAAAATTAAATTGCTGCCTCAATGACAGAAGATATTTAACAATCTCTAAAACAAATGACGCACATCCTGTGATAATCTTTCGGGGGGAGGGAGATGATGAAATTAGTGATTATCCTACAAATGCTGAGATAAGGGACACCCTACTAGTATTAAGAATATGGGTACAGCATTGGTTAAATAATTTCCAGAAGCATTGTGAATATGAACAGTTCATAAATGAGTTTCTGTGTAATAATTGCAAACAATCAATTATTAATAATTTCCCCTAATTAAAATTGCTGTAAAAGTAAGAATTTATATGTTTCTAGCTGTATCTTCCATTATAATTGAAGGATCAATTTCTCGACGCTTGATGTTATCAAAGTAGTGACGGACAAACATGATCACATTAAAAAGCAGCACCCACTACATGTATGTCAGAAAGAGAAAAAACACTCATGAAAATCAAACAAATGAAATTTATTACAACATGTTTACTGCAGACCTTTTTTCTGTAAACAGATAACCCTTGTGTGCTTTGCTAAACTCAGATAATCTAACCTAAATTATTCCTTTATTATGGAGAAATTTAAAAATTGAGCTTCACAACATTTATTGTGTTATTGAAATTTCACAACCAAAATCTTCAAAAATTGCCAAATATAAAAAGTAAAGATGTTTTAAAGCTTAAGAGATAGAATTACAAATTTTTATTTTCACATTATTTTTTCTAAAATACTCAATAAATTTTACTATTGTTTTAATGATATCATAATAAAATTATTATTTTATGAATTTAAAAATGCAACAAAATTCATGTATCACTCAATAAAAATTTCCGTACATAAAATTACCTTAAAAATCACCAAAATGTTGAAACGTCATCACACTTAGCGATATATGATATATGAATTCTTTCAAGGAAAAAAAAAAGAAGAGGAGGAGAGGACAGCTTATTTTTGATGTCATAAAAAGGATAATTTCATTACTGTTGCAGAAATACCTGCAAGGGACATGCGTTTAAAATATAGATTTAGCAACAAATAACCTAAATTAGCCCAATTTTTGGCATCTTCCCCCCCCCAAAAAACCCTGTAAAATTTGTATAAAATTAATTGCCCACATAAGGTCACAAAAGTAAAACAATTTTCACAAAAACTTAACAGACATATATGCACATGTATCAGAAACAGGAAAAATTAAAATCATTACGTTTCTACCATTAGAAAGTAAATAGCATATATAATAAACTAAATTACCTGATCTAAGCCAAAAGATAATGCAAATCGTTTGGCTAATTCTTTTATTGCAAGGAAATTTTCATCCTGTCGATTAATTTGACCTGATGTTGTGGAATTTCTCAATTCAGAGAACAGAGAAGTCAAAGACATTGCCATGGTTCGGGCGCAATTTACTTTGTTGATTTCTCGAGCTTTACCAAGTGTAGCTTTGATGATATCACCGTAATCATTGTAGAACTTTACATAATGCTTGAAAATGTCAGCAGCTTGTTTGACACTTATTATATTATAAACAACCAGTTTGCAAAATGACGCTAAAAAGTTCCTGCGTTTATGCAGTTCTTCAATTTTAGTGTGTTCATCTTGTTCATCATCATCATCCTCAATAAATACCTTAAAGAAAAAGAGAGGAAAATGCAAATTTTTAACTATAATTAGTATGCAGAATGTCATTGTTTATAGTCTTTCAGACACATATCTTTACACATTAAATTTTATGAAATTTATTCTTCATTAAGCTTTTAGACTTTTCATTAATATTACAGTCAAAAAGAATCAACCTGTGAAGCACATGCAATCAAAATTGTTCTTTTCTTAATCCTAGAGTTATTATATGTCTGTATTTAATAAGAGCAATTTGAGCAGGTATTTAACATCTTGTCCACATATGCATTATATTTCACTAAAAATAATGAAACATTTTTAATAAGACTGTAGCTTGTACAACATGTAAAATACAAAATAAACTAAACTGCCAATTTTCTCATTTTACATGAGGTTGCCTTCAACGTATAAGATATGAAATTTATGACTATCTAAACTACTTTATTTGTTTTACTAGCTGCTTGTGCAGCCAGTTGCCTAAAATAGTTATTATATAAAAGAAAAACTATATAATAATTTTAATGTTTTGAGCTCGATAAAGCAAGAAAATGATTCTGATATCAACACAGATAGTGAATTTTAACAGAAGTGAGAAAATATCTTTTAATCAAGTCATGGAACATGCTGAAAAATACCTAAATTTTTTTAAACAACAGAGCGATTACACAGCAAGAGATTATTACTCTATATAAATTTTTAAAAAAACTCACTCTGCAGCACCCTTAAGTTTTAAAATAAACCTCTATCACAAAAATGCTTGAAATATGTGAAAAAAATGAAATATTTTATGCTTTATTAATGACCCTTATTTTCATATGTCTTTATTGTACATGTCCTTATTTACCTTGCACTTTTTAGTCTAAATATTACGATTTATCCAAAATCCATAAAACCTCAAGTCCCAAGCATTGTGGATTTTTGTCTTCTACTGTACTAATTAATAATAACACAGAGGATTAAATACACTGTTTTTAAATCAGTTAGCTTCTAATCAATAATAGATAGATTAAATTTAAACGAAAACTTGAATACTAAACGAAACTTGAAAACGAAAAATACTAATATCTTATGGTTTCCTAAGTGGCAACACACTATCCTTAAATTGTCCAGTTTTTAAATCAAAATGTCATCAAATTCATAAAAAAATATGAAATAAATGAATAAACAAAAATGCAATTGAAACTGCAGATTCCAAGGTGTACATGTTCGGGTGGAGGATTATGTATGCCCAAAATTTGGTACCTATAAGGTGCCTCCATTTTTACACAAGAAAAATACATATGTCACAAGAAAAATACAAAATGTCATCAAATTCATAAAAAAAATATGAAATAAATGAATAAACAAAAATGCAATTGAAACTACAGATTCCAAGATGTACATGTATGCCCAAAATTTGGTATCTATAAGGTGCCTCCATTTTTACACTATACAAGAAAAATACATAGGTGCATACATAATAGTGTCTTCATTAATTAATAATAGATATCCTCATTTCAAAACAAGTGACAGAATATTAGATTATGATTTCATTAGCAGATATTTTAATCTAACACTTCATTAAAAACTTTTTAAAAAGTTCAATATAGGAAACAAAACTGTACTGTAGTGCACAGACAACACAATACAGCATTTGAGGATGGAATGCAGGATGATGCTATCTATCACCTGTAGAAAGTAACAAAAAGAAATGGCAAGAGAAATTTTAGGAACTGGGTATTGCGATCAAATTGCTTACAACAATGTGCGGGATGGAGCTGATTAATTACCTTTTCTCATAATAACCCATTTAGAAATGATAATGTTTAAAATACAGACATATTATATCATTTTTTACAGCAAAAGCAGAAAAATCAAAAGACTTTTTCATGTTTGCAGATGCTGAGCAAAAAGAAATATGGACTTTCTTATTATAGTAGCCCCCAGGATTGAATTACTAATCAAGCGAGATATCTCACCACATGTTCTTATACCTCACTACATGTTACATTCAATTGTTATTTACATTCAATTGTTATTTCTCTTTAAGAGATTTAATCTGAGACATAAAAACTGAATAAAGAGGAGTGATGCAGATTAGATGGAACCTTAAGCTAACCTTTTGTAGATAAATAAACAGTCAATTCCTGATTTACTCGGTCTTATCAACTCCATTATATGAGCCTTACTTACTGCAAAACAATATGAAAATTATTACCACAAACCATCAGAATAAAGCATAATTTGGTTTTAGTGTAGAAATGGGTTTCCCTTGGATTGGTACCAAATTTCAACGCTAGTGCCAGTTTTCTGGAAAATCATTTATGGCAGTTTTCCCTCCACACACGTGTTAATGTATTTCTTAAGTTCGATCTGATTGGATCTTCTTAGTTTCATGATTGTGGTCTATGTGTATTATGTACAAGAAATCACATATTTAGAATTATGGGAATTTTAACTGTCGTTAATTGATCATTGGTTTTCATTAGATGGCTGATTCTAAATTATTATTGTCCTATGCTTCTACAAAGTATGTCTAGCAAGATAAATATTTTTTTTTTTTTTTTTAGATTCTACAAAACAGACTTGTTGAATGTGACATCTCTGAAATTTTACCTGGAACAATCAACACTCCAAGCGTTTATAAGTGAATCATTCTCTGATAGATAAATAAAGACCCTGAAACTAATGCCCACACTAACACTACTGAAGGCATGTGGAATACCAGGGGGCACCTGATTGTAAACTTTTACCCTATGAAATGTTACTTTTCTATGAGAAATAGAAGAAGTACAAAATAGATGATGTCACAGAATTTAGAAATAGTTTTTATCAGCAACAGTATATAATCTGAAATATATAAACATTCTTAAATTATCCATTAAAAATAAATTGCTAAATTGAAAAACATATTACAAGTACACCCATTAATGTTCAGTTTTTTTTTACTCTTATCAAAGTACAAGAGCAATATAAACAAAAGCACCACCTGTCACGTTTTGAAATGTGTTTTTGTTCCAAATGCTGATTAAACTTAAATAATGAAACGAACTTATTCTCCAAATTAAATAGTTTAAAGCATAGATACATTGTTAATGATATTATTCTATTAATTATAACAAATTTTAGCAAGCACTATTCCTTTTTAACAGCTATCAGAATAACAGTGAAAATCACACCTAGAATTACCCAGTGAATTGGGAATGTATTATTTATGCAAACACACACATATACATCATTTTAAAATTTTTTAGGCAGTAGAGTTTTACCTTCTTTTGGACAAATGCACTCAACTGACTTTGAAGAGTTCGATCAGGTTCATAAACTAATGGCGTCAATCCAGAATTTTCAGCCAACTGCTTACAAAACACAATTAAGAGGTCACAAATAATGATAAAAGCTGCTTCTTCCAGTGTATCAGTTGGATGGTTTAGCAAATCTCTCATTGTATCCACAAAATCTTTGAGTCGGTTGCGAAGACTTGCGACGGCAACGGGTAGCGGACTAGTATCATCCAGCATGGCAAGATCCCACATTATACCCATGGAACAGCAAGACATAGCATATTTGACAACTTCTTCAGGCAGCCCTTTGTCTTGCACAGCTCCTTTGACCCAAAAATCATAAATGCTATCCCATATACTCCATGGGCCTAAATTATGACAACTATAAAATATTGAAACTTTCTTCATGGCAGAAGTTACAATATATATCTCATCTTCATCAACTTCTTCTCCAGCCTGCATATAATCACTTGATGCTTGCTTGTATTTATGTACTAAGGAATCTACCAAAGTTCCTCTAGCTACAGCACATCTAAAAATAAAAAATCATATGAAAATAAACTATAAAGAAAGAAAGAAAAAATAACTAAACAAATTTTATGATGTTTTCTGGTTGTTTCATAAAAGCTTCAAACATTTTCCTACACTGCAATTTCTTTGATGTTCCGAATTTTAAGTTATTTTAAGAATGTTAATTATTTTTTGGTGCTGCCTTGTTAAAGAGTTACCTTGGTCAGTTGCCAAGATTTGAAGATTAGTCAGGTTGCATCTGATGGACCTGTTTAAGTTTCAGACTGTTTTGTTTACGAAATATTTTTATTCCTTTAAAAGGTTTGTCATTCTTAATTTATATTCAATTGGAAAAGAAATGGTAACATTTTTGGTCAATATATAAAATATGCAATATGTTTACTTTTTTTGCTTCTCCACAACATTAGAAATTTTCAGCTTTCCTTCAATGGGGGGGAAGCAATATTTTTCTTTGCAATATTGCTGACTCTATTATATTCTTGGACATTTTTGATACTCTAAAACGTTAATATTGCTCATTCTATCATATTCTTTGGCCTTGCTTCCCCTCTCTAAAATGTCAATCATATTTACCTTACTATCAACTGAAAAACTGAAAAAGAGCAAAAATAACCACCAGTTTATTACGAAGTATTTCAAGATGAAAGTGAAAAACTGCAGGGTGAAGAATCTTCATACTGGTAATTTGTTTCATAGTTCTAGGATTCTCTTTCTTAGGGCTTTGTACTTCATATACCATATTGGCCCAAATATAAGCTGCAGATTTTATCCAAATTACTATTTTGAAAAATACAGATGCAGCTTACATTCATAACCTTATAAAAATGATTACATTTCATCATATCCTATACACTTAAAAATGAACTGATTTCTCATCTTGAAATAATGGCAATGCAACAATACCAAATTAAAAATGGCTGCATGGTTAAAATAAAGTATCTATACTATTATCCAATAATAGCATTGTTGAAAGTTAACAGAAAGCTACCAAAGAATAGTACAATTGTAACTTGCAATTTTAAATAATGATTCTGTATTATGTATGTACTGCATTTTATGATACAATAAAACACTGGTATATGTCTATCTACCAGTAATTATATTTCATTGAATCTATTGGTAAATGATTACTGGTAATTTCCTTTTTCTCTTGAATTATATTTGGGAATCTACTATTCAGGTCAATACAGTACTTTGGGGTTGAAGAACTAACTTCCATCAGATAATGCAATAGACAGTTATATATAGGTGAAAATCAGAAAGTACCAACAACTGATTTTAAAATGCAGCAGTTGCCAATTATGGCCTTGACAAAAATAAATGTTATTTTTCCCTATACATTCTGGGCTTTAATTTTCTGAAGGTTGCCATACTGCCTTTTTTTTCCAGCAAATTAATTTTAAATACACCAAATTTTGTCAAACTGCTTGTGATGGCCGCTTTAACAAGGATGAACTACTTATTTTTCACATTTTTTTCCATTAATTGGAGAAGTCCATGAGATAGGATGTCATAAGTAAGTTTTGTTACAAGTTTTTTTATTTTTTATTTTCACTCAACATTACAAAAAAAAAAATTTAAAACAATGTGAGGTTATTAAATTTTTTTTATTTTATTTATTTAAATTAATCAGTTCTTTATAATTTCAGCCTTTACTAAAACTTCTGCTTTCGGTTTCCTCAAAGATGCATCCATCATCTGAGAAATACATCCAAGATCTCCAGGCCCAGTTTGATGTGATGCACAATTTTGCATGAGAGCAAGTCAACTTGGCGATGGAGAAAATGAAGACCTGATATGACACGAGAGCTACTGGGCATCGAATCAACGAAGGAGACAAGGTGTGGTTGCGGAATCTGACTTTATGGAAAGGACTCAATCCTAAACTACAGTCACCTTGGCACAATCCTAAACAGGCTGAACGATGTCGTGGTTTGGATCCGTAAGTCATCGAACTGTAAGCCTAAAATCGTTCGTTATAAGACCATGGCCTTATACTATTTACATTATATACATTACATACTATGGCCATAGTAAAGGAACTAACCTGTTGCAATGAGCGACAGAGTCCTTTCCACCGAGTCGGATTCTTTATGTATTAGTTTTTGTTGCTAAATGGAGTTAGCTACTATTGAAATTGAGATTCTTGGAGTTTAAGACAGAGTGTGTCACTGGCCTGCGCATGCACACTAAATTTAGTTCCTGATAATGAAAGTTATTCAGCTTTCATTATCGTTGCTGACACTTGAATTTGAATGCCGGTAGAGTTACTTAGCCAGCTTAGAGTATATGTAGATTGTGTAGTCTTTGGCTACTATTCCAAGTTTCAACTTGAATTTAACTATTATGCAACTATAATTATGCAATTATAATACACGAGATATGGATCCACTTGAATTTAGTTTTCACGTTTGAAAAAATATGTCTGATCTAAGGACAGAACATAATCTTCATCTGAGTTTTATTTACTTAATGATAACTTAAAGTGAAAAAGTGTATTTAGTAATATATTATGTGCGTGCAAGTGATGGAATTTTTTTTTTCTTTTCTGGTTAATATTGCAGGCTTAAAGTTTTGATAAGTCTGCAAATTTGCATTTGTACTAAGTTTATGTTTTACCTAAGCAACAAAACTGTGGTATAACATACCTCCATTTTTAAAGGAGTTATCGTATTTTACTTGAATCATTTTTATCTTCATACCTGAGCTCAGTTTGGTTGGAATGCGCTTTAGCCCACTGCTTGGCGACGATTGTTTTTGAATGAGCAATAAACGTTCCAACATGGGTAACTCCGTATATCTGCCAACATGGCTGACTGTTTGTACATTGCCTACATTGTGCAATTCGCTGAAGTTTTTTTTAAGTTTAAAAGGAACGCTGTGCACATGGCATTTTCTTGTAATTTATTTTCGTTATTTTAGCTTATTTTGTTCATTTGTGCACGTTGCCTACATTGTGCAATTCGCAGATTTTTTTTAAAGTTAAAACGGAACGGTGTGTACATGGTATCGTTTGTAATTTTAATGCCCCTTTAAAAAAAATTCCTTCTTTCTTTGATGCCATTTTGGTTACGTTTTCGCGGAGCGTGTCGAGAAGGTTATGTAACGGCATAAAATGTAAGTATTACAACATAAAATGTAAATAATTAATTTAAACCTAACTGACAAATATTTTAAAGATCATAATGTTCGTTTTGCATATTATTTTATTATCTTTTTGTGACAACAGTTTCCATACTAATTTATGCTTTAGAATTCTATGTTTTGTTTACAATAGGTTTTCGCGGAGCGTGTCGGGAAGGTTGCAATTGCAAAGACGTTTCGCAGAAACGCGCCGAATTGGCGATTTTCAAAACATCGCCAAGCAGTGGGCTAAAGCGCATTTTCACCCT
>KK117457.1:22630-49433 GCA_000611955.2 Stegodyphus mimosarum
AAGTTAAAACGGAACGGTGTGTACATGGTATCGTTTGTAATTTTAATGCCCTTTTAAAAAAAATTCCTTCTTTCTTGGATGCCATTTTGGTTACGTTTTCGCGGAGCGTGTCGTGAAGGTTATGTAACGGCATAAAATGTGTAAGTATTACAACATAAAATGTAAATAATTTATTTAAACCTAACTGACAAATATTTTAATAATCGTAATGTTCGTTTTGCATATTATTTTATTATCTTTTTGTGGCAACAGTTTCCATACTAATTTATGCTTTAGAATTCTATGTTTTGTTTACAATAGGTTTTCGCGGAGCGTGTCGGGAAGGTTGCAATTAATTGCAAAGACGTTTCGCAGAAACGCGTCGCATTGGCGATTTTCAAAACATCGCCAAGCAGTGGGCTAAAGCGCATTTTCACCATTCACTTTGCTACAGCTGATTTATGTGAAAAGTGCTTATACAGAAACGCTCACATAATAAGTTAAGGTTACTGGAAAATTTGTATATACTTATTAAACTAATTAACGTAATTCCTGGAAGAAAGGCCGCATCAGCGTAAATGCTGCACTTGAGAAACATGGTGGAAAAAAATTAAATTATTACGCAATAGATTAAATCATGCATAACATAGTCGTGGACCGTATAGACGCAAAATTTTGACCTATGTCCTGATATATGACATATCAGTTAAGAAAAATGCATGACATGAAACTATAACTTAAAAATAAATTAAAGGTAAGGAATGTTGAAAATATATTACGTTCACGAATATACTTACATATATTTTATCCACTAAAAAGGTGCATATTTGTCATATTCATACTATATAATAAAAAATGTTGCAACAACGAGATATTAAATTTGGATGACAAAAGAAAATTTTTAATTTTCCTTACAAAGGAATTACAGCAAACTGTACATCAAATGAAGCCATCAAAATCTGATTCTTCACTATCTGAATTAAAAAGATTTAGTAAATCCTGATCTAAGTCCAAGTCTTCCAGATCATCACATTCATCCTCTTGGTTTACAGTCTCTTTATCTGAGGATATACTAATTTCTCCTTCTTTCAATGCTGCTATTATTGACGATGTTTTCACTGACGTCCACGAACTTCCTACCCACTTTGCAACTTCTTCATAATTTCTTAAATCTTTCTTAAATCTCTTCTTAAATTTATTTAAAATTACTGCTTATTACAATTTACTCCATTTTGCTACTGTCTTAAAAATGGTATATGATATTATGAAAAGTTTTAATATTGTTGATTACATAAAATACATAGTTATTAATTTTCAAATACTTTATCGTTTTTTTCCTTGAACTTCTGTTTGAGATATTTTTGCATGTTTACAGGATTCATTCAAATTCGCAACCATCTGATATGGTGATATGATGAGTTAGTGATTTTCTAAAACACGCGAAAAGAACCGATTTGGCGATTTTTCGAAAACGCGCCAAACTGGCCCGTAATATGCAGTTTTACCAAAATCAGGAAGCTAAAACAAAGTTAAAACTATCATGGTAACCAGAAATGGGGTTTCTCTGCCAAAACTGAACAAAATTTTTTGCTAATCGAAGGGGCACCTGATTCTACACTAAAGCCAAATTTACTTTTTTTTTACGATTAATGCAAAAGAATCAAACTGAAACTACAATTAGACATTCACATTCATGAAATAATAATCTTCTGATATTCAAACTATTTAAATAAACTTGCTAAAAAATCATTAATACTGTACAATGTACGAGATCCAGACATCTTAATATCCAGAATGATATAATATTGGGACTTCTTGATCGTCAGCCAAAAAATAAATAAAATATTAAAAACATTCGCTTTCCTTACAAAGTCTAGGAATGGAGAATATAATACTGAACAAATGTAAACAGGTGTGCTGTAAATGCAACTTTTCTCCAGACTAAAATTCTTGTCCGACACTCTGACACCTGCTAGTTAAGGGGGTCGCACTGCGGCCAATGACAATACAATGACTGATGATGGCTAGGATCACAGTTTTGGCCCTTGTGAAGTTGAAATAAGCATTTTTCTATCTGACCTAAACACTAAATGAAGTCTCAATGTCCAGATGTCATCTTACTACATTTAAAATAATTTAAAATCAATAAAATTCCAAAATCTGGAATCGCTGAAGTCCTGATGATTCTGGATCTCGGACTTTATACTGTATATCACTTTGAAATTTTTAAAACAAGATTATAAAAGCAATAGTTAACCATACCTAGAATGGATAGCTAATTCTTCATTACATAGAACTTCATATGTCTTTGCACAAGCTTCTAAAACATCTGTGTCATTGTGTCGTTCAACTATCTCGTGTATTAGTTTCAGCAAACTATCCAAGTTCTTTTCTTGGCGACTTGTTGTGTAAATTTCCAATTCAAAATACTGGGGAATGAGCATTAAATTAGCTATTTTTTCAGCATCAGCAAGATATTTGGCAAGTAAAGAAGGTAATGTCATTATAAAATGTTCAGTCAATTTTATGCGATCATCTGATACTTGCTTCAGCTCTTTTACAGAAGGCTGCTTCCTATTAGGGCCTCTTCCCACAGGAGGTTCACCTGTTGCAGCTTGTTTAACACAGCATACCATTATTTCAATCAATGACGTTTCCTGACGGTCATCCAATGGTTCTTCTTGAGGTCCTGGTTCTTCTAAAAGTAAATCCGTCATGCATTCCCAATCTTTCATCATAGGATTGCTTTCAATTAAACTATCAACAAGATAAGCACCATGTTCATGTAGTTCACTTTCAATAAAAAACTGAACCAAATCCCTTATCAGAGGTGTATTTATAGAACGTTTCTTTCCCCTTTTTGTTCTTAATCCTTGAACAGCTTCCTCATCAGGTTGAAACAGTCGTTCATTCAAAAACTCACCAGCTGCTTGAGCAACTGCTCTATGCGAAGAATACACAAGTTCATACACATGTTCACAGTCTTTATCTGTCAGAATTTCACGATGATATTTATGGATACTAATTACAAGTTTAACAGCATGAACAGCAACATCATACTCCTTATCTAGGGTCATAGCAACTATCCTATCTTTAAATTTGTTTGTAAATAATTCCATTTTACTGGTAAGTTCTTCAGCTCCATAAAGAGGTAATAAAGCTTGCAAGCATTTTAATCGAGTGTCACCCACTTTGTCATGCAAAGTCCAACCTATGTATTTCAAGTAACTGTCATCAAGAAAATGCTGGTGAAATTTCTTCATCCACTGCCCAATTTCGTACATGCAGATTGAACGTATTTCTGGAAGCGTATCTCTGTACCTATGTACAAAAACACTTTTAAACATATATGTCAACATATTCTTTATCTCTTCCATGTTCTCTTCTAATTCTTGCCGTTTACTCAAAAGCATTTCAAGTCTTTCAGTAGCTCTCTTATCGCGATTTTTCTGTCTCTCAGCTTCATACTGTCGTTGAGTATTATCAAGATTTATGCTCAGATTTAATGCTACATCAACAAGAGCAGTCATCAATTTCATTGCAGCTAATGTTGCTGTATGCCGAAAGGCTCGAACTTGAGAGTCTGAAAGACCAGTCAGTAAGGATATAACATTATCCATGAGATACTGGTCATATATGATACTATACTGACACTGACGAACCATAACTTGAACAAATTCACAAAAATTCGTTCGGAATTTTTTCCACTGAGGGCCACTCATAATAAGTGGATAATCTCCACTTTCTTCTTCAAATTCTTCAGTCATTTTACGAATAATCTGAGCATGTTCCATAGTAGCTTGCATTTGGGGTGTAATACGTCCTTTGCATCCAGCGCATTGTATAAAAAATTGCATAAGATCCAATAACGCGATATCACGATCTTGTTTATAAGCTTCTATCCAGTCGTCAACTACACACTGCAATGCACTTCTGCCTTGCTTTACAACTTCAAATAAACTATTCGGATCGTCCGTAGGTGAGTCTTGTACAGCTCGTCGACCACCTCTACCTCCTCTACCGCGAGGCCCACCACGACCTCTTCCAGCTACACGTCTACGTTTATTTCTAATTCCTCTAAATCCTGTTTCCTCAACATGAAAATCTAAAACTTCATTAGGTTCATGAAGATCTCCAGCTGGAAATATATCATCTGCATCAACTTCAATATTCTGCTGTTCGCCACAATCTTCTTCACTCAACCTGCCTCTTTTTCGCGCCATTGGAAGTGTGCAACGATACCTGAATTCTATCTGTAATCAAAGAGCATCAAAGTGAAATATAGAATACAAACAATTCCTACTCAGTGAATATAAAACAGTACATTCATGAAAGTTCAAAACTGATTGTAATTTCCAAGATTTTACTTTCCAGTAAGCAATTCTACTACTGTGACATTTAACTACTCCAAATATCACAACAAACAAGTGGAATGTTGTTGCCAACTTTACAAATCGGTGTTTTCTTCCGCGGACGGTATTAAGTATACATTGCAAGTTTATCGTTAAAAATTTAAATGATTAAATTAAAAATGAGAAGTTTTATAACACTTGTTCCAAATATTAAAATCTACACGTAATTGTAATTTTATAATTATTTAATTTTGCAACTAAAAATATCATGGAGGTCCATGAAAAATATGGAGTCGATTGTTCAATAAATCTGGCAGTAAAATCAATTTAGCGCGGTTTACGGAATTGCGAATTTGGCGGGAATTTGTGTTTGCAAAATTTGTTGAAGGATTGTTTGTTATTAAATTCATATACCTCATTTTTAGGAAATATGACACTTGAAGATCTTGCTGAAGCTGATATTCTTGCAACGTGCAATGCATTGGGCGTTGAAATTAATGGAGTTTATGAGAAAGGTTCGGACTCCGTAGAGTGTTTAAAAGATTTGTTACGATATCTTCGGAAGGATGATGATAATTTTTCCATTTTACGATATCTTGGATCTCTTCATTTATTGCAAACTGATCTTTTGCCATTAATAAAACGTTACAATCGTGATAGTGAAATTTTTAATTTTGCGCTCAGACTCCTAGTGACTCTTACTAGTCCGGCAATCTTGTTGTTTCAAGATGAACTTCCTGAAGATAAAGTTACACGGAACGTATACTTGCAATTAATTTCTTATCTGCAGGAGTATAAAAGAGCTTTTCTAGATGTAAAAGTCTGGGAAGCTCTGTCAGAGAATTTAAAAGAGCTTTTAAAACAAAGGCCAATTGAACGTAATGAAGAAGAAAATTTAACTATAGAAAGAATTTTAATCGTCATTCGTAATATACTTCATATTCCGCCAGATGAAAAATCATTAATTCGAACAGATGATGATATCAGTTTGCATGATAAAATTTTAAGCAATTTGCATGTATCAAAAATAAATATTTTGCTTTTGTATTTAGCTGCAAATGAAGATGAATATGAATACTGTTTACATATATTAGAAATCATTTCTTTGATGTTTCGTGAACATACAGCTGAAGTCCTTGCTACTGCTAATGAACAGCGTTCAGCAGAAGAAAAAGGAAAAGATCTGAAAATCTTGCTTGCGGCTCGTCAAAGGGAGCAAAGTATCAAATTAAAAAAAATACAAACCTTGTGTGCTTCAAGATTTTCTGGTGTTTATCATGTGAAACATATGAAATCCTTGAGTGAAAATGATTACATATCGCATAAATTAATAAATAATGTAAATGAAGTGAAATTTGATATTCAGAAAAGTGCCAAAAGAAAACCAAAGAACAGACTGCCTGCTAAAGATTTCACTGAAATGAGACGTTCCACATTAGGAATTAGATTACTCCTCAAGAACTTTTGCATTGAATTTTTAAAGACTTATAATAAATTAATGGAAGCTGTAAAGCACAGGTTACTTCGTCAAAATGCAGATGAAAATGATGATTCTTTCTATTTATGGGCAATACATTATTTTATGGAATTTAATCGCCTTTATGATTTTCAGGCAGCTTTTGTGAGTGAAACCATCTCAATGCAAATATTTCATCATATCCAAACTCAGATTACTAATTACCAAGAGATGATGTTATCAGATAAAAAAAAGAGTAATATATGGTCTAGACGAATGCAGCTAGGAGTAAGTGCATATAAGGAATTACTCGAAACACTCCGCATGATGGAAAGATCCCCTGATGCAGCTATTAGGCATAATGCTGACATTATAATCAGTAGAGTATTTTATGTTATTGAATATCGAGAAATGCTTCTGTCACTACTCTCTCATTATGATGAAGTTAAATTTCCTTTATCATATTTGTCAGAACTAGTTGAAAGTGCACATCTTTTCTTAAAAATGCTAGAAACTCATTCAAAAAAGCATTCAGCAATAATTGTTCAAAAGAAAAAACGAAAAGTAAAAAGGAGGAAAAAAACTAAGAATAATGCCTCTCTCAAACCAGAAAATACAGAAGAACATTTACATAAACAGTGGGATAGTGTTGCCAGTGATCTGTCGGCAACTGTTCAGGGTAGACGAAAAATTCCCGCAGATATAACTCCTTTTGATGGAGCATCAGAAACAACTTTTGAAGAACAAAAAGAAGAAGCGGTTTATAAGATTCGAGATGCTCTTGTTTCGAAAGAAGCTGAAAATGCTGTGGGTTTACTAAGAGCTGCTAGAGAACTTTGGCCTGAAGGCAACTGTTTTGGAGCACCAGATATTGATTCAGAAGATGAGTTTCTTGTCTTAAGAGAAATATTTTTATCAAATCTTGAAAGGAATGGAACTGAAAATAATCTAGAGCAACCTGAAGAGTCAGACAGAGATGAAGAAGAGGAGGAAGAAGAATCAGCTCAGAGAATAGCAGAACAACCATTAGACTTAAATGATGTTTATAAAAAATATACCTCACCAAAAATTGTGCAAGCTTGTTGTTTATTACTAGCCAATTACCGAAAAAACACCTCTCGGACCAATATATGTCTTATTAAACTTCTTCATCGTATTGCTTGGAACTGTAAAATGCATGCTCTTTTTTTTCAAGCTACAGTATTCATGACGTTTCAGAAGATATTCAGTGATCCAGATTCTAATCAAGATCCCATTATTAAAGAATTTTATCGTTTTGCTAAATATATTGTGAGAAAATTTTTTGAAGTAGCTGCAAAAAATAATAAGGTTTTTGTAGAAATGCTGTTCTGGAAAGGTCCCAGAGAAGCATATGAATTAGAAGAAGGATATGGTACAGGAAGTAGTCTTGCTTCGAAATCAGCTTGGACAGAAGATGAAGAGGAAGAACTCAGGTATCTCTATGAAGAAAACAAGAATATTCATATTGAAGGTCAAGATGTCGCAGATATTATTCTTGCATCTATGGGTAAAAAAAGAACCAAAATTCAAATTATTTTGCAACTGAAGAGATTAGACCTTATACAGAGTGCTAAAGATTTGAAACCTCATCTCAGAAAAGAATGGCAAGAAGCTGAAATTGTAGAACTCCAGCACCTGTTTGAAGACCACAAGGATTCAGATGATATAATGGGTAAAATTTTAAATAACCTTTCCATAAAACGGTCACGAAAAGCTGTTGTTGAAAAGTTGCTAGAGTTAAATCTAATTCAAGATCGTAAAGAAGTTTCGAAGAAAAGATCTAAAAAGCATAAGAGTGAAAGGCAAAGTGATTCTGATTCAAACTCTGGGGAAGATGGTAATGACGATCAGTCAGAAGCTGATAATGAAATAAATAAAAAAAAGAGAAATAAAGCCAACATTGATTCTGAATCAGATGATGAAAATGAATTGAACTTCTTCAACATGTTGAAGGCAGAACGTAGGGAAAATAATGATAACAATGTACCAGAAGTATGGGATGAACAAGAAATAATTAAATTACATAGATTATATGAAGAGAATGCAGATGCTGAAAATACTCTTGATAATATTCGAAGTGCTATGACAGTGAAACGATCAAAACAAAGCGTTGTAAAAAAGTTAACTGAATTAGGATTAATGAAAAATACGAAGAAAATTGAAAAAAAGAAGTTAAAAACCAATAACCAGAATCAAGATATGATATCCTTTGAGAATTCAGGAGTTGAAAATGAGCATTGTAGTACTGATTCAAATGCTGTTGAGGATACTGATGAACTTTTGCCAATGAGAACTTCGAAAACAAAACAACGAATAATGTCAGATTCTTCTGATGATGAAGATAATAATGTTGCTGCTCATAAAAATTCTGATTTGCGAATGAAAAAACAAAAAAATTCTGCTGCTCAGCTAAATGCTGATAAAAAGAACAAACATAAAAGGCCACATAAAGTATGGGATGAACAAGAAATAATTGAATTGCATAAATTGTTTCAAGAAAATGCAGGTTCTGAAGATATTATGGGCAATATTTTAAATGCCATGACTGTAAAACGACCAAAAGTAAGTGTTATGGAGAAACTAATGGAAATAGGACTAATAAAAGATAAAAAGGAAGTTAGAAAAAAAAGAAGAAAAAAACTGGAAGGCAGTAGTAAAAGTAAAAATTCTGTTACTGCAACTTCACAGATTGAAAATTGTAATGATGTGCATTCGGCTTCTAATGTTTTATCCAAATTGCAGAATGCAGATGAAGTTTCACAAATTAAAAAGGTACGGAAGCAGCGAGTTAAGTCAGATTCTTCTGATGATGAAAGTTTGCCATTAAGTAATGTGCATAATCTATCTAAGCAGAAACCTAGGAAAAAAGCTGTAATTACAGCATGGGATGAACAAGAAATTTTACTCTTGCATCAGCTATTCCAGGAAAAGCAAAATTCGAAAGATATAATAGGAGAAATCTTGAGCAATTTAAGAGTAAAAAGATCCAGATCAAGCATTATAGAAAAGCTACTAGAAATGCAGTTGATAAAAGATAAAGAAGAAGTCAGAAAGCAACGAGAATCTAAAAAGTCTTCTACTAAGGAGAAGAAAAAGGACTGCAGAACAGCAGCACAATGTAAAGTAAATGAAAAAGGGGGTGCGAAACCCCAGAGTTTGAAAAATATGTCCTCAGAGTCATCAGAAGATGAAAGTTTGCCATTAAGTCATATTATTTCAAGTTCGTCTTCCGAGATAGGCAAAACTTTACAATCTAATGAAATTATTCTTGAAAAAGAAGAGAATTCAGATAGCAATAACATAAAACTGCATTTAATTCAAGAAAATGATTTTATTTCATCTTTGACTCATGTTTTAAAATCTGATATGCATTCTGACAAAACACAGATGAATGATGTCATTAATCGATCACTTATCGAACAGCCTGCTATATCTCTTAATTTAGACAATAGTGATAATGTTTATGAATCGGAGGAGGATGTGATGGTGCTTTCCAAAAGAAAAAGACCAAGAATTGAATATAGTGATGAATCAGATGATGAATTTACTGCAACCAAGCCTATTAGTGTATCTGCAGTTAATATGACTGAGTTAGAGAATCCAAAAATGAATGATTTACAAGATAGTGAGAATACAACAAATTTTAAACGAAAACGACTTCAAGTTTTGGTAGATAGTGATGATTCTGAATAATTTTCATTTTATTTTGAAGCATTAAGCTACTCATTTTTATATTAATATCATGATAGTGCAGAATTTCATTAGCTCATTAAAACACATTTATTTTATATGCAATTTGTAATGCATGGATCTCCATGAATTTTTTTTTTACCTTTGTATATATTTTGTTATATAAGAATTTGATTTTGATAGCTTTTAATTTAAAAGTATCAATAATATTATTTATGTAAATAGTGTGATATAATTCAAAATTTGAACACTAAATTTTGTTGAAATAAATGTTTATTAACAGTATCATATCATATGTTACATATAATTGCAAACAAAGCAGAAATAATTTTAATAAACTGTAGCATTATAATACATTTAAATTAAATATTTTTGTAATTTAATTTTTTCACATTGTGTTTCTGATGCCTCATAGTCCATGTTTTATTTCAGAAAACTCATATATATCCTGAATAGTGTAACTAATTGGCTGCAATTCTGATAAAATATTATAGAATATTATTTCACGTATTGTGCTTTGGCTGCATTTTATATTTTATAACATTTTAATGATTTTGATTTTTTGAATGTTGTCTTATTCATTATCCCCCCCACACCAAATTCTAAACAGATGTAGATTGATAACGATTATGTCTTTTGTTTAAACATTTAATTGTAATAAAACCCACTGCAAAACTGTTCAGAGAATTGTAAAAGTGGCATATTATTAAAGTGTGATATATAAAATAGATTAACAGTATTAGTATAGATTATTCTAACGTATAATATATATTTTGATGCTTGCTGTATGTATAGCTATTATGGGTAAGTCTTACTGTGTATTGTTCTAATGAAATAAAAAAAAATATGATAATTATATTTAAAAAAAGTAAATTAAATATTGCGTATAATTTCATATGATAATTTATATATATATATATAATGCATATGTAAAATTATATGTTGTAAATTATTTTTCATAACTGATGCATTTCTTGCAATGTTAATAAAAAATCCTGTGTGTTTTTTCCCCCCTCTTCTGTATGATATCTTATATAATTCCTCTAAATTTTTGCTACGTTTGGGAGACTTACCTAGCAAAATTTTTTAACTAACTATTTGAAATGGAATAAAATAATTAAAAAAATTTCATCTTAGATTTTTATCACTGCTCTTTCATGAATTTCATGCTGATGATTTTCAGTTTATAATTTATTTTTATTTATGTATTTTTTACTTTATAATTTTGAGAAAATTCAGTGTTACGGGGATGCCATATTTGGAATTTTAAATCTTGATTATTTTCCAGGTTAATAGTGTATGTTTTAAAATGATATGTATGCGTATGTACAAATAAGACTAAATTCATGAGTGAGGTGTAACTTTTTTTAAACAATAAGGTAAAGGGAAAAAAGTACAGGTTGGTCCTTTAAAAAAAATAAAAAGCTTAGACTTTAAATATCTGCTAACAAATATATACACACCATATATACCCGAAATATATATATATATATATATACATTTTCAAAAGAAAACATAACGAAGAGTAATTAATAAAGAATAATAATTAAGTTTTTGGGGAGAAGGGGTGATTTTTCTTATTTCATATTAAATGTAATTTTATTAATTTGTAACTCTCTTCTGTACTACTGTTAGTGAGATATTCTTTGCCACTCCTTTTTAGAAATATAAATATTTTATTACTTCTTGCTTTCGATGTAGAACTGCATTTATAGAAAGTGGATTTTCTATTAAGAAAAAGTTGCTTTTAGAAGATATGTTTAAGGAAACTGTATTTGCACCCAGAATCAGTGCCGACGCAAGGTTATCTGGCACTTGTCTGCAAAATAGCTGAGTCACCACCCCCCTTTTTTTTTTATTTTTGTATAGGAGAAGGAAGTTTTGAAAAATGCATTTTTTTTAACAGTTTATAGAGAATAATTTATTTTTTTGCATTTCATATTTACAAATTTTTCTATAATTTCTTTTGCATCTATTTCTTGACAGATTTCATTTTCACTGGCAATCAAAGCTAGATTTATGAGTCTTTCCTGCGATATACTTGACTGTAAATATGTCTTGATCATTACTGTTACCGTTAATTGCATAATCATCAACTTTAATAAGGCCTAAAAAATGCTCCTTGATTTCTGCCACTTCATCACTGCAGAGGACACTCATCTGTTCAGTTTTGTTAATATCAGGTGTACAATCTAAAATTATAGAATAATACTTGGCTTTTCTAAGAGATAATAAGATTTTCTTTCTTATTACTACTGTCAATTATTTTCAGCATTTCATTTTGCATATTGTTTCTTAGATAATGAGCTTTGCTGTTCTACCTTTAGGTCATGATATTCTTTCTATGTGAAATTCTATAACTGGCTCAAACTTTGCAAATAATTCCACTAATTTTAAGAATTTTCCATTGTCTTTTTGATACATACATCAGTTGAGTCTCGAAAGGCTAAATTCTAGCTGCCGAGAAATTTTGTAATCTCAGTCAGTCTTCCTAATAAATTTGACCAATGTTCCCCCCTCCCATATGTGCTCTACTAGTCCCATGCCAATACAAGGCTTTAGATACATTTAATCCAATCATTATAGCCTCTCAACAGTTAACGAGGAGGGCAAGATCCTCAGGGGATCCGATGCAGCATTCCCTGGCGGGGTATGGGGTGAAGCCCCAGAAACCAAATTAATATTAAAAATCTAATAAAGATTCTCAACATTTTATGAAAATAACTGAATATAAAACTTTCAGGCACCCCAGCCTGTATGCCTAATGAGTAAGTTCCTCAAGCGGCATTTTACATGACCCTTATCTTTCTGTACAAATGCATGCATGAACACACCAAGATGCTTAAATGGGGAATATAGTCATTAAATAAATTGTATAAACTTTGAGAATTTAGACTTAGATCATAAACCTCTGCAATCCTCTCCCCCATGAAATTAAAAATAAATCGTCTAATACAACTTTGAATTTTTGTCCATGCAAATTTTGCCCCCTCCCCCTTCAACTCCTGTGAAGAAAATGACAAGTTTCCACCTGTATTCATTCTTACATATGGCAAAATGACAAATTTGCCCTCATAGAAATCCATCTCCTCCCTTCCATACTTCATCAAATGGATTTTTCTTTTTCCAATAGTAGTAACGTTATTGTGCATCAAAAATTTTCTTTGCCAACCACTCAATAAATACAAAGAAGGAATAAGTAGATAACACGTCTTTCTAGACACATGGAAAATGACCATTATATGGTACCAGGTACACAGAAGGGTTACTTTGAGCAGTGTCCACAATGTCTGCATGTGTAGTCGGCATATTTACGGTATTACCTAGATTAAACTTGTTCACAGCGTGAATTCCTGCAGCTCTTGGAACTTAAAATTCTTTGTATGACACTTGTACCTAACGATTGATGGATGGGCTGAAGAGGAAAAATGGGGGTTGCAAATGCCCATGGTCCCTGTCCTGTGTAGCATTCAAGGTAAAACTTCTTTGTATGACACTTGTACCTAACGATTGATGGATGGACTGGAGAGGGAAAATGGGGGGGGGGGTGCAAATGCCCATGGTCCCTGTCCTGTGTAGCATTCAAAGTACTTTTTTTCTTCCCTGGTAAGTGCACCTTCTTTTGCCCTGCATCCTCAGCTGCTTGACACCCACTCGCAAACTAGGCCTTGAAGCCCGCTTTCGCAGGCCCTGCCTAGAAGATGCAGTAGTAGCAACAGGTGTGCCTAATGTAATTCACAAAAGGATATTATTTCTTTAAACTTGCCCTTATGTGCTTTGCCATATTCAGGTAACATAACCTTAAAACTTCTAATAATAATATGTAAATAATTTAGAAAAAAAAAAGTTATATACTATGACGATAATAAAAAGTAAAGGAAGATGTAAAATGCAGGATTGAAACAATGTGTATTATTAAAAGGCATAATAAATTTAAAGAAATGCTAGTATATTATGATTGCTGTGAAATCAAATTTATTTTCCTATCCCATAAGTTTTCATTATATATATATATATATATTTTATAAATAAAGAGTGTAGTTAAAGTCAAAGACCTCTGTATTGTGTAGGATGTACAATAACCTTCCCTTAGCATGAAAGGCAAACTCTCATTTAACATGAACAAAATTTCGGTCCTGGCAGTGATGTACATGATATTATAGGAAGTTTTATCAGTTAGCGCAAATTACAAACTAGTTTTTAGTCTGTTGCATCATTAGATTCCCCCCCCCCCACACACACACTTAACACAAACTTTCTAAGTTTTTCATATATTTTTCCTGTTTAATTGAAAACCTTACAGAATACATTGTGTTCTTTAAAATATAATTAGCACGACTAACACTGCATGGTAATCGCGCTCATTGTTTCATCAATTAGCAACAAATGCAATTTTTGCTCAGATGTACTTTTTTATTCTTTAAAAGTCAGCTAATACAATTAATGTTAAATTTACAGAAGCCATGAGTAAAGTTGGCCGTGAATTTACCAAGAATTTTCATTCACATCTGCAACAATGCTAGATTAGGAATTTTTCACAGAAAATGATCATGAATATATTCTTTCAGATTACAGTGCAGTAATTAATGGAGTACTTAATAACCAGTATAATAGATTCAGTTCTAAATTGAAATAACTCAGCTAGATGAGGTTGTTATTTAGTAATTATTCAGTATATATAATGGTAATGTGGTTTATTTAGTGTTCTATTAAACCTATGTGGTTTATTTAGTAATTAAATAATGCATTTATTCTATAAAGTATGATAAATAAAATCCTTCTCATCATTCTGCAATTTCATCTACTTGATTACCTGATTATAAGAACCTATCACATTTTAGAGTAAAAATACCATATTACAAAAGGGTTTTTATTTTTCAGTAAATACAGTATATTCTAACTACCAGTTCACCCAGTTTTTAATTTTTAGCTATAGAATAGGAAAATTTTTCCTGCAGAAAATGAAAAATTTATTCAGTTAAAATTACAATCCCATTGCCTCATCTGTAATGATTTTCAGCATTTCTTGTTAAATTAATTTGATCTGAGCTGTCTTAATCTACAGCAGATGTTTGTAGAACTTTTTATGAAGATTCAACCGATCCTTAATACAGGCATGAAAGTTTTCCGCGTTTTCGCGGAATTCCGCTTTTTTCAACGTCACCCAGGCTGTTTTTGAGATCGATGCAGAACCGTTGAGAATCGTGACCGGCAAATGTGTGTGTGTGTGTGGGGGGGGGTAAACGGAGGACAATCTCTCTCTCTCTTCCTCTTTTCTTTGCAAAAAAAAACCTTACATCATGCGATCGCGAAATGCGTTTTTTTTCTCAGATTAGGTGACGCAGTCACTTATCAGGTTCCTGGGCGCAGCCCTACCCTGCATAGATAACAATTGGTGCGGTGTGCATATCTTTAGTTGAGCATAGCATAATTTAAGTATTTTAGGTGAAGTTGATGACTCGGCTAATGTATTTGCTATTGTCGTGTGGGGCTGAAGGGATAAGCAAGAATCATTTGAGGCATAATAACAAGTCCATGGCGTTCTGTATTAGGATCTATCTGCTTGTCAGCATGTAAAACGATAATAGCGTTGTCTCGATTTAATAAACGATAATAGCGTCGCGAAACAACGAATTTTCACATCAAGGCGAAGTAGGTGGGGCTTATGTGGAAAGGCGGAACTAGATGCGTACGAATATTGAATCAAAGAAGAGCAAGCAACCGTCAGACAAGAGCCGATTTCAATAATTTCAGCGATCGGTGCTGGCGCAATCTGTCGAACAAACAAATACCCTACTGATGAGAGCACGTGCGAGTTTTAGCGGGTGTAAAGTGGCGTACTGTAATACGGAGCGTAGATCGTTATATTATTTCTTTTTTGTTTGTTGCTGTAAGTTTTTCAGTATGAATATCTTAAATCCGAATCATGAGCACAAAGCTCGGCGTATAGATAGTGAGGAAAAAAATAAGTTCAGATTTGCGTGGCTGAAAAACATCGTAAAAATTCATGTGAATGGACAAGAAATGAAGTGGTCGTTGGCAGTTGCATTCAGAAAGTGGATATCAGTGGAAAAGTGAAGTGTGCATTGTGTTCTGATCTAATATATTATGGAAAAAGGGGATATGTTGCTATTAGCAGTCATGCAAATTTTTGAGTTGCAATAAGTCAGCTCTCTGGAATTTTTTAAAAGGGATGACCACTTGCATTCTCCAGTACACAAAACTGTATGTAAAAATTTAAGGAATGCTCATAAACTGTACAAAGAAGAGCTAGAGATGAAAAAGGAGGAGCGAGAATCTAAAAAAAAGCAATTAAACATTGCAGAAAATAAAAAAAGTATCAATGAATTGTATAAAAGCTGCTGAAAAGAAATCGAGACTAGCTCGCAAACGAAAATTAGAAAAGTTGGCTGCAAAAGTAGCAAAAAAGAAAAAGCTTTTTCCCTAAAAATTTGTAATCAGGATTGAGTGAGACTGAGACAAAATAGACTGAGACAATTTATATTCCTCCTTTAACTATATGTTATTTTGTAACTATATTATCTCACATGACTACTTTTTCTGGTGTTATATAAAGTACTGTTTATTGAACTAAAAGTGAAGATAATTGAAAGCTATAGTAACAGTTATATGTATATATTATCTCTAAAACTTGTCATTGCCTGAAAATAGGCAGTAATATATAACATAAATATGTACATATATTAGTGTGTTGTAATGTTGTGTACAGTGTTCATGTATCAACTGTTATATTAAGTTACATAAAGAGCATCTTAAAGAAGGTTAATTCATTACAATCTCTTGGTGTTTTTTTTTTTTTTTACAAGTGGAAGATAAAATTAATAGCAAAATAGTAAGTACAAGTATTATTTTAGTTTAATTATATGCATATGCTTAATACTTTTTATATTACACAGTTGATATTTTATTAAAATGTGTTTTTTTAGCTCGCGCATGTGCATTTAGTTTTCGTGTAATTTTGTGTCCGCGCGTTGTTCAGCTTTTTTTGCCAACTTGCACTTTCATGCCTGTTAATATGATAAAATTCATACAATTCAAAGTCCAAGATCAAGAATTGTTGGGACATCAGTAAATCTAGTAAAATGACCTGCAGATGTGGCAAAATTGAGGCTTCTACTGTTATTTAAGTCAGATTGAATAATGTTAACCCCCCACAACCACTCAAGGACCCCCAAGGTGTGTGGTTCTAGCCAATATCAGTACAACATCACTTAGCCACAGTGTAACTCTCTAGCCAGCAGGTGTTTGAAAGTAATATGCCTTAGTCAAGAGAAAAATTGCATTAGCTGCATGCCTGCTTCCTTTTGTTGAGTATTATATTCTTCATTCCTAAACATTGTAAAAGGATTTTTTCTACATTATTTACTTTTTTTTTGGCTGATGAGCTGCACTTTATACTATATTTTTGTTTTCCAGTTGATTACGTAGGGAAAACTGAACATGCAGCCAGCCCATCCACATGGGATCAAACTCAAAATATTCAGTGGTCTTAACAATTTGGCCACTGGTCTTAGTGTAAAAGTGTTAGAAAATTTAAAAATTAAATTAACCAGAGGACATAAAATTTAGATTATCTAATTAAATATTAATATATTTTACTTCAGAATCATATTATAAACACTTCAGTAACCTGAATCATGTATTATCAAATAAATTTAAGCCAATTTGTAGTTTTTCTTAAATGGCATGCTGCACAGCATGAAATCTCCTAGAAACTTCTGGTTTTTCATATTTTAAGTTCACAAGTATGATATATTTTAACCAGTTCACCGTTCTGAAAATCGCAAACATTTCGTGCCATTTCTCTCCTCACAAAATTGAAATTTTTGTGTCTAAAACTGGCCTCAGAATATTTCTTTCCCCTTTTCACCAGCTGTAAAAACCTATTTAGAACTTCTATTCAAATCAGTTTGAACCGCGTACCTGTCACACTGAAGGACGCTGAATAATGAGGACCATTAAACAGAAAGGCTAGTGTATTCCTTAGATCAGATATTTTCCCCTTTGCCTCACTTCCTAAACCCAAATCTATTCCAATCTGTTACAATGTACTGATTTTACAATTGTCATCTTTATTTAAAGCAAAAATTAAGTGTATTAGCTAGTAGTGCCTATTTGAAATATGCTTGAATTGTGTTTTATTATTTTCTTGATGCAATGTAGCAAAAATTGTGATCCGTATATTTTTATATATTTAATTAAAAGATTTATTTCCTTTATGTGAAAAAAAATCTTTCTTTAGCTTAGATATTTAAGGTTCTTTTTAAAAATTGCAATTTTTTAATTTAGAGGGTTTTTGTTTTCAGTTTATTGTACTTTTTCTACAGCAAAGAAAGTTTTGATTATGTGAAGCGCCTGTTTCAAAGAGTAAGAAAGTAGCAACTGTTTTTAGCGGTTCTTGTTGAATAGATTGCTAGAGGAGTGACCATTCTTTTAATTAATGGACTAAAAATTCAACAATGTTAAGGAGCACATTTTTTATCATTTTTAATTTTTAAAATTATAATCGTTGCAACTATCTTTATAATTCCATTAATACTCCCTTTTCCTTATTATATCCAAGAATAAATATATTCAAGAATAGATAGAATATATATATATATTCAAGAATAGATGGAATATATATATTCAAGAATACATAGAACATATATATTCAAGAATAGATGGAATATATATATTCAAGAATACATAGAATATATGTATTCAAGAATAGATGGAATATATATAGTCAAGAATTATTATTAATTTGATAAGACTGCCGTCATAAAAACCTTTCAGTCTCCTTAAAGTTTGATTAGGTGAACTAAAATACTTATCTAAACTTATTTCTTAAGGTTTTGATATAGGTAGGTCAAAAATATGAAACACTCACATTATACCTTGTATATTTTAAATGATATAATTATGTATAAAATCGAGTTTTTCACTTTGTTTTGTTTCTGTTAGCATAAGCCTTAAGTGTTAAGTAAACACCGAGAAAACGTATAACAAATTACAAATTATAAAATACCAGAATTTTATTCTTATTTACGTATTTCTCTACGACTTTACAATGAAGGCATACCTAGTTCTACTTAAATTAAAATTGTATTTGCAAAATAATCTTTTATGAGGTAGAGATATATTATGAGGTTTGTTTATGAAATGTGATTGCTAATTATTTTGAAGATTTCTGCTATGTAGATAAAAATTTTATAAAATTTTGTATCAGTATTTTTTGCAAATGACAGCATACTCGGAAAACCTTAATCCATATATCTCCCGCATGTAATTATTCCAGTCTACAACAATCTTACCGGCATTTCTAACTCTTCTAAGCAAAATTTAACATTCCTTAATTCTTCACTTTAGCAGTATACAAATCTTTCTCCTGTAGGAAATGGCAAACGATTATTATCACCAAAAAAGTACATATTATCGAAAATGTTTTGTGTAAAATATAGTTACACATTTAGGAAAGAACTAAAGGAAACAATACAGGAATCCAAATTTCATACATTACTGTTGTTTCTTTTAAAATTCCCGAACTTTTAATGCTATAGCTTTCTCAATTAATAAGATTTAAAAAAATAGAAAGGTATCGATTAAAAAGTAAAATAAACATTAATAGTATAAGTTTTGAAAAATGAGATGTAACTTCGAAAAATTCAGTTGAACAATGTCATCCACAATTGGCGCAACATAGTCATAATGAAATTTAAAGCAAGTAATATTTCCATCTGTATAGGTAAAGTGATAAAGCAAAAAGCAAAAATTTGGTATTACATTTTAAATGCTATTTAAAGTTCGAGAAAAATTATACAGATAATATCCTCGGGGAATCGTTAGGAATGGAAAAAAGAATTTAAAACTTTTAAATCCTTTTGTTCGTTAATAGAAGGGAGAAAGTTTTTGTGGATCTCATAAGACGTGTTGAGGGGGGTATCCATTCGAAAAAAGTGATCCCCCATCCTTTACTTTACTGAAACAGCCCCGCTGCGATCCTACTGCAGCACCGCTGAGAAGATAAGTGTGACTAAATAAGCCGTCAATCACCCCTTTTCATTTTCTACTCTTTCTAGGGGGCTGGAAAAAGACGCTGTGACGTATGTGTCTCGGGGGTTACGGTCTAGCCCAAATTTCAGCCCGACGAGAGTCTGCCGTTACTAACGGATAACGATGAATTTTTTCTGAACGTATCTCTCTCGGGGCTAACGGTGAACTGGTTAAATACATTTTCAACCCAGAATAACTTTTGTCTTTTTGTTTAAAAATACAATAATGGAAGCACTACAAATGATGTACTATTATTATTATTAATTTTTTTAAGAATGAATGTTTTAAGATTTTTTTAAGCATACCTATTTTCTATTTTTTAAATGGCTTAGGTGCATATTTCCTGTATATATTTATTTTTTGTTTGCATTACAATAATGATTAAAATCATTATTGTAATGCAGTTTAAGATAAGATCAGTCAGATTTTTATAAAATTCTAATTATTTCATTCTATTTTTAGTGAATACATAAAATTATTCAGTTACGCATATTTAGTACAATAACGTCATCATGGAAATCAATTAAAACATATGTGGAAATCATGTGAGAGGCAGATAAAAGATCGTACTTCGTGCTGTTATAAAATATATATATAAAAGAAACAAATTAATGCCTGCTGCAAAAAAAAACATATAAAATATTTATGCTTGTAATTATTGATGCAAAACACAGTAATTAATATGCTTCAAATTGTAAATGATAGAGAATAGTTATCTCATATTAATGAATTTTAAAATAATATGCTACTTTGAAAATAAGTAAAAAAGATTTGTAAGTGATATGGATAAAAGCTGCCCATCTGTATTTCTCTTCATATTTAGTAATGTTAAAATAACATTTGGTTTTGCCGTTAAAACTGATATTTTAACCTCTTTATTTCTATGTGATATACGTGTATTAAAGCAAATTATGTTCACATTTATATAGGAATACAATGAGGAGAAATCTTGAAACTAATTGTTAATAACACTTTTTAATGCTTATTAAGCTGCAGTAATAAAAAAAATAGTGAATGTGTATAGGAATTATGATGAACTCATTAAGTAGAATGAAAAAACCAATTTGCATAAATGTCAAGTCAATAGATAAAAATAAATCAGAAATCCTTTGTAATGTAAGTCCCAGAAA
The DNA here is from genome assembly GCA_000611955.2 of Stegodyphus mimosarum. Lineage (NCBI taxonomy): Eukaryota > Metazoa > Arthropoda > Arachnida > Araneae > Eresidae > Stegodyphus > Stegodyphus mimosarum. Next base: position 43,315 of record KK117457.1, read on the forward strand.
CAGCAAAAAATAATAAATGATCATGGAAGCATCTATCCAGAGCAGAGGTTCCCAGACTTTTTTTCTCACAGACCGCTTTCAAAATTTAGCTGGTTCTGGTGGACCACCTGCAGCTACATTTCTACATATTCCCAAAACTCGACAAAAAATGTGAAGATAGATCTAACTATGGAAATTTGCGTTGCAGCTGAGTTCCAACTATGAATTAATAGTTTTCAAAAAAAGTGAGACTTGATTGGTTAATTAATTAATTGATTGTGCTGTGAGTGGATGTCAAAAAAGTTAAGTTGACCAATCAAAAAAGTGATTCCATCCAACTTAACATTTTTGACATCAAATCTCTCTTATTTCATTTAGAAAATTCCCCATTCAGAGTGGTAAAAATAGTATATTTTTTTGTGCTGTATTTATTCAAATATGTAATTATTACTGTTATCATATTACGTTGTAATAATAATAATAATTTTAATTATATTACAACTGTTATCATATTACATGATAACAGTTGTAATATAATTAAAATTAAATATTAATAACATAACTTCTACAATGACAATCACAAAATAGCCATAATTTTAAGGGGAGGGATGTACTTGATGGATTGACAGCAAATTATCAATATTTGGATTCAGTTTTGTTAGGAATAACCGCAGATCGCCTCGTTCCATGATATTCAATCTGCTCCTTTTTTTTGTTAGAGGTTTTTACCGACACTAAAACTTTTTTCGACAAGATATGACGAGGGAAAAACTATCAAAAGCTTTCTCGCAATTCCCTGCAGTTCAGGATATTTTTTGGGTATTTCTGCCTGCAGCCAAAATGTTTGATACCCTCTTTTAAATATCACCTTCAGCTCCTCATTAGTGCTAAGCTCCAGTAGCTCCTCTTGTAATATCACATTCTTCACTTCCATTCGATCAAATGGATTTATGATCCATGGTGGTATTTCCATCGTCAGAATATCTTCAAATCTGGTGTTGAAGTCATCATGCTTGGCAATTAAATGTTGAACGTATTTCTGAATATCCTCATCAAGGCATTCTACCTGTGACAAGTTGAAACCTGGAAAAATTCGTGCCAAACTGGTCTTGAAAACTGAGGTGGCGGTGCTTTGGAAGTTTTGACACATTGTACTGAATATGGGATATGCAAGTTTTTACAACTAACAGTCGCTGAGCTTCTTAAAATATTATCTGCCTACATTGATAGGTGAAGTCAAGCCAACATTTTAATTCTTCACTATCGAAAGCAAATAAATTTTCGTGGACCACCGCTTACGAATTGTGAACCCCACTTTTGGAACTAAGGATCTAGAGGAATACTTAGAAATTTAAAGTGGAACCTATAGGAGACATCAATTTGATAAAAGAAGGAATGGACCATTAAATTATGTGCAATATCTCATGGGGTACAATTTCATTAGCTAAGTTTCAAATTTCATCAGATTTTTCATTTGTATTTCTTATCATACAAAACGTTTAATGTATTTGGTTTTATTTTCTTAATTTCAAGTTTATACCTATATGTATTTATGAAGTATAGATAAAAATACTATTTTATATAAATATATATGTATTTATGAAGTATAGATCTTTATGTGTTCCTCCTCGATGGGACATGTATAATTTCACTGACCTTTGCTTCATTTATCAGATATTATTTGGGGATTTTTACTTTAATGTTTGGTGATTCCAGAAGTTGCTTTTATGATCATTTATTATTCTTCACCGTGTCAGAGGATTTAAATTATAAGAAACTTATGGCATTTTTTGATCTGGTATTTTAGCTTTTTGCTTCACATTTCATATAAGCTCGGTTTCTTTTTGATTTACATTTAATTAAATTGTTATCTGCGTTTTCAGAAATTGAAATTTTGCTCTGAAGGAAAAAAATTATTTGCTTTAAATGTTTGTAATTTTTTCTCATTTAGCAAGCATATGTTTACATATATATAAGCACTCTCATACGTGTGTATAAATACATTTACATATTTCATAAGCTATCTATATATGCCAGCATTTCTTAAACTGTAGGACACAAAACAAAATGTTGGGAGTCAGGAAAGTTTAATTCAGAACATAAATTTAAAGACATATTAGTTGTAATCCCTTTGTTACATTTAATTAATATATTACATTTTTATACAGCACAGTTACAAAATGATAAAATTGGTTAGGGTGAACTGTAAATTATTTTTATATTCTGTAAAATATCACAAACCATATTTTAATAACATTGTCATGTTGCAGTTTCGGCATATAAGATATTTCAGAATCAAAATGTATTGCAAAAACATCGTACATGACGTCTGCACAAGTGCGTTGAGAATAAGCTTGGTGACGTGATTCGTGTAGATTTTCCAGCTTGATCAGTTGTTTCTATTGCATTACAAGAATAATGCAATAGTATATGTTACTGTTTTACTTGTCTAAGGTTGGTATTTGTTTGAAAAATTGTTATGATGGATGTTATTTTATCTATATTTTAAGATAGAAATATTTTTTACTCATGGATAAATGGTTGAAATTGAATAATAAAGATAATGATCCAAATGGCACTGCTACAGAATCTATAATAGATCAACTAATCAGAAAGAGACATCTAAGATGCAAAAAGAAAATACAATGAGATATTTCTCCAATTGGGCTTTAATTTCAAGAACTGTGATTGTAATAAACAACCCCTTTATTAAATTGCAATAATATTTTTGCTATGGAGAGTATAGAACCATAAAAATTTAAAAAGGCATCTTGAATCTAAGCATCCTTCATACGTGAATAAGCCAAAAGAATATTTTGAACACTGTAAAATCTTCAAATAAAAAGCAACATTTTGAGAAATTTATGGCTGTTAGCAAAAAATATTTACTTGGATCATACAAAGTTTCTTGTATGGTTGCAAAAATGAAAAGCCGTACACCACTGGAGAAGACCTTGAATTACCTGCAACTCATTAAAATGGTAGAAATACTTCACAGAAGTAAATATCGTGAAAAAATTCCTTTTTCAAACAACATTGTAGCCAAGAGAATTTCTGAAATTAGTAATGATCAGTTTGATCACCTTATTACTAAACTTAAAGAAAGCCCAAAATTTACAAATCAGTTGAATGAAATAACTGGTTCAAAAGCAGCTCAGTTGTTAACATACACCAACTATATTTATTGTAAGAAAACATTGATAAGGAATTGTTATTTTTTCATTTATTATAAAATATACAAAAGAGAAAGACATATATATAGTAAAAAAAATTCTTAAAACTGAAAATTTAGAATAGAAAAATTGCAATGGAATATGCACAGATAGGTTAAAAGTGACAAAATTTGTGATTTTAAATCATTTGTTAAAGCTGCTGGTAATGATCTTGTAATATTTATGCATTACATCAAGCTTTCTCTGAAGAGGTTGTTTCTGTAAAAATATGGATTTGAAAGATAAAAATTTATTGTTATGTACAGAAGTAAAATGGAGAACAGACTTTAAGAAGATTATTGTTATTAAAAGATAAATTATATTTTTAGCTGAACAAAAATCTGATCTTGTTACTCTTTTTCAAATTGACAGTCTGAAAAAAAAAAAAAAAACTATCAAAGCTTACTATTTGTCAGATATTTTTGAGAAGCTCAATGATCTCGACTTGTCTCTTCAAAGGAAAAATAGCAATATATACAATACTTCAAGTGATAAAATTAAAGGTTTTACTAAAATGATCAACTATCGAAAGAAAATGATTCATTTGAAATGTTCAACAGTTTCATGGTTGAAAAAATAACTGAAACTTTAACTACAAAAAATTATTATAGATCACTTAAAATCAATAAAAACATAGTTTTGGAAATACTTTATATTGAATTTTGATTTCAAAAAGTTAGATTCAAAAAACACTTTTGATTGGCATTAAAGAAATAAATCACCTGTCATCAAGCCCAAGAGAAATTTGTTCAGTTATTAAGTGACTCAAAACTTGAGTTTACAAAAGTCCTTGACTTAATTCTGGATTGAAACTAGAACTGAATTTTCTATAAATTCTGAAATGGCATTAAATATTGTTCTGTGATTCATCACACATACTTATGTAAAATGACATTTTGAACTTTACCACTTTAAGTGTCGATATAACTGAAAAACCTTGAAGGTTGTTTACATATAGTGTGAAATACTGCACTAAGTTTTAATTTGTTAGGCTGTAAAAAAACAAGCATATCCGTCTCATTATAACGTGATTTCCTTCAATAATTTTTGTATGCTTGAAACAAATCTTAAAACTACATGTTTTTATATGTGTATTGTTTCCCAAAGGAATAAAATATTTACTCTTCTGTCATCACTTTATGTTTAACATGTAGCATCACAAAAAGGTCTCAATAATAAAAGATGGTGATAAATGAGACAAGAAGCACTGATATATATATAAACTATTTGACATATGATGTCTCAGCTATATCAATAACACTGAAACAAGCCCACTGTGACCAATTTATTCTCAGGTATGGATTTTTACATGCTGAGCAGTGTTTTAGAAACCACTGCATATTTAGTGATTAGGATATTTAGTGCAGTTTTATTCATTTCACAACCTTTGATCCTCTTTGTTTATCAATTTTCAATCATCTGTCTTTCTTTTCAAAAACAAGCAACTAAAAGATAGGCATACACAATCCATACACCATATTAATTCAGTGTTTTTATACTTTGCTTTAGTGTCAAAAGGACTTAGTAATTTAATTTAATGATTAATTCAATTAAAAAAATACTTGGATATTTTTCTTAAGACACCATTTTCAATAATTCCCTTTCCTAGCTACAAAATGAAATCTTAATTTTCCAATATGCATTGCATTACGTTGATGATGGTTCATCTGAGAAATGGTAGTTTAATTTTCCCTAAAATAACCCTTATTAATTAGAAAGACATTGATACAGCATTGTTTATTTATTCGATTTTCAATTTCTTATAGCCTCCATTGTCCAATCCATCCAAAATAAAAAGGTACTCAAAATTTTCCTTCCAGAATCAATGCTTGCAATAAATAAAAAAAAAAAATGTTAAAACAAATCATTTTCTTTAAACAAAAGAAACAGCATCAACATTACCAACTATGTTGGAATTAGGAGCTCCTTCTAATGAATGTTTCATCTTTCCATCCGTAAAAATATTTGGAAGATTATCGTAGAAAACCTGCCAGATCTGAAGGAAAAGGATAACATAACAAACATGAAAAGATTAGCAAAAAATAAGCATTGTCTGTGAAGTGAAAGAAAAATATTCGGTAAAACTGCACATTACGGGCCAGTTTGGCGCATTTTCGAAAAGTCACCAAATCGGTTATTTTTGCACGTTTTAACTGATCATATCGCCATATTAGATTGTTGCGAATTTGAATGAATCCTGTAAACAGGCAAAAAATTTATCATGTAAACATGCAAAAATATCTAAAACAGAAGTTCAATAAAGTACTTGAAAGTTAATAACTATGTATTTTATGGCATCAACAATATTAAAACATTTCATAATACAGTCAAATACCAAAAATCCGCACTACCTCTCAAAATATAAACATTGAATTTATAGGTTCCAGAAACCGCAGAATGAAGAATGAAATACCGAAGAAAAAATATTTATCCAATAATGACATCATAATTACCGAATAATAATTCCGTGTTAGTGGCAGAAAAAAGATCTGAGCCCAGAAGAGGTTTTTAGTATGAATGATGTGTTCAGATGAGCCAAGACTGGCATACCAGATAACCGATGATGAAATCATTGGCTCTGTTTTGAAGTTGCCGCAGCAAGAAAACGATTCCGACACCGACACAGATCATGAATTTGATAGGAGTGAGAAAATATCTTTTAATGAGGGTTTGGAACATGGTGAAAAATACCTAAAATATTTAGAACAACAGAGCTGTGTCATAGAGCAAGAGATTATGACCGTGTAGAATTTACAAAAAAAAACTTACTCTAGAGCACCTAAAGTTTTAAAACAAACCTCTATCAGAAAAATATTTGAAACAAGTAAAAAAAATAAAATATTTTATGCTTTATTAATATCCCTTATTTTTACACGTCTCTATTGTATATGTCCTTAATGCTTTAAAATATTCCTGTAATCACTAATA
>KK117457.1:49750-89701 GCA_000611955.2 Stegodyphus mimosarum
AAAATTCAAAATTTCGATCTACTGAAACATGAGCAATAGTATAGTAAAAAAAAAAAAAGTGGTTCAACAATTTTAACTACGTAATTTATATTTTTTTTACAATAAATTTTTATTTATAATAAATAGTAGAAATTCGCATTTGTTTATATCCACACTAAAATATAACAATACAACGGAGATGAAATTCAAATTGGCGCGCTCATTGAATACCAACTGTACGGCTCATTTCAACCATGTGCTTAACCAAATATAATGGACACATACCTCCATTCACACAAATCTGTCGCATCTTTCATTTCAAGTAATTTCATACTACTTTTACACTTAGGACATTCGTACATATTCGCAATCAAACCATAATTCATGCACCATTCTATCACACATCTTTCGACCTTATCTTGCAACCGAATCAAATAAGAAAAATCCACACATTCAACTCTTTCAACGTCAGGCATTTTGCTCACACAATTTACTAGAAGCATAGTGAAATGACGAAAATTCAAAAAGCCCGCTTAAATGCTATAAACTGTAACCTTAAATCCTAACGATTTTCATAATGCCAAGAGGTTACCAGATTTGGCGCGATTTCGTTTCATTTGGCGACTGGCCCGTAATCTGCAATCTAGCCAAATATTCAATGATAATAAAGAAAATAAACACCAGACAAGTAACCTCAAAATATTTATTTGGAACTCAGATTATTTTGTGATTTCAAATTAAAGAAAAATATATTTCGCACAATCTTGAATAAAATTTTGTATTGTAAAAGTCAAATATTTATATTTCTATTAGATGTTTCATTTAAAATTATTTGTGGATTTCTTTTCAAAAAAAGAAAGTTGTCAGTTCAGTTTCCTCTGATCTTGTTCAAATGATTTTGAGAGAGGGAAAAAAGAAAAAGTGGGATAACAGCAAGGGAAAATTGAGCTGTTTCTTCATGAAATTACGGCAAAGTCAGTAAATACATTTCAGCTTTCAGTGCAAGGTTTGCATATTTGATTTTCATGTACTCATTTCTGATTTCTCATTTCTGCTCAAATTCTTTTCCTATCGAAACTTGTATTTGTATGATGTTAAAGTAATTAATATTAAAGTGTAAATTTATTAATTTAAATTCTTAATCCAAAGAACTATGTGCATAATTATTTTTTAATTTTAGATATGTAATTTATTTAATAACCCTTTGTGTTAGTTATACTTTTTTTAATTCCAGAAGATGAAGTCACTTGCAAGGCTATACATGATTCACATATTGCTTATATAGTTCATTACTCCTAGATTTATAACTAATCTACTTATGCAGATATTGATTATGATGCAAATTAAGGATAAATACTGAAATACAATGAAATAAAAACTATAATGCAATTGAATTTACTCACAGAATAATAAATTCATAACTAAGGGTACAGCTTGAGTATAGGACCCCATTGGCGATTTTTTGGCTTGGCGCACTTTTCAGACGGTATTTTTCTGGTAACCCAGCGAATTCTAGTATACTCCATTTCGGCAACCCTGTCTGTATTTTCATTAAATCATGCAAGGAGCAAAATACTGATGTATTCAACAAATTTCTAGAAATTGTAAGGGACATAAACTGGGCAGAGTATAGGATTTCTTTGTAAATTTACCATGATTTTGTAAATGTATATGACAGTACACTAGCAGTTAATAAATGCCTTAATACGGTTAAATGTCCCAACCTATGGTCAACCCAGGGGGACTTATATGATACACATAGTCTGGGATTATGTTTTGTAAATCAAAGGTAGATGGCTAGCATCCACCAACAACGTAAAGAATAGCTAGCACATCATAGTCCATCCCCAAGCGTTGACCAAGCAGCACTAAACCCCCAAGGGCAGCCTTTGAAATCAAGCTATGTGATATCCCCACAGCCAAGGGGCAGGATAGATGACACCAATACGGTCCCTGCCACCAAATAAACAATGGTCCTAGTGACAGTGATGATTATTTACCTCAGAAGTTAAGTCTGTTTAGGTACAGGTCCTAGCTAGATTGCCGGGAGTTGGCCCTAGGGTCAAAATACATATTGTTGCGTGCGAACGGGTTCCTTATGGATTGAATGCACAAGTCGTTAAAAAGTTAACAAAAATTTATTCTTCCCACAAGAAATAAATCAAAGTGCTGAAATATTTCTTCAGAGAGCTCTAGTGTAGAATTGGGTGCCCCTTGTTTTTTGGTGAAAAATTTTGTTCAGTTTTGGCAATGAAACCCCATTTCTGGTTACCATGAGAGTTTTAACATGGTTTTAGGTTCTGGACTTATTTAATTGAAAATAAATCGATGTGCACATGGACAATGTCAAAATGTGCAATGAATAGTTTGTGCAATTCTCTGATGTTTTTTTAAGTGAAAATAGGTCGAAGTGTACATGGACACGGAGTTTGTGAAATTCTTTGACTTCTTGTTTTGGTTTTGGGTAGCGGCCATCTTGAAATTGCATCTTATTGGCGCCGATCTTGGCATCAAAACAGAATCGCCAAAAAACAAGGGGCTCCCAATTGTAAACTTTTACCCTTCAGAGGTATTCGCACAATATATCAAACGTTTAGCAAAACTCAATTCAAAACAGATAAAATAACTCTATCTCACAACGAAATCGCTACAATCAATAAGAGTATTAAGTAAACAAACAACAGTTCGCATTAAACAGCTTCAACTACAACAACAACTGAGATGAGGTGTTTCAATTCGGCTTTTATAAGCTTTTTAATTATGAATAGAACAATCTCGATTTTCCTAGATTTTTCTAGATGGCAACAGTAATTACGAGATATTTATTTATTAAACATTAACTGCACACGCTCTTTTATTTATTTTTTTTTTGGTAGCTTTCTCTTCAAAAATCGTCTGCGTTGCACGGGAAATATAAAGCAATTTTAATTGCAATTCTAAATAAATAGCCAAATAAGTGTGAAATTCGTAACACTACCCCTTTCTCAAGGACTGCATGTTCTGGGTAGTACAATCCTTGGCCAGGAAGCCAAACCTACAACTAAGGCATCAGTGTTATAATAAACATTACTTTACAATAATAAAATAAACAATAATTGCAATAAGTAACTTTGAGCAAATTAAATTATATCCAACACTAAATACAATTCAAATACTATCAAACACAAATGCTATCAAATACAAATACTTATCAAATACAAATCAAATATTAAATACAAATAGAACCATGGTCTTATATTATTTACAATTATATACACTACGTACTGTGGCCATAGTAATGAACTAACCTGTCGTAATGAACGACTTTAGGTTTCGAGTTCGATTACATACGGATCCGAACCCCGACGTCGTTCAGCCTGTTTAGGACTGCGTAAGGACCATTCCAAGGAGACTGTAGTTTCGGAGAAAATCCTTTCCTGCGAGTCGGATTCCATAACCGCACCTTGTCTCCTTCGTTGAAACGATGTCCAGTAGCTCTCGTGTAGTAGTGGGTGTTCATCTTCTCCGTCGCCAAGTCAACTCGCTCTCGTGCAAAGTTGTGCATCACTTCAAATCGGGCCTGGACATCTTGAATGTATTTCTCAGGCGATGAAGGCGCATCTGGAGGGCGACCAAACTAAAGATCACATGGCAGACGAAGGTCCCGATCGAAGAGCATTCCAGATGAGGAATAACCGATAGTCTCGTGGACAGCACTGCGGTAAGCCAGTAAAAATAGTGATAACTTCTTGTCCCAGTCCTGTTGATTCCTGAAAACCACTAATGAGAGGTTATTGAGGATGGTTCAATTAAACCTCTCCACCATGCCGTCCGACTGGGGATGTAAAGGCGTCGTTTGGGTTTTGTCAATGCCGAGTCGCTTGCAGAGTTCTTTGATTACAGCCGAGGTAAAATTCCTTCCCTGATCCGAATGTAACTGAAGAGGAACTTCGAACCTGGAAATCCAGTGCTGTATCATCATCTCTGCTACTGTTACAGCCTCTTGATCAGGAATAGGATACGCTTCAGGCCACTTGGTGAAATAATCGATGACAACGAGGCTGCATTTGTTGCCATCAGCAGTTCGTGGCAGAGGCCCTAAGATGTCAAAGGCGATAACTTCAAAAGGTGCTCCTACATTGTAACGTTGCAGCTTCCCCCGGCTACGTTTCTTCTGTCCTTTCCGACTTGCACAGACATCGCAACATCGGCACCACTTTTGCACGTCATCCTTTGCATTATTCAAGTAGAAACACTCCCGAATTCTCTGCAATGTCTTTATTATTCTGAAGTGGTCTCCTGCAGGACTGCTATGTAGTTCTTTAAGGACATCCAGGATCCGAGATCTTGGCAGTAGCATCTGCCAGCGGAATATCTTTCCAACATACGATTCGAATTTCTTGTACAAAACGCCGTTTCGAATGCGGTGTGAGTCCTAGAGGGCCCAATATTGTTTTGTTCTAGGGCTAGAGCTCGAAATCTCCTGCCAGATAGATTTTCTGTTTGAGGTCTCCATTAAATCAATTCTGTGTTTAATGTAGCCATCTTCCAGCTGAATTTTCCTGACTTCTTGATCACTCCATTTGCCTTAATCAGCCGATGTTGATGTTGTAATTTTTCAAGCGTCCTGGCTTAGCAGCTAGCATTTCGCTTCGACCTTGGGACAATATCGGCAGCTTTCTAGACAGGGCGTCGGCGTTTCCGTGTGATGATCCCTTACGATGACGGATAGTAATGTCATATTCCTGGAGTCTCTGTTTCCACCTGGCTATCTGACCCTCAGGATTCTTGAAATTTAAAAGCCAGGCCAATGATGCATGATCCGTGAGGAGCAAGAATTTTCTGCCGTATAGATAATGATGGAAATGTTCTACGGCTTTGACTATGGAGAGCAATTCTTTTCTGGTGACACAATAATTCCTCTCCGGTTTAGACAGGCACTTGCTCCAGTAAGCCACTGCACGTTCTTGGCCCTCTATTTCTTGGGACAAAACAGCGATGACACTTTCATTACCACCGTCCCTGTCGAGAATAAATGGTCTGTCGATCTGAGGATATGTCAGGATTGGCGCAGATATTAAAGCTTCCTTCAGGTTCTTAAATGCATGCCCACATTCTTTTGTCCACGCGAACTTTTGTTTGCCCTCTGTCAGCATGTGAAGGGGTCTTGCAATGGATGAAAAATTCTTCACGAATCTCCTATAGTAGGTGAAAAGCCCTCAGCTGGTGGACAATTTCGGGACGTCTCCAGTCATTAACTGCTGACACTTTTTCACAATCCGTGCGTACACCTTCAGCAGAGATGACATGTCCGAGGTAAGTCACTTCCTGTCTGATTAATTTGCATTTAGCGGGACTCAACTTCAGATTGGCTTCTTTCAGTTTCAGAAGCACCTTTCTAAGATTTTCCAAATGTTCTTCGAAACTCTTCCCGACGAGATGATGTCATCCAGGTATATCAGACAGGCTTCGTATGAAAGACCTTTTAAAACAGTCTCCATTAGACGTTCGAATGTAGCCGGTGCATTACATAGTCCAAAGGGCATCAACTTGAACTGCCAAAGTCCTTGTCCTGTAGTAAATGCCGTCTTTTCTCGGTCATCAGGATGTATTTCTACCTGCAAATATCCACTCTTTAAATCAAGTGTCGAGAACCATTTGCTTCCAGAAAGAGTATCCAGAATATCGTCAATTCTAGGAAGAATCTACTAAGTCTGCAAAGACCTTCTTCTCCTCAGTTAATGTTTCCGAGTAAATACCGGCGGATAACGCCTGGGAATAACTTTTACCCTGCACAACTCTATTCTGATATGTTTTATTTTGTTCACTCTTCTTTTTGAGGAATTTCTCACAACCTCGATAACTCGAGGTGTGAGAAAGCCCACAGTTCGCGCAGCATAATTGTTTCTCTAAATTATGTTTATCAGGCCAATCCCTTGAACTTGATTCGTGTTCCTGACCGCAGCGGACGCATTTGGGCTTATAATTACAGCCAGTTTGAGTATGATTGAACCCCTGGCAGCGGAAACACTGCAGGGGTCCCTGTCTTCCTATGTATTCTTTGACTGTAATTTTCGTACTGCAAAGGAATCTCTCAGAATAAATCTGCTTGGATTTTTCAGTTTTTGACAGTGTAATTAAAAATAAAGGTAGTTTAACTACCTCTCCCTGCCTCCTCCTAGTCATTTGTTTTATTTCCTCTACCTGATAACTACTTTCAATAATTCCTCTAATAACTACTTTCAATTTTTGTCGTGAGGTAATTGGTATGAATAATGCTCGACGTCGAGCTCCTTTAAAAGTCGAATAATTCCCCTGCAACTCTCTGCATAATCTGGGAATATTTTGGGATAGTTTGACCGTAAAATCCTAACTGCCTTTGTTTCATAATTTTTTTCAAATCACTGAACTTGTATTTATTAGCCTTAAGTGTTATAGGCGGAATTCTAGATTTCTTGTTTCCTGTATCATTAACATTAGCGCTATCATTATTTGTTTCATCAGTGTTTACCGAGTTATTTGTATCCATATTCTCCTGTGCGGCAGCATCCATTTGCACACTGGTCGTTTGTTCTTTTGCGCTTACATACTGAGTTGCTACTGACGAAGCAGGGGCAAATTGAGTTTGCGTCGCGAGTTTTATTTTCTTAGCTACATTTTTGTGTAGCATAGTCCTGCCCGTTTGATTTCCCCTCTGTTTAATCGGTGTATCATCCTCTGAACGTATATCCTTATCAAGAGTAAGCTCTTCGTCCGAATTACTTCTAGAGTCCGTGTGTATGTGTACTGGACTACGATCCCGTTTATCCTCCCCTTGTGCAACTTTTCCCAGGTATAGCTGAAAAATCCTGATTAGTATTTTCATTCTGTGTCTTTCCTAGTTTAAATTCATTATTAACAGCTGTTATCATCTCAATCATGCTAAGCAAGAAGGTGTACATCTTATCCTCAGTTTTTGTGAAAACTCCATTTTCTGACTTAATAATATCTAAATCATTAATTTGTAACCTTATCGCATCAATAATTCTCTCCATTGCAGCGGCAAGAAACTAAGACAAAAATCCAGCCCGACGCAAGCATGCATCCGGCACTCCGGAAACGAACTCACTCAACGGTGTTCCGTCAGACGGATGAGCCGGTGGAAGTCTACTAGGCCCCTGACAAGTACCTGACAGTACGAGCTTGGGGGTAACTAAGTAGACTTTACGAAAAAGCAAGAAAATTAACGCGCTAGTAAACTAACCAGTAATTAAACAAACCAGCAATCAGGTACTTAGCGCAGACAACGCGCAAAAATTCATTGCAGCAAAACGCGACTAAAATACTAATTTTATAACTTAATTCAATAATAAAATCAAAATATCACGATTGCTAACAGCAATCTGTAATTATTTACTCAAAATAGCATTAAAAAATGCTGTTATACTGATGCATAAAGAGACAGTACGTTATTATCCGCAAAATGGCGCAGAAAGAACACGAACTTCACTGATTGAGATGAGGAAACAGAGATGAGGTGTTTCAACTCGGCTTTTATAAGCGTTTTAATTATCAGCAGAACAATCACGATTTTTCTAGACTTTTCTGGATGGCAATAGTAATTACGAGATATTTATTTATTAAGCAGTAGATGCACGGGCTCTTTTATTTTTATTGTTTTTTTTTTGGACGTAGCTTTCTCTTCAAAAATCGTCTGCGTTGCACAGGGAAATAAAAAGGAATTTTAATTACAGTTCTAAATAAATAGCCAAATAAATGTGAAATTCGTAACAATACTCTCCCACACAATATTAGGCAGAAAATTACAGAGAAAAATAGACTAAGAAAAATTTATTAACGTTCCCATTCCCCCCAAGACAAAAGAAGATTTAATACTGACAATCGAAACCTCAGAAAACTTATCCAAGAGTACAGAAACAATTGCTGGGATAACTTCATTGAAAGTCTTTCGCACACCGACCACTCTGTGTGGAAAGTTGCTAAAGCTTTCCGAAGCACGCCTTCCAATATTGGACCCATTCTAGGTGATAATAATACTAAAATTTATGATCCTAAGAAAACTGTCAACCTCTTTGCTGATAACTATGAACAACAGTTTGCTTTAAATAATTTCCCACATCCGAATGATATCAATATAATAAATCACGTGACCGATATCCTCTGCAAAGATCCTGAAAATATAAACAGCCCGATTTCTCCCAAAGAAATACAGAAAATTATAAAGAAACTTAATCCAAAAGAAGCATCTGGATCAATGTCACTAATAAGTCCCTGCAATACCTCCCAAGGAAAGGCATCACCCTTATTACAAATATTTAACGCATGTTTAAGACTCAATATATTCCCAAAGAATTGGAAACACGCCTTTCTAACCGTCATTAAAATGCCAGGCAAAGCTGGAAATCTCGCAAGTAACTTTAGACCGATCAGTCTTCTGCCTGCGATTGCCAAACTTTTCGAAAGCCTTATTGAGTCTCGACCCACCACTTTTATTAATGAAAATAACATCATCAAAGACTATCAGTTCGGATTTCGCTAGGGATTATCTACGACTCAGCAGATCGCCCGAATCGTGGAATTCATAGGTGAAAATTTTAATAAAAAGGAAAGAGTTGTTGCTGTTTTTGTGGACGTAGAGAAAGCCTTCGATAAAGTTTGGCATCACGATCTTATCATCAAGCTGATGAACTATAATTTCCCACCTGCCATCATCCATCTAATCGCTGATTTTTTAAAGAATAGAACTTTTCAAGTTAAGATAACCATTCCACCACAAGAAAAATTCACGCGGGTTTACCACAGGGGTCGGTAATGTCCCCGCTTCTCTATAATTTATATAATAATGATCTTTCTAATATTGAAAATATTCTCACAGCGTGCTATGCCGATGACACAGCACTTTTATGTCACTCACTTGATCCATATCATGCAAGAAATAAACTACAGAATACCATTGATAACATTTCAGCCTGGTTTAAAGAGTGGAAAAAAATTAACTCCAAAAAATCAGAAGGGATTTATTTTAAAAAAGGAAATATCCCTCAAGACTTAGGAGAAATTATGATGAAAGGGACAAATCGTGGCACGTGACCACCAAGTAAAATATTTAGGTATTTATCTCGACCAGAAGGTAACTTTTAAATTTTACGTTAATTATATCAGAGACAAAGCACAACGTGCCTTGATGAGCATTTACCCTTTAATGGGCAAATATTGCAAGTTAAATATCAACACTAAAAGAACACTCTATCTACAGGCAATCCGACCCATAATTCTATATGCCGCCCCGGTGTGGGCAGGTACTGCACGTTCAAACAGAGCAAAGCTTCAAAGTTTTCAGAGTAAAACTCTCAGATTCCTATCAAACTCTCCACTGTCATCCATAATTGTCTAAAGATTTTACCATTAGATGCCGAATTACTAAAGCTTACGTTCAAATTCCATGAAAAATGTGATTCCTCCACTCGCGAATTTATTAAAAACATACGGGAGAACGACTACCTTATCGAACAGCCACATAAACGGCCCAGAACTATACATCATAATGTTAGATGGTAGTCCTTGTATTTATTTTATTATTTTCAACGGACTTTACCCGGTACCAAGGCTACTGACTTATCATCATTAAATTCGTATACCACGTGACAGTCTACTTCCCTATGAGCATTAAGATATAGATACTTTCGCCTCGGACGAAAGCACAAAAATTTCTGGGACTTGTATATATGATTTACTTTTTTTTTTTAACTGTACGTTACTGTGTCAAATCTACGATAATGTGTAAAAGATATGCCATTGCGAAAAGATACGCCTGACGCTATCTAATTGCTATTATTGCTTATCAAACGAAGACTTCATCCGTGGCCGATAGATGGCCCCTCTCCTGATCAACTTCTACTGAAGACTTTGCACTTTTATTATAAGTGCACAGGAGTTTTCCGTTTTTATGGAATTTAACGAACTTTTACAAGTCTTTAGGGAAATGATAAACATGTAGCGGTAAAAGCCTTCAGGTCGAACACATACAACGGATGATCTCCGATCTCTCCGCTGTATGGGGACCGGTCAGAGACATGAGGTAAATGAGTGATTGTAATTTAATTATGGGAATTAATAAAGTAACGAACCAGCGTACTCATTATAGTTTGTGATTATTGGGATGAGACCCAAACGATACGTTTCTTTATAAGAACTAACAGTTTGGAAAGCATGTGAGATCTACTTTGTCTTTTTGAATACCCAACTGATATTTTGAATAAAGTGACCTTAAAACAACTCAACACAGATGTTGTCTCTTTAAAGCGCGCAATTATTTATTAGAAGTTTGTTTATTATGAAATGGTTTATGTCGCTTTCGCAGCGCAACAAAAACCTGTAATTGATTATATAAACTTTAAGGTAACGAAGGATTGCAAATTAGAGTTATATAGCACTGTACATAAATTAACGGTTGTATTCCTTAGTGCAGATGTCTTTTATTTAAATTTTTAAATATTGGTAATTAAATAAGACTGCAGAATATTTTAAAACTGATGTAATGCTCATGTAGGTGATTATTTTCTGTCTGAGGAGCAAGTTAATGGAAGCAGTTGTTAATAGTAATTTATTTTAGTGGAGTTTCGGGTGTTACTGAAGTAAGGAGTTGAAATATCGTAACTGGAAATAAACAAAAATTGAAATTTCATAATACATTAATATTGTATTATATTTACCGGATCTTATTGTTTTATATTTACCGGATCCTTTGCGGAAGTGCTTCCTTGTAAAGTTGTGAATCATTCATTAATTTTTGTGAATCATTCATTAATTTATAATAATTTATTTAAATTCTGTAAAATTGGCATTGAAGTGTGTTATTATTAACTTAATACTATGATGCTATTCTTCATTGACATAGGTAGAAACTCTAAATCTGCATAGAAATGGGAGTAAGGAATATGCACAATTTGCTGACTTAAATATGCATTTATAAAAATGAAAATACACACACACACATTTGTATAGATATATATAATTTTTGATGTGGATGAAATAGATGAATAACTTATCTTGTATGTACAGATGTACCAGCAGTCGTGGTTCGTTCAGTGTTAAACATTTCTTTTATTATTGACAATACATTTTTGAAGTAGAGATAAACAACTAAGCCAGTGGAAGACATGCATCCTATTTTAAACATTTTTTATAATGTGTTTGGTATAAGAAAAGGAATCAGTATATTAACATCTCAATAAACAAATATATTAATATGTAGATTACAGTTTAAAGATTAGGTTAAAAATAATGTAGTTATGGCTTTGTTTTTATTCCTGTTATTTGAAAAGGATTTTGATTTGCAAATTGTAATATTATTAGATAAAGTATTATGTAAGTTCATAAGCGTTGCATAAGAATCACATCACAAGGTTTAATTTTGAAATGATGCAGTTTAGAGATATTTATTATGAACATGTTGTATTTTTTTGATAAAAAGAGGAATAACCAAAATAAATAATTGACTTAAGGGATTATTACCAATTAAAGTTAGGATTTTATTTTATACATTCTTTATCTTAATCTTTAATACATCTATATCTTAATATATCTATATACATCATAAGTTTATGTAAGTAAATATCAGAACCTTTATTTATCCAAACTAACTGAAATAGAGCCATTATGGATAAGCTTTTTCTTCGTGAATGTTTCTTCATAACTATTCGTGATTGCCATGGTTTTTTCATAAGCAAAGATAAAATAAATATGTATAACACTTTAAAAGTAGAAATAAATACTGTATATGACATTGCTAGTATATATGAAGTATATGCATTAAAAGAATATATAAAGTATATGCATTAAAAGAATATATAAAGTATATGCATTAAAAGAATATATAAAGTATATGCATTAAAAGAATATATAAAGTATATGCATTAAAAGAATATATAAAGTATATATTAAAAGAAATACTATAACTCAGAGGGGGAAAATGTTCTTATGACTTAACTCTAAAGCAGTGTGTCATGAATGAAGATCGAAAAGTGCTTGAGGAAAGTTAATAATAATAATGTAATTCAAAAGCATTCGTACTTGCAAAAATAAATGACACTTATAAAAGCAGGGAATTAAATGCTATAATACATCACAGTCAGACCCAGAGATAGACACACAGGGCCTCTACCATCTCTATTGATTTGGAAATTTTATTGATTTGGAAAGCTATTTTGGAAATTTAGCAGATTAAATGCACTAATACAGAACATACAATTTTAATTGACTTTAATGACTTCAATAAACATTGGAATTTAGAATAATACTGTCTATGTCACTATAGTTATGTTATTCTATAAAATTCATAGAATCATACGACGAACTTTCTTCTGTGCAAAAGAGCAAATGATGTCATCATAGTCAATTGACTGCATTATTTCTGACTTTATGTACATTACAGAGAGCGAACTAAGCCTAAAATTTAAAAATATTTATTATAATATTATTTTTGATAAAGCTTCTTGATAATGCAAGCCAAGCTTTTGAGCTTATGTAAAGATTCCGCCACCAGGGTGCCTAGGCCGGGGCCTTGTAGGTCTAGGCAGAAATCCGGCACTGAGCACAGTCCGAAATTGGACTTGTTGAAACATCAGTGATTCTGGATTTCGGAGTTTTCCAGATTTTAAATCATTAGTAAGTCATAATTTATAATTTAGTATTAATTCATCATAATTTAGTAAGGGGACATGAAAAAATTATAAAATTAAAAATATGAAATAATTATTTATTAAACAATGAAGCATTTATGATCTTAAGGTAATCAAAATCTTAAAAAAAAGGGGGGATCTGTTTCTTTGTTTACTTTATAAAACATTTATTTCAATGTAAGTTGTTTAAGTTACTTCATACAGTTTCTTATTGCATAAGAAATACCACAATTATGCTGAATTCTTGATTAAAATTTCTTCATTCTCAGCAACCTCCTTATCCTATTCTTCACTATCAGTAGTGATATTTTCTTCATTTAGAATCATACTACAGATTTTGAATAGTGTCTCAAAGCATAATATGTCAGCTATACATTATTGGCTATACACTATTGGCAATGTATTATGAGATTGGTGATTAAAGACATATTTTTCCATGAATTTATTTTGCTTCTATTTTGTGCTATATAAGTTAATTCTGAATTTTATTAAGTTATTTATTATAATTATGTTTATTTCCTGCATATGCTTAAGGCTTATGTGAATCCTGAATAAGTAAATTCTCACATTATCTGAATAATAAAGCATTTATTCATAATTCAAACGGCACTAGATGTAGTCTTTTGGCCTGTTTACAAAATGTATTTTTTGCATATGGAAAGACATTTCTGTTAAATTTCTCCTTGTTAGCACACTCAATGCTTTACAAACCAGTTGGCTGGAATCTGTAATCGTCATCAAGTGTAATGTCAACATAAATTGGTACCATACCATCTCATATTTAGTTACTAATATTTTGAAAAATGGTACTTCTTTATTGTAGTGGTCTTCAAAATTTAATCGCTAGTCAACTGAGATGTGACATGTAGTGAGGTATAAGAACACATGGTGAGATTTCGGCCAGGTATCTCGGTTGATTAACAATTCTATTTTGGGGGCTGCTATGGAGAAGAATAAAAAAAAATATATTTTTGGTATTGCTGCATAAATCATTTCTAAAACTGCCATGAGTTAATAGCCACGTGGTTATGAAAGCAAAAAATAATAGAAAAATAATTGCCAGATTGGTGTCAGGGATACAAATTATTTAGTTAGATGTAAATTCAGTGTTGAACTTTGGTATAATGTGTTTTAGTTTGTGAGGTATGCTAAACAAAAAGGCAGCCACAGAGCTAATCAATTATTAATCAACATGGAAATGTTTTATTAAGTGCTGAACTGAAATAGGACATTTTTATTATGAAAAAATGTTTATTGCACCTGTTTGAAGAATTAAGCATATACTAAAGAGAGGCCCTATTTTTGGAATCTAATCTGGATTTCAGACTTTATTCCATATCTGTATATCTGTGTAAGTTCTTACTTTCTGAAATTGCGTTCTGGAAAGTTGTTAACATCAACTGATAAGTTTTCTCATGGAATGGAAAAAATCTTCCAGTCCAAGAAAATAGACTACATTTTGTTGCAAAGCTGAGGCTGTGATAATGAACTTATTTTATTTTCAGCTATATTGTTAAAATAAATTTTAAAAAATAATTGTAGTACTAAAAAGCCGAAGAAAGCAGATTACATTTTGTTGCTAGGCTGAAGCTATGATAATGAACTTATATTATTTTCAGCTATATTGATAAAATAGGTTTAAAAAATAATTGTAGTACTAAAAAAATAGTGTGCTATTAAGGCAGAATGAAATAGTGTGCAGTTATCAACAGTAGCAAATGGGAGTTTTTGATAAAATGTTGCTGTTTATTTTGAGCAGCAATTTAGTTTTAGAGAGTTTAATTAATAACATTTATTAAATGTTGCAATGAAATTGTAAAATTATTTTTTTTTTCCAGCATTAAAAAAAAAAAAAAAAAAAAGAGGGAGAGAATCAACCTTTTTTAAAGAAATGATTCTATCACAGATTTTCTTTACTAATATAAAACCTGTAATTAGACATATATATTCTCATCATTTCTGTTAAAACAAATAAATAAAAATTGAAAAAAAAAAAAAAAACAGCAAATTTTTAGATATAAACTGCAAGTTTAAACCATAGATTTTTAACTTTGAAGATTTTATCATTTTACTTTAATTAAGATTATGTCTTTGATTTTCAGTTATTTGCTAACTGATAGATGAATTACAGTTATCTTAATTAATGGATTAATGAATTATATTAAATAGAAGTTTCCTATGTATGCTTAAAAAACTGAATTCATTTTACATCAAATCTGATTCCAGTGTGTATAAAGGCAATGAGTATATTGCGCAGGTAACAATGTAATGTGATTAACTGCATTATACACTAATGGGAAAAATATCCAAACACCAAGAAAGACTTATGTTGGATAAATGAAATTTGGTAGCCATGTTTATACATCTGAAAGATGGCATTCATTCGAATTTCATGCTTCGTGCGTAAATGTAGCGCTAGTAGCATCACTCAGAACTTGCAAATCAAGTTTGCTTTAAATGCGTGCTGTAAAGTTCGTGAGCTTTATTTATCTTTGGAATTTGATGTATTGAGCTGATGTTAGCAAAGATTATCTTTAAGAAGACGAAGAAGGCATTATCAACAGAGTTTGAACGAAGTCGTGTAATAGGGCTAAGAGAAGGTGGATTTTCTTTCCTTGATATCGCAGAAAGGCTTGGCTGGAATGCATCCACTGTGCATGATTATTGGAAGCAGTATTCAAATGAAGGTACTGCTTCAAAAAGACCAGGTTCCGGGTGGCCATTTGGAACTACTGAGAGGGAAGATCGGCATATTCACCTTGAGCTGTGGTGCATCGTACTGCATCTGCGGCAGAAGTTCAAGCTGCATTTGGTATCACAGTGACACAACAGACTGCTGAAATCGGTTACTTCAAGGACAGCTCTGAGCCAGGCGCCCTGCAGCGTGCATTCCACTGACTCCAATCCACTGCCATTTGCGACTCCAATGTCAACCAAAGCTGATTGGAGGATGAAATGGAGATCTGTTGTGTTTTCTGATAAAAGCGGTGACCAACACACGGCTGTCATTGGCACCAAGGCTTCTGCCTTGGTGCCAGTGATAGCTGGCATTCATGATATAATGATATATTCATTCAGATATAATGCTGCCATTCATGAGCAGCATTCAAGGGGGAATTTTCCAACAGGATAGTGTTCGCCCTCATACCGCTGTTGTAATGCAGCGTGCTCTACAAAGTGTCGATATGCTACCTTGGCCTGCGAGATCACCAGATCTGTCTCTAATTGAGCACGTATGGGATATCGTTGGACGAGAACTTCAGCATCATTCACTGCCAGCACTGGCTGTCCCAGTATTGACAGAACAAATACAACAAGCATGGAACTCCATATCACAAAGTGACATTCAACATCTGTATAACACAATGCATGCACATTTGCAGGCTTACATTCAAAATTCTGGAGATTACATTGGTTATTAATGTAACAGCATTTCACATTTGAAGTGCATAATCTTGAGCTTAAATTAACTGTGATATTTAAAATTTAGTCATTTAAACATGTTAACTAGACAAATACAGTGTCCAAGTTTCATTACTCTACAATAATTTTTCCTTGGTGTTGGGATTTTTTTTTTCCGTCAGTGTATATTGCATTTGTAGTGCAGTCTAATATTTTATTTTGTGTTATTTGGTTCTAAGATATAATTTTTTTCTAGAAATGTTTGTGAAATTATGTATATTTGTTTTCATGACTAAAGGAAATATTTAATGCAAATAATTGTGTTTTTATTGAGTAGTAAAGTTCAGATTTTAATAACTTGCCTAAATTTCTTATATAAATAATAGGAATATATTTATGATTTTAGGTTCCTGATATATTTAATGGAAGTTATACTAAATTTAAAATGAAGATTCAAATTATGTAAGTAAAGATTATGAAAACAATTTATATGGTACTTATGGAAAATCCTGTCGACCACAAGAGATGGCGCAAATCGCGGCAAAATAGTAGAACCCTTGAACCACGTTGCCTTTCAAACTGACGCCAGCTTCACACAAGCCTTAACGTTGCAACACCAGTGCTTCTCAGTTTTAAAATAAAGCACCATATCGTGGCCATTAACACATTTTTTTGAGGCCAGTAAGATTCCATAACTTTGGAAATATTCAACAGCATGCTCTTCTGTAGTAGGCAGGTCCCAAATTTTAATCATTTTTTTTTTTTGAAAATGCATGATAGAGGGGGAAAAAAGAAGGCTTTACTCAAGAATAATAACTGACACGTGTAATCAAGTTTACACCAAACCCAGCAAGTTTGAAGAAGGTTTTTCCATTTTTGGTGAAAAATCATGTAGTTTGGTGTCTTTTCTTTAATAGGCAAAGATGGTCGACCGGTTTTTAAGTAAGTACCATTTATATTTTTAAAAAAATATAAGGTAGAATTTTAGATTTATTATTCTATGTTAAATTATCAAAATTATATATTTTGTTGTAAATCTTAAGTAATCATGAGCAGTAAATCTCTATGCATAAAAAGTTCTGTTTAGAACTCTTTATATAGTACAGTTGTACAGTTATTCCATGATGTATATAATTTTGCAGTTATGTAGATGTATAAAAGGCCAAGCATTCAAACTGAAATTTACTAATTATAAATGAGGAGTTCAAAGCAATTTTCCTTTTCCCAACCAATACTTCTTCCATTCAAACAATATTCACACATTTAGTTTAATCACTTGTTTTCCACCATTGGTGTTTATAGTTTATTTATCCTTAAAATGGATTTGAAACTCATAACTGAATGTGCTGGTGATTTAAAACTTAAAGGTTTGCAATTCTTTTAGAAGAAAAGTTGAAAATTGTTTGTGTGCATGAAAATAAGATAATTATACTAATAAAGTAGAAGTTCAGAAATCCGCAATGCTTGGGACCAGAGGATGTGCAGATTTTAGGATCTTGCGAATTTCAGGACAGAAAAGATAAATCATAATATTCAGACTAAAAGTGCAAAATAAATAAGGCTTATTAGATACATTTAATTAAATTATTATATACAATAATATGCATTATTACATTAATTTATTACATGCATTAAATTATTATACATATATTTATTATATTACTCATTTATATTAGCCATGCCAGGAATATTTAAAAGCATAAACGACATGTACAATAAAAACATATAAAAATAAGGGATATTAATAAAGCATAAAATATATAATTTTTTTTACATGTTTCAAACACTTTTCTGGTAGAGGTTTGTTTTAAAACTTTAGGGTGCTTCAGAATAAGGTTTTTTTTTTTTTTTGTAAATTATATAGAGTCATAATCTCTTGCTCTGGGACACAGCTGTGTTGTTCTATATATTTGAGATATTTTTTACTATGTTCGAACCCTCATTAAAAGATATTTTCTCACTCCTATCAAATTCACTATCTGTATCGGCGTCGGAATTGTTTTCTTGCTGTGACAAGTTCAAAAGTCAGCCAATGATTTCATCATCGATCATCTGATATGCTAGTGTTGGCTATTTGAACACATCATCCATATTAAAAACCTCTTCTGGGCTAGGAGTTTTTTCTGCCACTAACACAGAATCATTATTATTCGGTAGTTATGATGTTATTATTGGATAAATATTTTTTCTTCGGTATTTCATTCTCCATGTTGCGGTTTCTGGAACCTATAAATTGAATGTTTATATTTTGAGAGGCCAGTGTGGATTTCAGGACTTGGCAGATTTCAGGTCAGCGAATTTTCGGTATTTGACTTTAATAGTTTGGAAGGATATCAACCTAGTTCAACAGTGACTAAACAGTTAACACTAAAGTTTTGCATTGCTGAAAGCATAAAATGTGTGGTCAAGTTAAAGACTGCAGTCATTACAAGGATGCTGCACCTCATTACAGAGATGGAGAAACTTTTGCCAGTACTTACGTAATAACATAACCACCTTAGTAGAAAACACTAAATTTTCAGAATGTAACAAAATTTGGCAACTATGCACATTATCATTCTTCTGGCAACCATGCTCATAACAGTCCTTCAGCCAAGCAATGCCGTGATTTTAGTATGTTTTCCTTTTTGTTGTATTTTAAGTTACGACTTTTTTTATAAACAAATCATGATATTTTTTGCCTTAATTTTAAAATATGATCTAATGGAATTTGCCAACAATAGGAGAAGCTGCGGTAAAATTTCTCCAGGAATAACAGGATTTTGCTGAAAATTTTCTAAAGAAAACAATGAGGATATGTGTTTCCTAGATATCTGCTGTTGCTGAGGTTTAGATGAAGCCAAGTCTCTGCAATTCTGTAAATTTTTTTTTAAAGTGAAAACAGATTTCTGTGTACTTTGGGAGAAAAATAGCACACAAAATTACAGAAGGATTTGAAGAAGAATGTGTTTATTTTTTTATGTGTCATGTAATCCTTATTTAATAATTAATATTTGTATTTTAAATTGCTAAAGAATGTTTTCTTTTCATATGAAAGGTAGATAATGTTTACTGATTTATGATAATGTTTATGATAATAACGTTTGATAATGTTTACTGATTTATGATAAGGTTTATGATAATAACGTTTGATAATGTTTACTGACTTATGATAAATATCGATAGTTTAGGAATCTTTCTTAAAAAATGGCACGAAAATCACTGACTTGCACATGATAAGTAACTTCTACTTTTTCATCTGTAAGAAATCACCAAATTGCACCAAGGTGGTAGTGTTAATACATAAGTATCCTTTTGCCTAATTGCAGATATGATACAAAATGAATATTGTTAAGTTTTTTAATTATCCAGGAAAAGGCTAGGTTTCGCAAAAAGATTTATAAGGAATGGCTGGCATCACGGATAAAGATAAGTGCATTTAAAGTTGGTTTGCATGATAAAGAAGTAAATAAATTCATGCAGTGTAAAATTCACAGGTAAGATTACAAATTCATATACAGATGTGTCAAGTGCATTTCCCAAACTACAGAAAAAGTAAATGAGAAGGAGAAATTTTTGCTGTGGCAAATATTTAATGTTGATGAAATGGGTCTGTTTTGAGAAGTATGTCAGCACAGACGTTTATTACAAAGTAAGACAAATTTGTGCCTGAATTGAAGCTGCTTCTTTTGAAGTATGATTAAAAACTTACTTATGATGACCTTATTCAGTCAGTGGTATTTCAAAATTCTGGAGAAAATGCTATGCTGATTCAAATGCCAATTTCAAATATTATGGTATTTACAACAAAGGAACTAGTTGATGCTTTTAACTTGATAGATATGGTATGAGCAAAATTACAATTGATGTTTTATATATATATATATATATATATATACACACACATAATGATTTTGAACGTGCAGTCGAACGCTGGAACTCTTTAACAGCTTTCGATAACAGTCATGGCTGAGCAGACTGTAATGGTTGAAGGAAAAATCTATGATGATGCAGTTAACACACTTGAGCTTGAAGAATTTCTAATCTTTATTTCTACACATGTAAAATCATCTCAGTAGATATTTATCCAATCGTAATGAAATCTGATGCATTTCTATGATTGAATCATAATGAAATAGGATAAATTTCTATGTACATTGGCTTTTAAAAAGGAATGATGAAGGCAGTTAAGCAAAGGTAAAGTGACACAATGTTGACAGAGCAACAGTTAAGGAAGGGAAGAATTATGGAAAACCCACCAGGGTATTTATACTAAATCTGAGGTATAAGTAGAGCTAGTATGTAACTGGTTAATTTGATGTTGTTACATAACATAAAAGATTCTTGAATTTGGGAGACTGGATAAATTTAGTGGGATTTTATTACACCAAATCTAGAATGTTAATTTTCAGGTTGCCAATTATTTTTAAAGCATCTGTCATATTTTGTTATACCTTACTTATCCCTCCCTTCAGAAGAAAGGTTGAGGAGCAGGCTGGCAGAAAAGCATTAGTGAATTAGCAAAGCAAGAGAAAATTTAGTATATGAGGAAAGACATGAGGTAGCATCAAGAACATAATCTGTAGGTTTACCTATGCCCTGTCATGATTCAGGATTTTTCTCATACACAGATTAGGAATTATGCAACATATAATTTACACTATTATAGTAACATTATAATTTCTAGATAATCTAATAAATTAAGACAAATATGATTTTAAAAGTCCTTTAGTCCTTTGAAAAAATGTCCAATGAAAATTGCTTGAGAAGTCTCTTGATGAAAATAGTTCCACCAGGTTAATGTTCAAATACATTCATAAGGTTCTTAAGTTCACTAAAAATCTTTCAATGTAAATGTTCAAATGTTTTTCATAAAGTAAATATTCATTAAAAGTCTTTCGAATTTTTGTTGATGAAAATATTTCTATTATAATATCGCAATCGAATATCACTTCTATTATAATATTGCTATCGAACGCTGGAAGTGTTTCAGTAACAGTCATGGCTGAGCAGACAGTAATGGATTGAAGGTAAAAACTATGATGATGCAGTTAACACACTTGAGCTTCAAGAATTTCTAGTCTTCATTTACATGCATATAAAATTATCTCAGTGGATATTTATAAAATCTTAATGAAATCCAATACATTACATTTCTATGATTCAATCATAATAAAATATGATAAATTTCTATGTACATTGATTTTTAAAAAGGAATGGTGAAGGCAGTTAAGCAAATGTAAAGCGACACGATGCTGACAGAGCAGCAGTTAGGGAAGGGAAGAATCACGTAATCTGAATCTTTTCTCGTTCAATTAGGCCTCGACTACTAGAGTCATCACCTGTCGATTTTTCTAATGTGCCAAAGGCCTTTTGCGTATTTTTAGGAATAGATGATGTTTATAAAAAACACCAACACCCGTAGGCGAAAATACAGTCTGTTTCAACATACAATTGCCATTCCTAACACAGAACATCGAGAAGCATACGGCTTAACGTTTTCATGGCATAAGCTATGGCATATCATAGAAATAAACAATTCGCATTTTTCCGAATATGGCAAAATTTCAGATTGGCATTTTTCAAATATGGCAAATATATACAGGAGATTTAGCAATTATTTACACGGTAATTTTTTCTGGGAATAAAGCTATTATATACAAGTGAATCGTCTGACCTTGTTAGCGTATGAGAGTGAGAATAGCTAAGAGTGCAAATTTCTGATTGGTTGTTGCAAGCCACATGGAGGTTATGTTGAACAAAATCAATGATTTAAATATAAAATAAATGCAATTAATAAATTCTTGAGTAATTATAATAATAAAATACATAATTAAAAAAATAGAAATACTTGAATAAACAAAACAGATTCTTGGTTAAATATAAGATGATTTCAGCAAAAGTCCAAAATCGCGTGAGCGAATAGTCCATGGCTTTGCCAAGTGAAATCAGGAAAATAACATAAAATACTCTAAATAACTATATGCAATACATTTTTTATGTACAATTACCACTTAATATTGTGGTAAATCGTTCATGGTCGCTTCACTACGTGTTCAATAGTAGGATCATATTCATTAATACTTTTAAGTGCTTCAAATGGGGTACTTTGTATGCTATTGAAGAAATTATGAGCAGTTATGAGGATTTGCGATGCTAAAGGATGAATTTCTAGACCTACTTGGATCTGTTTATTTCTCACGAACCATGGGGTATTCGTAATGGATCTTAGAATTTTATTTTGGAGAATGTCAAATTTTTTGCGCTTGTTTTTAGTCCAATTGCCCATGCAGAGGCGGCGTAAAGTAAGATAGGCCTAATTAATAAGACATATAGCATTTTCTTGATTTTAAGGCTGAGTTTTGACTTTCTTCCTATGAGAGGGTATATCGACATAAATGCAGCATTTCCTTTATTAGCGATATAGGTCATATGTTCATTGAAGTTAAGTTTTTTATCAATATAAACGCCAAGATACTTATAAGAATCAGCTTCAGGGACTGTGATGTTATTGATTTTAATTTCAGAATTAACTCTCATGCATCTTTTATATCTTCTGTACAAGACCGTACATTTGTTAGCATTTAAAGTAATTTTCCAGTATTTACACCAATGGGTAATAGTATTGGCATGCATCTGTAAGTTGTTTAAGGCCAGTTGTTGTTTCCTTGACTCAGTAAGAATGTCAGTAGCATCGGCATATTTTAAAACTTTAGCAGCACTGAGAGGTTGAGGGAGTTCATTAATATAAATATTATAGAGTTTTGGTGAAAGAAGACTTCCTTGTGGAACGCTACTGTTAATAACTTCCTTTACAGAGAATGTATCACCGCATCTCACTTGGAAAGTCCTTCGTTTGAGATAAGACATAATTTTGAAGAAGTTATCTGGAAGGAGAAAATTTGTGAGTTTATGAATGAGTCTTGAATGCCACACTCTATCGAAAGCTTTCTCGACTTTTTTTGAAATGCAAGAGAGATTATTTCAATTAAATTCAGAACTTGGTGCATGGTGCTGTGGCCCCCTACGGAAACTTTCCAGGTGTTCAGTAAGTCTATTGATTAAGATTTTTTGGAATACTTTACCCATAGCAGGGAGCAGGCTGATAGGTCTGTAGCTAGTAACATTTCTGGGATTTTCCCCTGGTTTAAGTAAATTAATAACGATAGAGTGTTTCCACTTTTGAGGAGAATAATTCAATTTGATGCAGGCATTCATAATATGAACAAGATTAACAATGCAGTTACTGAGAAGTGCTTTGAGTTCTTCATTATTTATACGATCGTATCCTTTAGCCTTCCTTTTCTTCAGGTTCTTGATAATTCTTCTGATTTCTCTTGGGAAGGTAAGTTTGATGAAGTTAGTAGGAATTCTATTTCTTAAGCTTTCTATAGTATGTTTAATTTCTTTTTCATGAGAAGAATTATCCGGTGGGTGAGGTTTGAAAATTTTTCAAGTTCATTTGCCATTAAATTTGCTATTTCAGATTCGGATGGGTACATTTGACCCACGTGTTCTTTGCATGCATGTGACTGGAGTGATTTTTTTTGTAGGGACTTAGAAATTTTCCAGACTGAAGAATGATCTTATAAGGTATTTCTCCCGCCTTCTTCGCATGCCTTCGTGGTGTAGTGGTCTGCATGCTCGACGCGTAACCGAGAGGTCCGTGGTTCGATTCCCGGCGAAGCCGTTGCTTATTTCTTCATCTTCCTGCTTCAAAAAATACGTAATGTCTCTACACTGGCGCCCGAACTAAAAAAGGTGGTGGATGATGATTCTCCACCACCGCGATTTGGCGATTGGGTCCCCAAAACCCCAGTCGCCCTTTAAAAGGGGGAGTATATAAGGTATTTCTCCCGCCTTCTTCGCATGCCTTCGTGGTGTAGTGGTCTGCATGCTCGATGCGTAACCGAGAGGTCCGTGGTTCGATTCCTGGCGAAGGCGTTGCTTATTTCTTTATCTTCCTGCTTCAAAAAATACCTAAAATCTCTACAATCTAATTCCGTGTTGTCTAGGAGAAATTACTATTTGTTAGACCGATAAGTTTAAATTTCTGATTTTATTAAGAGCGTTTAATTAATTTTTGTGCAGGGTTTCTGGAGATTTGCCAAATTTTTCACACCCTAATACTTTCCTTAATAATTTCCTGTATATAAAATGGAAGGGTGAGATAATCAGCTGTTTTACAATGATATGAAGCATCTATAATAGATTTTTGCATTTTAGAAGGTAGTTTGTAGATTTCGTCTTCGATATCGAAACAGTGTTTGAATGAGCTTCTGCAGGGATATTGTCTGAGGTTTTCAGTCAATTTTCCCCATTTAATTTTAGTTTGTTAAGTCTTTAGTGACGGATAAAAGCCGTAAAAGTAAAAAATAACAGGGAGAGGATCTGAAGATAAGTCTTCTATGGTTTCCAGCAACGGGGTATGACGAATAATTTTAAGCAGGACAATGTCCAATATATCGGGTCCGTGACACTTAGCCGACAACCACTTAGCCGACGGGACACTTAACCGACACCAGTTAGCCGACAGGACATTTAGCCGACACGGACACTTAGCCGACAGGACATTTAGCCGACACGGACACTTAGCCGACAGGTCATTTAGCCGACAGGACATTTAGCCGACACGGACAGTTAGCCGACAGGACATTTAGCCGACACGGACAGTTAGCCGACAGGCCATTTAGGTACGAGACACTGAACTGTCAAGCCATTTAGTCAACAGGACACTAAGCCGACAGTGACGTTTAGCTGGCACGTAGCCAAATTGAAAAAGTGTTGAAATTTCTCGTCAGGGAATATGATTTAATTTTCGAAAGGATTTAAAGTTTAAGGAAAGTTAGTTTCTGCGGAAATGTATTCAGTTCTGAATAAAACAAAAACTTTGAGAATATTTGAATTCTAAATTAAACATTATGCAACAGTTTAGTGTTATAAACATTAACGTAAGTAAGTATTTTAAGCGAGAGGCGTGGTCAATAAAATGTTACAGAATCGCGCTTTTAATTTCATACAAATTTGAAAGCATTAAGAACAGCCAGATTGGAAAATTAATATCATTAAGTAAACAAGAAAAATTATTAATGGTGTGAAAATGTTCAAAAGGACCCAGTTGATTAAATGGATAGCTTTACGGATAATTTTTGAAGATCCCATATTAAAATGTAATTAAGTGACCGCCGTATTTAGGTAAAAAAAATTCTTTTTTCCTTTCGAAATTTAATTCATATTCCTTGACGAGAAAATTTCAGCACTTTTTTAATTTGGCCAATATACACCAAACAGCTCGATAAATATCACACAATGCCTAAATTAACACAATAATTATAACCACATATGAGATCTTTAAGAAACGAAAAATGAATTTTACTGATAGTGAAAATATTACTTAAATATTGAATTTACGGATAAGTCGAGAAATTTCGTAATTCATAGTAAGATTAAATAATTAGTTCGTACGTGTGAGCTAAAACGTCACTGTCGGCTTAGTGTCCTGTTGACTAAATGTCTTGACAGTTAAATGTTCCGTAGCTAAATGTTCTGACGGGTAACTCTCTGTCTTGGACAAATGTCCTGTCGGCTAACTGTCCGTGTCGACTAAATGTCCGTGTCGGCTAAGTGTCCGTGTCGGTT
This sequence comes from Stegodyphus mimosarum, assembly GCA_000611955.2. Lineage (NCBI taxonomy): Eukaryota > Metazoa > Arthropoda > Arachnida > Araneae > Eresidae > Stegodyphus > Stegodyphus mimosarum. Next base: position 75,409 of record KK117457.1, read on the forward strand.
AAATGTCATGTCGGTTAAATGTCCATGTCGGCTAAATGTCCTGTCGGCTAAATGTCCATGTCGGTTAAATGTCTTGTCAGCTAACTGGTGTCGGTTAAGTGTCCCGTCGGCTAAGTGTCCGCGACCGCAATATATCCTTGTACCGTCGTGGTGAATTCTAGTAGGGGTAGCTGGAGCTGCAATTTTAATATCATGATTTAATAAATAGTTGTTGAGAATGGAGCCATTCCTATTGTTTCTTCGAGAATTCCATTTGTAATATTTCGCGTTGAGGTCACTAGCTATTATTGTTGGGAAATTCGTAGAGGTGAGATTATCAATATCTTGATCACTGATGAGATTAGCAGGCGGATTATAAGCCGAGATAAACAGAAATGCTTCATTTAGGCCACTATATATGAGTGCGGAGGTGAAATCAACGTTGCTTCTGTGCGGGAGATCAAAGTTAGAGTATTTTAAATGATTTTTGATGATGATCGCTGTACCTCGTCTTCTATTATGGGTTCTATCAGTTCTTATGGTATTATATCTTAGAATATTAAATCTGTATGATCTTCTCAGGTGTATTTCATTAATGAACATTACGTCGATTTTATGATTTTTCAGAAAATTTTTAATTTCTTTTTGATTCAGTACGCTGTTTGTGTTGAAGTAGGAGATTTAAAAAAAACTATTAGTAATTCTGATTAAATTATTTACACTCTGATAAGACCTAAAAGTCATAATCTAGAAATGTAAAATAATCCAGAGAAATGTAAAATAATCAATTTTTGCCATTAAATTTTTGGCGTTTTTAAATTCATTGAAGAATTTTTTTGCTTTGGCTACTTGAATTTTTAGCTAGTCAAAGAAGGAAGGTTTCCTTTTTTTCTTTTTCGATATTCTTTTTTGGGTTTTCATTGAGTGTTTTCTTTAATATTATCCTCTTCTTTTGTTCCTGGTAGTTTAGGGAATTCTTCGGTATTAGCGTTAATTTTCGGATCTTTATTAATTTTAGGAACTTTGTTAATGGGTTGGGTATTCTATTTGTTTTGTTTTCTTCTTTTATCTGCTTTTTCTAAGTTATGGGGATGCCTCTTGCCACGTTTTTAAGAACTAACGTGGCAATCTCCGCATAAAGCGCACTTTGTTGGTAGTTCGCACTTTTCTGGGTGCATAGATAACCATCGTGTGGTCCAGCGCATTTTTGACACCTTGCCTTGTAATTACACTGTTCCCGAGTGTGCCCGTACCTCTGGCACTTGTGGCACTGCACGGGTCCCGGTTTACTTCTTTATGTACAAACCAAAACATCAATACTTTTTATGCCATAGATCTTTTTCCCTGACGGGCTTCTTTTAGCTTATGCGAGGAAGATTGGTAAATTAATTACCGTCGACGAATTTTTTTATTTGTTTTGTTTTTATGATGGGTATTCCCATATCAGCTATTTCTTTTATGATTTAATCGATATTCGAAGTGCGAGGCAGTTTTTTAAATTATGTCTTTTAGAGATTTCTCTGAGTTTACTTTAAAGGTGTGGAATGGTACTCCTCTTCTAGTGAACATTTGAGTGACTTTCCTATAGTCATCAATTTCAAAAACTTTAATATTTAGTGTATTTTTTGAACACCGAGTGCTTCAATTTCTTCTTTGAGTTTGTTCTAATCGGCCGTAAAGTCCGATAAAACTGTTGGAGGGGCATGCGTGGCTTTTTTAGTAGGAAAAGGGAATCCTGGCTGATCTTCGTTGTTATGATCCATTTTATCTTTGTAATTTAACTCGTTGAATTAATTTTTATGAATGGGGGACACTATTTCTGAATTAGAAAGTGTGCAGTCCTTGGGGTTTGAAATCCTTCATTGTCAGTAGTTATCTTTTTCTTTTTACCTTTATTGCTATTTGAACGTTTAAGTGGCGTGCTTTCAGCATTTTTAGGAGGGTTGGGACCTGCGTTCATTTTGTTTATTACTATATCATATACATTTATTTCAAGATTGAGCTGATTTAATTGAGAAGTAAAATTTTCAGGTTTGTTTTCAGTTTTATTTAATTCATTTTGTTGACTGATAAGGGTATTTTTAAGTAACCCTACATTTGTGAGGTTCCTTTCAACAGGTACGTTAGCACTCTCAAAATGCCTGTTTACATGCTTAAAAGCCTCATCTATAGAGATTCCAGATTTGATAAGTATAGATTCCAATTCACTCATGCTTAATCCTGGCTAGCCCTGACAAGCATAATGATGAAAAGAATCTTACCGTAGTCAGATCCGCGATGTACTCCAAGATATCCAATGGCGCGCTCCAAAGAAAAGCAGAAAATCGGAAGAACGGACCGAGAAAAATTCCTGTTTCTTCTCTACGAAAGCTTGGTCAATATTTTCAAAAAACGATAGAATAGCGAAACTTCAAAGTTTACGAAAATGTAATCCCTAAATATTTACTGGCAATACTGTTCGAAATAAAACCTTTTTATATCAGCGCATGAGACTTTAACTTCCGTCTATGATTTTCAAATGAATGTTTACATCCATGGCGTGAAGACTTTGACGCCAATGCCAATGATTTTGTATAACAGAGTGCCTATGGTTCAAAACCATTTACCTCCTCATCAGAATTAAATAAAGTGAGCAGAAATAGGGAAAATGCATCAGTTAATTTACTTGATGCACACTAGAGGCAGCCACTTACACTCGAGAAAGTTCAGGGATAGAGTAAAAAGTTAAGATTAATAATATGAAATATTAGTTTTCATATACTTTTTCCATAATTTTATACTTTTACTACACATTATTTCAGATAAATTATTTCAAGCTTTAGACAGAGAAACAGCTGCTCACATCGCAATACGCCAAGGAAATAAATGGTTGAAACCGCAAGAACAAGCTAAAGAATGTGGTAGGGCTATTTCACAGCGAAATGAAAATCTTTCGACGAAGTCCGAAATGAAATAAAAACGATGGCTGAGATTCCTGGATACAACATATACACAAGATACATATATTCCTCCACACATGAGAAGAGAATACTCAAAACAAGGAGGATATTCTGCTAGAAGAAAAGAATCTTATATTTGTGCAAGCTATCAACACCTCATGTCCAGCAGGAGATTGCCCAGACAAAAGAAGAAAGAACGAAACTGCAGTAAGTAAGAAAGGAAAGGATGATCCCAAAACTCCAAAAAATTCAAACAGAACATCAAAAGAAGAAGCCATCATAGCAAAAGTAGACTCATCGCATCTACGATCCGAATTCGAAGAACGTATCGTGCAGCCATTGGAAAAAGGAGACCTTTTTATTAACTCTGAGAAGATCGAGAAGATCTGAGAAGATCTGGAACGCAGATAACGATCGTACATTCATGGCTCATTCCAGATTTAGAAGACAGAGAAGTAAGTGAAATCTTGGCTAACTCCTGCTTTGGGACAGCTGATTGAAGCAAAAGTTTGCGGTGTACCTATTTATTATAGGAATCATGGAAGTAATTTATTTAATTCTGTGGATACATTAATTAAAGTGACTGATAAGCTAAATGTGCCTTCTTTAATAACCCCAAAAATACGCGAACTTTTGAATAATCCTGATGGAGAAGAATCAAATATAGAAAGAAATAATTCTGGAGACGAAAATTTGCAAAGTTTATTCTCCGAAGCACAGCTAAAGGAGAATGTAGAATCTCGCCCCCCCCAGCGCTTTTGGAAGAGAAAACTGAAGAAGAGGATTGACGAAGGGCACAAGGCGGGCGCTTATGTAAACACAGGCTTTTCGTCTGCTGAAAACCTGCGCAGAGACCAAGCAACCTGTCCTTCGCTGAGAGAAGCATGGAAGTTAGCTATAGAAAAAAAAGGGAATTATTTATTTATTGATCATCTTTTACATTCACAAGAAAAGATATTAGGACAGACTGTTTTCCCGTTAGTGCTTCCTCTTAGTAGAAGAACACCAGTGTTAGAATTAGCACATAGTTCCATTTTCAGCGCATATCTTAGAATAAGGAAAACAAAGGAGAGAATCCGATATTAATTTTTTTTGGTCTGGATTAGCGCAAGATGTCGATACCTTTTGTAAAACATGCCAAAATTGTCAGTTGAAGAGTCCGGAAAAGCGATCGGACAAGATTCCCATCACACTCGTCAGAAGACCAGAATTACTTTTCGAAGTAGTGAACATTGACGTTATTGGACCTATTGAACCTCCTTCGGCTAGAAAACATAAATACGTGTTATGCCTTGTAGATCAACATTCCCGATGGCAGAAGCAATTAATTCCACTAAGAACCTTGACAGCAAAAGCCACTTGCGACGCACTTTTGGAGATTTTTATGATAACGGGAATCCCTAAATCAATAGCTAACGACAACAAAAGTAATTTTATTTCGAAATTAACTAAAGAGTTCCAACAAAGAGTAGGTTCTCACCTTAAATTCTTTACACCTGCTTACAGTGCTTCAAATGCATTGGTACAAAGATGGAACAAGCCCCACAAACAAATGTTACATCATGTCATCAGGACTGAGCCTTCAAATTGGGATAAGTACATCCCATACATGCTCTTTGCTTATCGGGAAGTACCGAACTGCACCACTGTAGTCTCACCATTTGAGCTGATGTATGGAAGACAACCAAGAGGTCCTTTAGAAGTACAGAAGTCTTCATAGTCAGGAGAAATATCTATACCACGTAATCTAAGTGAATCGGCAGTGAATTGCTTACAGCATTTAAAAATAAGGTTGGAACAAGCTGCTGGACAAGCCAATTTAATTGCAAGTGAGAAACAACAAAACTATGCCGAGTATTTTAACCGAAGATCAATACCAAAAAATTTCAAAATCGGGGAACAAGTTCATTTACTCATCCTAGATTCAAATAACAAACTCTATGCACGTTAGACTGGACCAGGTGAAATCTTGAATCATTGTCCACCTCATTCTTATAAAGTAAAACTACCCGATGGAAAGATCAAGCATTGTGCTATAAAATAAAATTCGAAAATTTCAAGCCAGCGTCAATACATTTGGAGTGGTATTTGAAAATGAAGAAGAATTTGGAGAAATTATAATTTTGCTAGGAAAAGATCTTTCATCCTCCATACAAGATTTAAAAATAGATGCTAATCTGAATTGAGAAAATTTAAATCAGCAGCAAAGAAGAAAATTAATCGCTCTTATCAATCGGCACCGAGCACTATTCACCGGAAAGCTGAAAATAGCTAAAGTTGAAGCTCATAAATTTAGACTAATGCCCAATATGGAAAGGAACAAACCTTACATCTACTGGATTCCTGAAGCATTGAAAACCAAGGTTGACGAAGAAGTAGAAGAATTATTGAAACCGGGATTAATGTATAGGAATAGCCAACGTCATAAGAACATTACATTTACTGAAAGGGTAGTGGGCAATACCCATGCAGGAGCAAAGTAAAGAATATACATCCTTCAAAACTCATCGAGGTCAATATCAGTTTAAAGTGTTACCTTTTGGCCTACGGAACGCAGCAGCAACGTTTCACAGAGCTGAAATTTTCAAGAGCCTATGTTGACGACATAGCTATATTTTCCACCGATTTCTACACTCATCTCCAAGGTTTGGATAAAGTTTTCACCAAACTAGAGTCACTTGGATTTACTATCAATTCGAAGAAATGTTCTTTTGCGAAACTACAAATTAAGTATTTAGGACACATTATCGGATCGGGGAAACATCAGCCAGATCCCGAGAAAATAGAGGCAGTCAACAAACTGGAAACGCCGAAAACGAAAACACACCTCAAAAGCGTATTAGGAATACGTAATTACTATCGCGATTACATCCCACGGTATGCAAAGATTACCTACTCACTCACGGAACTCACGAAAAATAAACAACCGGAAATACTCGAATGGAAAGAAATTCATGAGTCAGCATTTCAACAACTTAAGGAACGATTAGCGATGTCAACGGAGCTGATCACTCCAATACTGCAGGATCCGTTTGTCATTCATTCTGACGCATCTCTAATCGGAATAGGTGCATGTTTATCACAGCAAAGGGGAGACAAACAATTTCCCGTGTGCTACGCGAGTAAGAAACTAACGAAACCTCAACAAAGCTAGCCGACTATAGAGCGTGAAGCCTATGCTATAGTATGGGTATTGAAAAAATTTGAACCATGGAATATTCGGTTCAACTGTGAAAATTGTGACCGATCACAGTCCACTGTCATTTGTAGTAAGAAATGCTCCGCACTCATCTAAATTGCAACGATGGGCCATAGCGCTGCAGAAATACAATTTAGAAATAGAACATTGCCCTGGGAGAAATCTAGTTAATGCTGATGCATTATCCAGATTCCTCACCCGTGAACTTCACCAACATTTTATGTGATTAATAATTAGATAGTTTTTCTTTGCCTTTCTAATTAATTTTAGAATTTTGTACAAATAAGATATTTATGTAATTTGAAATAGAAGGGAAAAATTTATCCGATAACAGCTATTTGAGGTAATTGTAAATTTGGATATTTTTTCAAGGAGAAAAACTGTGTTGCAACATAATTAATTAAAGAAAACTTTAATAGAATCTGTTTTAGAGGAAAAGATTAACTGTGTAATAAAGAATTTTCTTATTATTTATGTAACTGAAAAGAATATAAGTATATACTTGTTTAAATAATCTGAATACAGAAATTTTGCTTATGTTTTTATTGATGGTCTTCACATGTAAAAAAAAGAAGCTGAATTTTATTTTCATTATTGGAATAATACTAGCATGGGTAAGTTTTAACATGTTTATAAACAATATCAACTTGTTTTCTTTGGTTAAAAATTAAGAAATTGTTATAAGAATAATAATGTTTGGAACCATTAGATGAAGTGAAAAAAAATTATCAATGTTTATATAGTAATTGTACTAATTATAGGAATTTCATACTGCAAATATTTATAATAGTTGAGATTTGGATATTAGTGTAAATTGTTTAAATGTATATGTAGGTTTTTTTCCCTCATTGATCGCAAACAGTTGCTAGATTTCAATTTCCAGATTGATGATTGATTTGTAAACAGCATCAACAACAACCTTACGACGGGGGTGTAGTATCTGGCGACTGTTTGGCGATCAACAAAGCGCTCTTGGCGCGTTTGGCCTCTTTTCCCAGGAGAGTTGCAGTTTTAGAAGAGTTGAACGTTAGTCGCGCGACAGCAAGGTGTTCGAATTTGCTGTGCTGCAGTAACGATGTACTGCTCGGCTGAGGTAAACGCGAACCGTTCACAATCTGGGTTTCCGCGCGTCACGCTACCCAGGTATAGCACAGTGTAGATTTTCGAATAAATGATAGCCTCGGATACGTGGGTGTGGTAAAACAACAAGTCCATGAATTATCACAGTTCAATCGACACGTTAACAGTTTTTATACCGGTGTGGGTACGTACAAGAGTCCAAAGAAATTTTCGCTTTACCTTGCAGTGCAGGCCACGACGAAGAGTAAGTGCGCTAGTAACAGTGACATACGAAAAGAAATGCCATTTGCCAAAATGCGTATTAAAATTATCTTGTACAGATGTACAAGATAGATAAAAGTACAGATACAGATGATACATAAAAGTATAGATGAAAATTATAATAAAAGAATGTACAAAAATCAATAAAGTAAAGAAAACAACATGTGCAAAAAGAGTAAATGTGGCGATAAATTAATGTTGATATGGCATAATTAAATATACAAGTATGCAGAAATGAATTTTATACAACTAAATGGTCGTAAAGTACCGAAGCACCTGACGAGGCCTCTTTAAGTTTCTTACATCATTAACATCATAATCCAAGATGGGTATCGAGGGATTTCCCACTTTTGAAATATTATTATAGAATTTATTGGCAAGCTCAGCAATGAGCTCTCTTAGTAAAGGAATTTCAAGTTCGCGGTGAATATCCGCATTTCTTATATACCAGCGACAGTTAGCTGCTTGTCTTAAGGTGATATTTTGCAACACCTGTAGCTTATTTAAGTGGATATTACAGGAATAGCCCGAAACGGGACAGGCATAAGTGAGTATGGGACGCAAAAGGGTCTTATAAATGAGTAACTTGTTGTCAATAGCTAGAACCGAGTTCCGACCAATTAAGGGGGTAAGTGTACGTTTACGTAGTTGAAAATTATCAATAAGTTGTGTGATGTGGGGGGGGGACTATGTGAGCAGTTTGTCTAATGTGACACCAAGGTAGCGGGCCTGCTTAGTTCACGGTATGGGAGTGTTGTACATTTGCACACACTGATTTTCATCAATGCTTCTCTTCCTGGTGAAGAGCACTGCCTCGGACTTGGTGACATTTATTTTTACTTTCCAAGCTGTGAGCCAGGACTCTAGTGCATGGACGTGGGACTGGAGTGATTGTATTAATGGGCTGAGAGATGCATTTTGTGAGAGAATTGCAGTGTCGTCGGCATACATTGCCAGAGTGGTGAGTGATGTTTGTGGGATATCGTTCGTGTAGAGGATATAGTATATGGGCCCAAGGAGACTCCCTTGCGGGACACCTGCCTTGATAGCACGTGGAGTAGAGAGTATAGTGTTTACACAAACGATGAAGTGTCGATCTCTTAAGTAAGAGTGGGTGATGGATGTGATGTAGTCTGGGAGTCCCAGAGTTATGAGCTTGTGCATGAGACCCTCAAGCCAAACACGGTCGAAAGCCTTGGCCACATCAAGAAAGATGGCACCTGTGATGAGCTGGTTCTGCAGGCCGAAGGAGATGGTCTCTATGACTCTGTAGAGTTGGTGTACGGTAGAATGTCGTTTTCTAAACCCATGTTGCTCAGGGACAAGGATGTTGTTATCTTGGAGGTGCTTCTTGATGTTCTTGACAATTACAAATTCAACCACTTTGCTAAGGGATGAAAGCAGACTGATGGGTCTGTAAGACGCCGGGTCGTCAGACGGCTTCCCAGGCTTCAGCACTGGAGTTACCAAAGCAGTTTTTCATGGTGTAAGAAAATGGTCCAGTTGAAGCATGTCGTTGATAATAGCAGTCAGCTTGAGCAACATGAGAGCACCATGTTCTTGATCATCTTATTGGAGATCTTGTCGAGGCCGAGGCTTTTCTTGGTTTGAAGCTTTTCGATGTGACCGAGGATTTCTGATGGTTTGACAAGAGGGATGTTGTTTGTGTGTGGGCTTGTGAGGAATTTTTTTAGTGTATCTGTGACCATTCGTTCTGTTGGAAGGTGAGATATGTTGTTCGTGTAAAACTGAGAAGCATAGTGATCAGCGAGTGACTCAGCTTTCTCAGTTTCGGTGTAAGCAAATCCTAGGTGGCCGTTAAGGGGCGGAATGTTTGTGTAGCATCTCTTAAGCTTAGCTGAGGCCTTCCACACTGAGCTTTCATCAGCTGAGAAGGAGGTGAGATAAGTAGCCCATTCATGTTGTACATGTGAGCGAGTGAGAGCCCTGACTTGATTTAGTTGGTTGAGCTTGGTTTTATCTGCTGGAAATCTAGTCCAGCGCCATTCTTTTCTGGCCACATTCCTCTGCTGGATGAGCTTTCTCAGTCCTGAGTTGACATATTTTCTCTTGAATGGACATGATGTGCTGTTCGCATTCAGGGCTGAAGTCAAGTCATCTGTAAAGGTTATGACCATGGCATCTAGTTCATCAACCGAGTGTGCCGTTGGAATTTGTAGTGATGTGTTGTTTAAGGCTTTGGCATATCCAGCCCAATTTGTAAGGCCTTTTTGTCTGGTGTGCTACTGACAGAAATGTTCAGATTGATCATTACAGGGCTGTGATCGGACGATAGTTCAGTAAGGGTTTCAACATAACTGGAAGAACATCCTCTGAGGAGGCAGAAATCCAGAGTATCGGCACTTCTATCATTGTAGCGTGTTGGGGTGTCTGGGGCAGCTATGGTAATTCCGGCCTGAGTGGCAAATCGGTGAATTACAGATCCAAGGTAAGGTGTGTAAGAGCAGCTCCATGCGCGGTGAAGTACTTTGAAGTCTTCGCCTATTATCGTGTGTCTGTTGAGTTGGAATAAGGCACTGAAGTCCTGAGAAATATTCGAATGTGATCTTTTGGTGCTGGTTACATAGACGGAGATAATTGTGAGTGGGTGTGATGTGAGTGGAGTGACTGTAATTGCTAGTGCCTCAATGGCAACTAGCTGTGAAGTTGTTGTTTGGTGGTGGGTGATGGACCGCTTGATCAAGATGAGGAGGTCACCTCCAGTACATCTGGTTGTAGGTCTTGGGCTATCTAGGCGATAGAGGCGGTAATTTGCAATGGAGAAGGTAAATTGTGGACTAAGCTTGTGTTCTTGTATGAGAAGAATATTTGGGCTGTACTCATTTATAGAAACTCGAAGCTTATCAATTTTATGCAACCCGTTTGCGTTCCATGTTGTGATCAAGAGGCCTCTGTTCATAATTGATTTTGTGTTGCTAACCCGTAAATTTCTTCCAGGATGAGGAAACCCGTAAATTTCTTCCAGGAAAATTTGGATTTTTTCAATTAGATTATCACATCTTTTGAGCTCAGGGAGCTTAGATTTGTATACTTGGATCACTTGGCTAATGTTGCAGCCAAAAGCTGATTCGACCTCTCCATAACTTTCATTAGCTCAAAGATATCCGAGTGACTATTGTTTACAGTAAAGACAGATTGCTTACGAGTTAGCCCGTGATTATTTATGGTGAACTGGTGGCTGCATGTTTGTGACATGGGTGGCACCTTGTGGAATATTAATAACATTCAGATTTGGATTTTGAGAAGCCTGTCGACCAGCATCAGCAGGGACTTTGGGGGCTGAGGTTCTAGTGGCTTCATTTCTAATATTTCCGCTGCGTGAGACAGCCTGTGTAAAGCTTATACCTGGCTTGACCAGAGAAGATTTTTGTGGTTTTTTAATGGAAGGGAACTTGGGGCACCCCCTGTAGGAAGCTACATGGAGCCCAAGGCAATTTACACAGACAGGATTTTCCAGCCGACCTTTCAGGCTGCAGTCTGCAGTCTTGTGATGACCCGCACATTTCACGCAGCGAGGCGCCACATGACAATTCTCGGAAGAATGGTGCCACTTTTGACAATTATGACATTGTGGCACCTGATTCTTCGAGACGTATTTCTCTATGATAACATTGAATAACTTTAGATGTTTGATGTCATAAATTCTCTCAAATTTGGTATCAGGAAATATCTGCGCCTGATAGAGAGGCATTGGCGCCTTCGTGCGAAAACGGGTCAATTGTACAATTTTATTTACATTGAAATTTTTTGTCCGTAGAGCCCCAGCAATGATGTCTGTGTCTGCATCAATTGGCAGACCTCTGATGAGAACCTTAATTGGTTTCTTGTTCTTAGGATTTATAACGTAGTGCTCAACCGAGTTGGCAAGAAAATACTGGCTGAGAACTCTGTGGTCGTCGGGTGTTGATGGCTCTACTTTCAGAAAATCCCCAGTGACTCGCCCGTAGAACTTGGTTTCTCGTAATTCCTCCGAGAGGGATTTCAAAAAAGCATAATACGTGATACCCTCACGGGGCTTGACCATAATTGGGGGGGGGTGTAAGTCGTACTGCGGATGCTGGTTTGCAGAGTTAGACTTAATATTAGCATTTTGTACAGATACATTATTTACATTAACAGAATTGTTTATATCAACATTACTAGGTACATTATTAGCAGGGTCGTCAACAGAATTATTTACATTTTCTGAACTAATAGCATCATTAACATTATTTACAACATTAGAATTTACACTGAGGCTAGCAAATTTATTTTGTAGGAATAAAGTGGCCTGGGGCTTAGTTTTAGGAATAAAGTGACCTGGGGCTTAGTGAGCCGAACTCCTTTGGCCGTCTTACTGGGCTTCTTAAGGCCATCGTTAGTTGAGGAAAGGTTATGCACTTTTCTCTTATTATTTGAATTTACATTTACATTAACACAATTAATATAATTTCATTTATTATTTGGTTGTAAAAATGACAATGCTACTCTCATATCGTCTTCTACATTTAACAGTCTCGATATTTTATTCGCTTTTAAGTTGATTAATACTGAAAATCCGAATTCACATGAATAAGAAGTACAAAATTGTAATAATATTTTTAAAGCTTTTTTTTTGGCATAATCGTATCTAATGTTAATCCAAAATGAATTAGGCCCACCAGCGGCCGAGCGGTAAAGACGCTGAACACTGGTAGTTCGCTCCGAGGTTCGAATCCCGCGAACGGGCTGGCTGCATGGGCGTTTTCGTGGTTTTCCCCATGTGTAACGTGTATACGAGCCAGTTTCCCTTAGAAAATCCTCCACGAAGTCATCCCTCCCTTTAGGCAGATAGCCCTCGTGTGCTTTGCCATAATTGAATAACCTAACCTAACCTAACCAAAATGAATTAACGGATTCTTCCGAATATTTTAAAATTAAATCTCAATTATTAGAAAGCGAACTTAGTCCTTCCTCTTCATTTAGAGTTAATTCAAATATAGAAGTATTTGTTATCACAGATGGATTACGAACCCAATGAAATTTTTTTGTATCTAAATTTGGGAAATAATGAATGATTCTCTCCTCTAATGTTGTCAAATAGTCAATAATAATTTTATGAATAGTTTTATTAAAATCCTTTGGGACTGAGTCAAACTTTTCCAGATTGCCTTCCTGAGCTTTATTCTTCATAATGTTATTTGTTTTTGGAGTCCCGCCAGTTTATCTGTTGAGTTTATTATATTTTTCTTTGGCCCTTGCATACTTGAATTTATGTTATGAAAAATAACAAAAATGTCTGATAAGTAAGCTGATCTCCCATCTGTCCCAATCAGAACTTCGCAATTTAAATTATATACTCAACATGCTCGAAAATGCTCCGAATTACGCTTTCCTCCAGAGCACAAAATCGGCTTGGATACCACAATTGGCGAGCTCATTAATATCTTAAAAACCGTATTTCGCCAATTCTCATGTGTGCGGTATGCTAGGATTAAACCCATTATAATTTTTAATATATACATTTCTAAAATTTGGCACAAAAGTGCCGCGGCACATTGGTTGAGAATCCCTGTGTTAAAAAAAGCACCTGAATTCTAGGTTTTCCTCTCTTATTTAATGGTTGGTATTATATTTCAGAAAATGATGATACTTCAGAAAGAATATGTATTTACATGAGCACTAAATGTCACTTAAGAAATATGTATTTTAATTAATAATTGTGCCTTCTGTAAAGAGTTTCAGAGTGCAAAATGTTAAGATTGTGTTTTAGTAAACATATTTAAGAATCTAATTTGTTTTAATCATGAGCATTTATGAATATATAATGTGACTTATAATGAACAATGTGATTACAGTGAATTTTAAATATATTCTTACATCGAGCCAATAAACAAGAAAATGTTATTTTCTGACAGCCAATAGTTTGAATATAACCAAACCTAAGCAGAAATCCTCATATTTTAGTATTGCATTCAAGAGAATGTTGAGACAATAGAATATTATACTAATGAACGAGTCTAATAAATTCCTATTTTTTTGAGGGATTGAAATTTTATGATAATAAAACTTGTAAAATTTCTATATTAGTATTTGTACTTTCGATTTTTCTTTTAAAATTTGGAAAAATCAACCATAATTAACATTTTATTTGGTATCCCTTAGCTTTCAGCATTTGTAAATAGTCAAATCTTCTTGACATTAAATCTACCAGATTTGAAACTATGGTACCTTCAGTAATCACCCATTCCTCCCGACAAGCTTTTTTCATATTTTCTTTGTTGAAAATCAGCTCACCAGCGGCCATGTGATAAAGTCGCCGAACAGTGGTAGTTCGACCTGGTTCCAGGCATATAGACTGGCTGCATGCACGTTTTCGTAGCCATATTATGTAACGTGGATACGAGTTGGTTCCTCTTAGAAAGTTATCCAAGAAGGCGTTTTTTCTCTTTGACAGATAGCCCTCACATGCTTTGCCATAAACAAATACACTGTGTAAGGTTTTAGTTAAACTAACCAAGTTTATTTTAATTTAAATCTTTTCTATCTCCTCTCTGCTTCAACTTCCTGTCAGAAGAAGCGCGCGTTTTTAGCTTATGCTAATTTTTGAAGTTCAGCCAAGCACTATTTAAGCCAGAGGTAGAAACCTCTCGGTGTGTGAGAGCTTTGCCTCAGATCACGGTCACGCTGCTCAACTTTCGCCTGACCAGCTAGCAGTTTAAATTTATAAGCCATAGTGCTTACTACGTGATTGCATTGTAAAATAAATTAAAGTGCAGTAGTATTTAGTATATCTTGCTACGCACCCTTTTAGATAGAGGCCAATCTCCGCGAATTGCTCTGCGAAGCAAAGTTT
>KK117457.1:92284-129748 GCA_000611955.2 Stegodyphus mimosarum
ATAAGCGATTAATTTAGCCCAGAAGGGCATATTGCGGTCTCAAAATGGCATTTTGCATTGAATCAATTTTCAGATTGTTATCGACCTGTATTATATTTAAAGAAACTTAAGAATGAAGAATCTACATGAGTGCAGGTATGTTTCTCGTATTGTGAAAAAACAACGGTAGCTAAAGTCATCAAATTTTGGAATAAAGTAGTTCTCCATTCGAATGTGGCACTTGGAAGTTCGGAATTTACTTTATTGTATACTTCATATTTTATAAAACATTAACGAATTTTTTATTAAAAAACTCAACAATTTCAAAGCGAGCGGTGTAGGAAATAAAATATTTTTATCTCCAGCGTTCGAGACTATCGAAAATTCTAAAGATAATGCTGTTTTTAAATAATTTTAGCGTAATGTGATGTTAGCCCAAATCCTCTCGAAACATGTGTGTGTCCGTAAATTAAAAAAAAAAAAAAAAAAAAAAAAAAACAAATGTAAAATCTGAAAGCTTTCTGAATTTTTTTTTTATTAGTAAAAGTAAAATTTTCGAGATTAAATTTCTACTGAAATTTTTTTTTCAGTTACTTAAAAAAAGTGTCAGAGTCTTCAGGAAACAGTGGCAAAGATCTCGTTACTCTCCTGATAAGACATTGTTAAATCTGTTAAATCACCAGGTCAGGGCTCTTAACGCCAACATACACAAAACGACTGGGCCACTTATCTCACATCACTTTCAGCTGAGAAAACCTCAGTGTGGAAAGCGACTTCAAAATTAAAGAGATGCTACAACAATATTCCGCCCTTAAATGGCCCACAAAGAATTGCCTACACCAAAACTGAGAAAGCTGAGTCGTTAGCCGATCGCTGTGTTTCTCACTTCTGCACAAACAACATATCTCAGCGCACAACAGAACACTTGATCACTTGCACGCTAACACAATTCCTAACAAACCCACACACAAACAACATTCCTCTAGTCAGGCCGTCAGAGGATTATGGCTACATAGAAAAGCTGCAAATCAAAAAAAGTCCAGGGCTAGACGCCCTTACAAATAAAATGCTAAAGAATATGGACATCGTGATGCTCCTAAAACTTGTCTACATCAGAAATGCCATGCTACGCCTTGCACACTTCTCTGCTCCATTGAAGACATCTGTCATCTCCCCAATCCTGAAGCCTGGAAAGACACCATCGGACTCAGCCTCTTAAAGGCCGATCAGTTTGCTCTTAGTAAGGTGGCTGAATACGATCTCCTTCAAAGGATATTGAAGTTCTTCGACCCCCACAATGTTATCATACCAGAACAGTACGGATTTCGAAAGAAACACTCTACTGTTTATCAACTGTACAGAGTACATCTCTCAAGGACTTCAGGACAAGCTAATTACAGGTGCTATCTTTTTTAACGTGGTCAAGGCCTTTGATCTTGTTTGGCTTGAGGGCCTCATACACAAGTTCATCACTCTGGGTTTCGCAGAGTACATCACAGCCATCATTCACTCCTATTTAAAGGACCGACACTTTGTCGTTCGTGTAAACAAAATCACTCTCTACACCCAGGGTTTCAAGGCTGGGGTCCCTTGGTCCCATACTCTAATATATATACTCGAACGACGTCACACACACCACTCTGGCTATGTATGCGGAAGACACGGCAATTCTATCAAAAAATGCATCGCATGGCTCAGTCATACAATCACTCCAAAACCACATCCATGCATTAGAGTCCTGGCTCACTGCTTGGAAGATCAAGATAAATAAATGTAGAAAAGTCTGATGCTGTGGTGTTTACAAGGAAAAAGAAATATGACATTGACTTTCATGTCTATATGCAAAATATCCCTATCCCGTGGACTAATCACGCCGGTTACCTTGGTGTTATTTTAGATCGCTGGCTCACATCGTCCCCACACATTATACAGCGCTCTTAGCCAAATTCCGAGTACGTAAACGTACACTATCCCCCTTTATTTCTAGGGATAGCGTTCTCTCTATTGACAATAAAATACTCATTTATACGACCCTTTTGCGTCCCATACTTACATATGCCTGTCCTGTTTGGGGTTATGCTTGTCATAGTAATATTCAAAAGTTGCAAGTTATGCAAAATGTTGTTCTCAGACAAGCGGTGAACTGCCGCTGGTTCATACGAAACACGCCAATTCATCGTGAACTTAACATACCAGAAATTCAAATGTACATAGCTATAATGGCTGAAAATTTTTTTTGTATATTGCATTTCATGCTGAAAAAGCGTTAACTCGAATTTGCGGTTAACTTATTCTACAATTAAAATTAAGGAAAATATAGATATCCAATACCAAATGTTACCTTTGACACTACAATTAGTTGTTTTCTTTTATAATATATTTTCTGCTTACTTAAATTTTCAGGTTTAGAAATTTTCATTGCTTATTAATAAAAATAGAACAAAATCTGCTTCAGAAGTTTCCTTAGACCCCCCTCCCCCCAAAAAAAAGGCTTAATGAGGAATATTTTTCTTCACAATTATAGTTATGGCTAAAACAGCTTACTGATAGTACAATACTAAATAAATTTATAACTTTACTGATACTGTTTTAATTAAATCCATTTATTTTTATTTTTAAATTTAATTTAAGAAATTCATATTAAGTTTTACTTTCAATTAAATACAATGCTTCAATTACTTTCAGTTTCATTCTTTTAATTTAATTTCAATGAAATTATTCAGAACATTAGTTAATTAGAAAAAATCTTCTTATATTTTCTTTTTATATTTTTATATTTTATAGAAAAATCTTCTTATATGGCACCATTTTAAAAAAGACAGAAAATGTGAACTAGTGGTTTTCTTAAGCGGTAGGACCTCTTTTCCATGTTACGTATTGTAAAAGAAAGTTGTCAGAAAGTGGAACGAATCATAGTTGCCTTTTTTGTTACTCCTAGGGGATCTTACTGACAATTATGATGATAGCAAGTAATTACGAACAAAGATGGATTGTTCTAAAAACAAGACTGATTATGATATTTTCTATTTCAAAGTGGGAAAATAAGCTCATTCAATTAATGAATTAAATAAATAAATAAAAATCTGAAAGCTTTCAGATTTCATATTACACCCAAAGGCGCGTTTTTTTAACGTTTTGTGTGTTACCTTTATTTATTAAATATCATGTTCTTCGGACTTAAACCATAAAATTCAATTCAACAGCAATATCACAAAATAATTTTGAAATAGCATATCTTTAGAATTTCGAAAAGTCTCGCGCACTGGAGATAAAAATATTTTTCTGTACAGTGTTGCCATTGCTCGCTTTGAAATCGTTCATTTTGTTAATTAAAAATTCGTTAAAGTTTTACAAAATATGAAATAGATAATAAAGCAAATTCCAGATTCCTGCTTCCAGATGCCCATATTCGAAAAGAGGACTACGTTATTCAAAATCGGATGTCTAGATACCATTGTTTTTTCACAATACGAGAAACATACATAAGTTCATGCAGATTCTTCACTCTTTAATATCTTTAAATATAATACAGGGATCTAATATTTAGTGGCAGCAATTTCAAAAGTGAAATGCCGTTTATAGTGACCAAAATCTGAAATCTTTGTTTTTTTTTTTTTTTTTTTTTTTTTTTTTTTTTTGGATAGAGGTTTATTGTTCTTACAGCTTTATTGCTTTTCAAGGGACATTTTGGTAATTCTATGGTACTGTGGTTCTAATTTTATAATATCCTACTATACTGAGCTTTTAATTCTGTAATAATATACTTTTTGCAAATACGTATAAAAGAAAAGAACACATAATGAGCAGTTAAAATTTCAAGTATTTAAGGTATTTAAAATCGTTATGCGGATTCGTGACGATTGAGCCGTTCCAGGAGGAATAATGAAGCATTGCTTATGTTTCTTTTTCTTTCACCTTCTGGGTGCGGGATGTTATCTTTCTCTGAAAGTCGGCCTTCACATTCTTTTAAAAGCTTGGATAAACGCTTCTGTTTACACTGTTAGCTCGGAAAGGATCATTTGTACCCTCTGATGCCCTATTTTATTTATTTATTTATTTTTTAAGGCAGGAATGGCATCCTTTTTGCAAGGCCGGATTTACATATAAATCAAATGAGTTATAATTTACGGGTCTTTTAATGGTTTTTATTGTTCAGAAATTAACGAAGTAATAAAATAGTTTGTTGGCAATAGAAAATCAGTTTGTGCTTTATTTATTTAAATTTATAATTATTCTTTTGTAATATATTTTCCGTAATGATTTATCTTTAGTAGGACTATTTAGGACTGATTTATTCATAGCAGTTAATGGATTATTTACAAAATAGTTGACTGAAAAGATCGGAAATTTTTTGCAATTTTGCCGAAAATTTCATTCATTTTAAATTTTATCAAACCAAGGGCGATATTAGGAAATGGATAAGTAGTCATTTTAAAATGTAGGTGCAATTTCCGATAAAAAGTATACTTTCAGTATATAAGACAACATTATTTTAAGATTCCCTCTTAAATATGGCATTTTAAATCGTCTTCCATATTTTATATAATAGGTTATTGCCGTATGCATCTACAGTTATTGATAGCTATCAGTGTGGATTTCGAGCTGGAAAATCTACTATTCATCAAATTCATTCTGTTAGACAGACTTTGGGGAGGGGGGGGGAACTGAATTTAATATTGATACCTTATATCTTTTTATTATCAGAGACATTCTACATTGAAAGGGGATCCAGATAAGGTGATGCCGTTGTATGCATGTTTTTTAATATCGCCCTTGAAAAGGCTATTAGTGTTACCGCAATTATAACTAGAGGCACCATATTTCAGAGATCCGTACAGTTAACTAGCGTGCGCTACTTGACATCGACATTATTGGCAGAAGTAAACAGGTGATTGTGGTGACTTTTATTTCTCTAGGGACTGCAGCCTGAGACATTGCACTAACCATTAATGAGTGTAAAACAAAATTTATGGCAGTAGCTAGTTGAGTACATAATCCCATCCAACTGCAACTAAATTCTTATATTTTCGAGGGCGTTTCTCAGTTTACGTATTTCGGTACTATCATCTTTAACGATAATACTATTAAACTTGTAATTGGTTAGTTAGAGCTAATAGATGTTTTCATGGTGTAAAGAATTTATTAGTGTCTAAATTATTAAACAAAATAAAAATAAATCTTTAAAAACTTGTTAGACCTAGCATATTGTACAGTTATGAATGTTGGCCATTAACAAAAACAGATGAAAAAAGACTTCTAATCTTTGGAAGAAAAGTACTACGAAAACTATATGTCCCAGTTAGAGGAAATAATAGATGAAGAAATTTATTTTACCATGAAATATATAGAAGATATAAACAACCTAATATTGTCCGAGTCATCAAATCTTATCGTATCAAGTGACTTGGATATATTTTTAGACCCTGTAAAATGGTTTGTAGAATGGCTATCTGCTTAATGGAAGGGTGGTCTTCGTGGAGGACTTTCTTATGTAAACTGGCTTATATACACGTTACGCATAAGGAAGACCACGGACATGGCTATGCAGCCAGCCCGTTCTCCTGGAATCGAATCCAAATTGGTACTACTAGTGTTCAGCGATTTTACCGCTCAGCCGCTGGTAGGCCAATGCAGGTATTCGACACTAATTTCAGACGTCTGTTTTAAAATTATGCATAGAAATATATTTTATCTTTTTTAAAACTGTGGAAATTTAAAAATTAAAAAAAGAAGTATTTATTTATTTATTTGTACAGCCATCAAAGTTGGTGTGTTTAGTGTTCCGAAGTATCTGCTTAAATGTTTATATCAGAGGAAGGAACAATGATTTCTAATTGCAAAATTCTCAAAGATGTAGAAGTATTTCATAAAAAATTTAGGTATTTTAAAAATTGACAAATACTTTCTTGAATGATAAATAAATATCTTCTAATTTCTTAATTCTAGAATTTTATACAAATATAAAAAATTTTATTCATATCTATATTTAAACCAAAATAACATCGTACAGTATAAATAAAATTTTGACTGTTTAATATAACTGGCGAGTGAATTAAATAACAAGGAAATAGTTATTGTAATTTTAATGAAATTCTTTTCAGGATTATTAGATTGTTTTCACAGATTAAAGACAATTGTGTATGATTTTAAATTAAAATTTTTTTGAATGGCTGCAAGGAGAATTGATATAGTAATTAATAATTTTATTCGAGATAAGCCATTTGAAATTTAAGTATTATCTACTTTAGGCAAATTATTCCCAAGACCCATTGGCATCTGTTCTTTTACGCAAAATTTGTAAACTGAAGTATAAATCTACCATTAACGAATTTTGAAGCTACGGTTACAGTGCTTGAAACACTCTGTTCTGTAATTTAGTAATCACATTTTCTGGTGTTGGGTTGGGGTCAAACAACAGTCTTCATTTATTAAAAAGGTATTCTGAAATCTGTAACTAATTATGAAAAGCCATTATATCTGAGGCAGTAGTCCATATTATTGCATCTTAAATTCATATTTTGGATGTAAAAGAATGTTCTGAAGTTTATATACATTTACATTAAAATCACGACAGTCTATTAATTGAGGGGAAAAAATATCAAATTATGTCTTCAGCCCATTAGTTTTTGTTTCTCTGGCTTCGATCATGTCAGGATATGAAACTTCGAGTTTTGAAGAATGACTTTTGAGTTTTAGACTGATATGATATGAGAGTGATACTGAAATGCAACTTTGAAAGCCTGGAAGTTTGAAGGGAGAAAATTTTTGACATTCCTTAATATGTGCCGGAATCAAATGAATAATGTCAATAGATTTCTTTCTGATGAGCAAAAGGTTAACAAACTGAAAATTAATTTCAAAATATCTATCCACAGTGATAACAGTATGGTAGGAATTTACAGCAGAAAGAATGAAATCGTCATCGAGGCAGTATGTTTTAATATTAGATTTCATTACGTAATCTGTTGTTATAGATGTACTTTTCCCGATGTTGTACATCTAAATCAGGGATTTACTGTATTCAGGGACGCCGACAGCGTAGAGAGATTCCATGGCTAAGTTTCTGAAAGTCTTCTCTTTGTTCTAAATGAAA
Source organism: Stegodyphus mimosarum (assembly GCA_000611955.2). Taxonomy (NCBI): domain Eukaryota; kingdom Metazoa; phylum Arthropoda; class Arachnida; order Araneae; family Eresidae; genus Stegodyphus; species Stegodyphus mimosarum. The sequence continues at coordinate 99,357 of KK117457.1, forward strand.
ACCTTTACTATATTTTGGTATCTCAGCTAAAATTTTATCATGTATCCAGCATTTCTTCTGTATTATAGTCTAGCCTGCTTTCTTACATGTTGCAGTTAATTGTACGAAGTAAAGGGTTAGTTTAGGTTATTCAATTATGGCAAAGCACACGAGGGCTATCTGCCTAAAGGGAGGGATGCCTTCGTGGAGGACTTTCTAAGGGAAACTGGCTCGTATACACGTTACACATGGGGAAAACCACGAAAACGCCCATGCAGCCACCCGTTCGCGGGATTCGAACCTCGGATCGAACTACCAGTGTTCAGCGTCTTTACCGCTCGGCCGCTGGTGGGCCTTTACGAAGTAAAGGAAATATTGTAATAGGAAATCATCTCGGATATCATATTTCGGTCTGTACATACGGACAAAATAAAGAACTCTTTTCTTTTTTTCTCCAAAACGAATTGTAAAATGGATTCAAAAGGGATTTTTTGTGACTTTCGTACGTACGTATGTATACCCCATAACTCAAGAACGGTTAGCCGTAAAGCGTTGATATTGTATATACGGGACTGCTATTACATCTAGTTGCGCACTTCCCTTTTTTTATTGTAATTGACAGTACCAAATATTCCCCTTACCCGGCTTAAAATTCCTTATTCGGCCTTTATTTTCGCAGCTGTTGGTCGTACTCATATGCCTCCATTACAGAAGTGCTTTAAATATGGAAACTGTTCCTCTTTTGGCAATGTCAAATTAAAAAAAAAAAAAAAAATAACTTTCGACAAATAACAAAATGTAACTTTTAGTGCGATCTCCCAGTTCGTATACTTATATTTGGGAAAGTTTTATGCTCATCATTAAAAAAATAAAAATGCAATAAGTTTGACTCTTGCACGGCACAATGGAATGTAAAAAAAAAAAAAAAAGTAACTTTCGACAAATAACAAAATGTAACTTTTAGTGCGATCTCCCAGTTCGTATACTTATATTTGGGAAAGTTTTATGCTCATCATTAAAAAAATAAAAATGCAATAAGTTTGACTCTTGCACGGCACAAATTGATCAGAATATTTAATTTCAAAATTTTGCAATTTTTTTTTATGTCATTTGCAATTTGTCTGGAGGGATCGTTTAATTAAGTTAGAAGAATTGGAGGAAATAAGTTTAAATGAAATGCAACAAAAAGTGTGTATAATCTAATAGGCTGTACAGGGAAATCATGTGGTATGTTTTTGATGAAAAATTTTCATAAATCTTTTGTATTCAATGCAAAAGTGCCCTGTTTTTGTTGTCAAATCCATATAACATGTAAGAGTGTTTGCCAGAGCCTACTCCAAAGAGAGGTTGGACATCTGTTTTCCATCCCAATTTTGAGAAAGAGCGTCCCTGAGGTCTCCTACCCCTTTCCCCTTCCACCAACCACACGAGAGGACTTTCGGCTCGCCGCATATTTAGAATACCCCTGTGCCGCGCGGACATTATACATTTACAAATATCCATGGCTTCTCCGGGATTCGAATGCGGGCCTTTTGATACCGCAGTAGGCTCCTCTAACTACTACACCGTCTAGGGGAGTACCCTGTATCTATGGGAAATACCAGGAGAACGAAGACTTATCATGGATAATAGCAATGAATCTCCGAACGCTCTACGAAAGATGATATTCGAATAACATATATAATTATGGTCAAATTTAGTTGATAAATTTTATATTGTAGGCTATTAACAATATTAAATAAGAGATAATGTAGTTACGCTATATTATGGCCTGTATTGCTAAATAAAGAAATCCAAAATATATTGTAAGGTAAAATTTTGACATTTTAGATATTTTAGTATTTGACATTTTAGCAAAATCCTCCAAAGACGAGGGAGAAGTAAAGAAATGCAGATTCTCTAATATAAATAATTATATTGTAACAAAAAAGGGTAGAAAACACAAATCATTGTTTATCCAATAAAACACTAAAACACTTTCAAAATAAACAGTGGAAATGAAAAAAAGATGAGTCAAATCTGTTTGTCTGTTTGACCACTGATAACTGCGATCTCCTGACAACATTTTTCAGCTTCTGAAGAGGATGTGAGCAACAAACCTGAGGAGTAATCTGCTGGCTGAGAATTACGTAAAGGCTCCTCAGACGCTTTGCATTCCCAATATTTGGTTTTATCAATTCGAAACAAACATGATGGCGGTCCTTTATTGTATTATTCGTGTCACTGCTTGTCTCCATGACCATAGAATATAATCACTGTTAACAATCAACATGAATATTGATGGACAGGACAAGAAAGTATCTGTGGTTGGTCCAGGCCTGGATCACCTTCTATTCCATTCCAATTTTGATCGAGAATTTCACGGCTGTCTGAATCTGAGGATCTTGTACCGTTCTTCCCTCACTATCAGCCTCTCAAAGGAATTTTGTTTGGAAAATTTTTGAATGGCCCCATACCGCAAAGACGTTATATGTTTACTCTTAATTATGCCGTCTCCCGGATGCAGACTTCGGTTGAACTATATGCGAGCTAGTTTCTCGAATCACTATATCAAAGTGAACGTAGCTCATGTGCATTACGAATGTGGGAAGAAACTTTAGTGAGTCTATTTGAGCTGCTATATGTCACTATATTGTGATTAGTTGTCATCTACTTTTAGGAAATATAATAGTTTGATTTATTTGATTAAGGCACGCTAGGGCTATCTGCCTAAAGGGAGCCATACACTCGTATAGTATTCTCTAGGGAAAAACTGGCTCGCTTTTGGGGGAAAATCATGAAAACACCCATACAGTCTGGAATTGGACTTGAGTCGAACTAAGTTTAGGAAACATCATTACTATTTTTTGAGAAGGAGGATGTTGCTGTAAAACGGAGGTATTTGAAATCGCAGATATCAGTAGATCAGAGGCACGAATGTATTGATGTTTAAATGGAGAGACAAGCCGATCGAATTTTTACATTATGTGGAATATATGCCTGGAATTTTACGTTATGTATTGAGCTTTTCTTTTTGAGCTCCGTGTGTGACTACATTGCATTAAAAAAGGTTGCATCTTTTTAACTTACCTTATCTCTTGAAAGTTTTTGATGACTGACTTTTTGAGAAAGTGAAGCAGGGACCAAGATGGATGCTATGCGTTGCCTTGACATCTCAAGGATGCTCGACGAATCATGGTTTGGCGTCACAAGCGAGGTAATGCTCGTCGCCTCACCAAAAATATCGCAGTCTTGACTCTAATTTGGGACCTTCTCTAAGGTGTCTTTTCATCTGCGGGTGCAATTCTTTCGTAGAGTGCACTTCTTGCGCCTTCTGTGAATGTGCCCCGCTGGATTCGGGATTGCCACTTTTGGATATACCAATAAAACGAACACCTAATAAGGTAGGTCCGTTTTGCTTCGTTGCTTAACCTTTCCATGCATACAGGTAATTCGTTAACTTAATTTTATTTGGTTAACTTTCGTTTAGTCGGAAAGTTTTGATGCTTTAGAAAGGAATGCTTTGGAAACCGGCGTCCATTGATGACATAATTTAGTTCTGACCTAGTGAGTGCAGAGAATTTTGTTATGAGATTATTAATTTTTCAGTAAATACCATCCTTTTCTTCAATAGCTAATATCAATTAAAAAATTGCATTAACACGACTTAAATGCGTTATAAAGATTATTTATATCAGTCGAGATCTTGTCAGGTTTTAGTCAGCTTTTAACAGAACTTTAGGAATTTAGAGAAGATTTACGGAATTAATTTATCTGTTATGGATAGTGTTTTTATTATTTCGAGCAAAAGTGTAATTTTTTTTGTCTTTTTATTTGCAAAAAAAAATTATTTCAGTTCATTACCTATATAATTGTACGCTATAATATTTGAAGTTAAAAAATAACTTAATAGTATATCGATAGTTTTTTGTAGTTTGTTTTCCTGATTTGGAAATGCTTGTTCAGACTGTAATGATGAAAAAGATTTCTGAATTCATCTGCGATGTAGTTAAGCTATGTGGTAAAGTGCGATGCGGATTATAAGTAAATTGTAGAAATCGACGAAAGGCATTTTATAAAGTGCAAATGGGAAGCGGATCGAATACTGATTAAATGAAGGAGCGTCACTCTGTTAGAATTGCACAGGAAGATTGGCGCAACTTTGGTGCGATTTCCATCAGCTTTTATGGTTCGATGTTAGCCAACTTTTATTGTCGACGGGCTAGTGTGTAAGTACCGATTATAGTACTTACTAAGATTTATATTTAAAACATTTTGTTATTCTTCTTTATATCTCATTTTTTATAGTCTCTAAACTGTAAAAAATGAAAGTTATTTGGTTAGTTGTTGCAAAGCACTCGAGGGTTATTTGCTTTTGAAAGGACATTTTCGGTGAATTAGCTCATATTACACAGGTAGAAAAACATCAAAGACCAAGCGATAAAGTCGGTAACTAGTGATAGTTCGATCTAGTTTCGATTCCAAGAGAAGAAGTGGGCTACGTGGTTGGTTTTCCTCTTGTGTAATGTGGATACGAGCTGCTTAAGACATCTCTCTCCTTAGAAAGAACTGCATAAAATTTGCTCAGATTTTTTTTCATGGACTAAAAATAAATACTGATTTGTCTTCTTTTAATAACATAATTCGGTGTAATTAGTTTTCTCATATTTCATATAACTGTTTAACTGCACCATTCAACGGAATAGTGTATTTTAAACAAGTAATAAGGCGAAGAAAAATGGGTTCTGTGCTAACTACCTGTGTGTAAAAGCAATCTAGCCAACTGTCGAAATGTTTTCAAACATTATCTGTTTCGAAACAATAGAAATGTTTTACTGATCGGCGAGATGGCGGGACCTAAACCGGGGGAGGGAAATGTCCTACCTATATGTATGCATCTTACGCCGATAGTGAGAACTTACTGACTTCAAGCTGAATGTGAAGTACTTAAACAAAGTTACAGGGTTATTTCTATCCAAGCACATGAGGGCTATTTGCGTAAGGGACGAGATGCCTTCTTGGAAGACTTTCTGATGGAAAGTAGCTTGTATTCACTTTACACATAGGGGAAAACTGCGAAAAGCTAACATGGAGCCAACCCGTTCCTCTGGATCCAGATGGATCTTTATAGGCATATTTGTTGAAGGTAGGTATAATTGTCGCACGACTGTTAAGTGGAAGGAGGACACATTTATCTTGCACTTCTGTTCCTTATCGCTATGAAAGTAGATGTATTTGTGTTTATGCATAAAGGAGTAAAAGGAGTGTAGTTTATTTTTTTTCCTGGTTGAAAAATGTTTGATCAAGGGTAAGTAATATGGCAATAACTTTTAAAAGACAACTTTCTTCAGATTCTGTATAATTTATTATGTTGTTGCATAGCTTGTAAAAAACGGATTGTTTATAGATAGCTTTTATTTCAGCCTTTTATTTTGAGTTGTTAGTTTTATTTAGAAAGCAGACTGCGCGATAAGTCGTCTAACAGCCTTTATGGTTACTTCGAAGAATTGGTAAAATTAAAGTAATTGTTTAGTCGAATAACCATATGTATGGAATTAGAAAGAAATTATATTTAATATTAGTATACACAATATTAACAATAACTGAGTCTTTATGGCCATAATTTCAACCATCTTTAACCACTCTAACAATTTTACCGATGATTTTCTTTTCAGTCTCTCACTTCAGTATATTGGATACTATATCTAGCAGGTTTCCAGTCAGTTATTTCAGTATTGTTGTAGAACAATCATGTCAAACACGCAGTCCGCTGGCCGCTTGCGAGCTTTGACACTTTTTTGCGGTCTTCGGCTCATCTCGAGAAAATAATAAAAAATATATGATTATAATGGTTGGAATTCGACCGAATGTTGAGACATGTATGCAATCTCGGGTTATAAAAAGTGCTTTTGATGTAGTCTCTGTAAAAGAAGGTTTTTTTTCAGCTGACGTTGAGAAAGGTGCCACCCCATTTACAGACAGAATTAACAGAAATTTAGTGGGACTCAACTCTTAAAAACAAAGATTCAATAAAACGATTATCCCGGAATTTTACAAATACTTTTCTGAAAGACGCAAAATTCCATCGTAAGTGATTGTCATGCTCGGTAGTATGTATCAGTGCAAACAGCTTTTCTCATTAAGGAAAAGGAGATTCAGATTAACAGACATTTGTTTTAAAAATCGCTGGTTCGAATAGTACATGTTCAGACATCTGAAAGCTTCTGCAAGAGATGAAATGTCAGGTGTCGGGAAAGAAACAAAAGAATTCATGTAAATATAACTACCAGGATTTCTTTATAGTTATATTTATAGTCCTGTTTTTCCCCGAGTATTAGCTAAAATTCTATGTATTTATTCATTTCTTAATTACATCATTAAGTATGATAATGTGTTGCGGCCGCACTATTGTACACTCATGACTATTTGGCCCACTTGAGATACTGAGTATGGCATGCTTGTCGTAGATGGTGCGCAAGCTGGTCTTAATAAATCTATCATATATGTAAAAAGCTGGATGCTCATTTATGCAGAATGGATATTACAACTGTAAAAAAATATTTCTCCTGCCACATCAAAAGCCTCCTTGTGCTTTGGAGTTGCGTTAATGACAGTGTGTTTCATACTGGCCTCTTTGTTTTATTTTCTTTTTGTTTTTTTTCTTGGCAGCTGGATTATCTTGTAAATAACTATGTACTTCAGTCATTTTGTTGTTGGAAAAGTTAGGTCTACCTGCTGCTTATTCGTAGGACTGGTGTCGCCATTGCCCTTTTTCTGGTGCTCTTTCATTCTGTAGATTTGTAACGAATTTTCTTCTTTTTCAACGCATGCTTTCGTGATGCTATTGGAATTTCGTCCGGCTAGCAATTGGGAAGCTTGCAACGCGAATCCCGGCGAGGGCATTACCGATTTTCTGTCTTTCATGCTCCGAAATAAACGAAATGAATTTACAAGTGGCCCAAAATGTAGTGGACGAAATTTTTTCTTTCTCCAGATTTGGCGTTGCTTTGCCTTCTTCTGCAATCCAAATTCCATTCCTTTAATTTTTTCAATTAATTAATTGTTGATATCTTCCTCCATATCTGTATTCTCCAACAATTTGTGTTATTGGAGGAAAACACTTTTAAAGCAGCTTCCCCGCAGACTCACTAACGGCGATTATTCTACTGGCTGATGTATCTATCTGCAGCAGTCGGTAGAATAAGTTCTTCTGCGATGGTATGAGACGTCTTACGTTTCGCGATTCTGTAAACCACCTTGTAAGATGCTAGCAAAGCGTTGTTTTCTATTGATGCAATCTTAGAAAAGTTTCTTTTTTGCTTTGTTTTGTTTGTTTGTTGTGTTAGTTGATTTAATTTCCTGGCAAAAATACCACGAGGTTTGACCATTACTCTGTGGTGATTAAGTTCCTAAATTGCGCTTCAGTTTACTTGAAAGCATATACTTGGCTGCCAAAACTTTCATTGTGATCTGTCTTCACCACTCATTTCTGTTGACGCAAAACCAAACTCTAAATAACTGTTATCGTAAAGTTTTACGATACTTTCGTTTCTTCATAGTCGTGCCAGTGGTTGAAGACACACTTTCTTTATCTGCACCATTACGTTTAGTAGTGTTCAAAAATTGGTCCGTCGTCAAAGACACAGCAAAAAGTTACAAAGCTATTTATCAAAGACAGCAACAAGAAATTACATAACACTAACTATATTACATGAATCAATTTAAATCACCGTTTGTTTATATGAAGCGCTGAGTTTAATTTCACTAAAGTTAGATTATAACCCGACTGACTGAATCGAGCCGGCAATGCTTGCTTATATACTTTCTCCAAGATCTTCCAGAGCAGCCTAGACACATAAAGAAATTAGTCTCTACAGTCACATGAAAAGGATATTCTATCCCGGCGACCTTACATTTGTACAGGCTCAAGTGAAAACAATATATATATATATATATATATATATTGCTTTTCGCTTTGTTTTTAGTTTAGTTAGGCCAAATGTCTCAGCTTAATCAATTATGAGGGTTTTATATTATCTCGCGGAGCCCCTGGGGCGCCGCGGTGCACAGTTTAGGAATCACTGGCATACTTTGTTAATATATCACAGACAGATTAAATTCGAAACAAAATTATCGTACATTTTGCCAAATGACAATAGACTGAAAAGTGGAATAGTGCAAAATCGTGTTTCGAGACAAGAAGGGTTTAAATAGAAAAAAAAAAGGGGGGAGGGCGGAAAACACTGTTTCTGATATGAAAGACAAGAAAATTCTTCACAGAGATAACAACCTCTTGAAAATTGGTATGTGTAGTTCAGTTATTTGGGGGTACGGGTGAATAAACTGAATTCTTATTTAATGACATCACAGCTTTGAGCAGTGCTTGCTATACTGCCTGAAAGATTGTCTCTCGAAACAGAATAAAAACAATAGATTGTAGTGAGAAGAAAATCTGAAAATGCACACAAATTTTATTATTACTTTAGTTAAACTTATTTTAAACAGTACATTTTATATGATTTTTTTGAAAACTCTAAAACGTTTACTTTCTACAACAATTACGCATTAATTATAATTATTACTTCCTTATACGAAGTTCCCTTAGTCCGAGTGTACTTTGCCATAATAAATTAAACCAAACCGAAACCTTGTGCGAAGTAAAGTAAGAACTGCAATTGCAAAAGATTTTGGGTATCATATTTCAAAGCAAATATCCATTCTCACCGATCCTGAATCCATTTAAAAGATTCCCCTCCCCTCCCGTGAAGTCGCTAAGTACAGGCAAAATACTCTTTTTTCCCGAACGGATTGCCACATGGATTTATAATGAATTCAAAAGGAATTTTTCGTTACGTCTGTACGTACGTACACATGTACTTCTCAATTTTTGAGATAAATCATAATTTTAGCCGGAGCGCGCAGGAGCCCTAAATAGAAAGGCACCGGCAGTTCTTTTATGCAACTGAACTACAATTTAAGGAAATAAATTTTATTCTAATTATAAGTGTACCTCAGAATTCGATTCTAACTTCTGAATGCATATCTTTTTCTTAGACACGAACCTTCGACAGAGGTTGATTGTTTTAAGGAACGAAAAGCCTCCACCCACATGTCAAAGGCTTAGTCTCCAGGAAGTGAAGTGAATTTATGAGAGTGGGTTAATTTTTCGTTCCTGAAAGTGATCACCCTGGTCATGCATATGCCACGTTAGTGACTTCCTACTGCAGAACTCTTATAAGGTTCTTCCTTCAATCTCTTGATTTTCTTCGTAAGCATAAACTGTGAAACCTTATGTGGAGGACAGTGAGCGAATCTAGGCTATGTCCTTTAGTGTTGCAGAAACTACAAAGTCAGAAGGAGGGTTTAAAAGTGACCCTTTATTCTAATATTTACAACTCTTCAAATCGAGAGTAAGCCACTACTTGGGCTGAACTAAAATAATATTAAACTAAAGTGTGTTAACAAATTCAATACCTAACTAAATTCTAAATAGGACGGCGAGGGAAGCTTAACTCTTAGTGAAATGCAATAAATGCGAATTTTCACTAGCAAACACTGGTAATTGCAAATTGCCTATGAAGGCGAACTTTCAGTAGACAGAGGAAATCTTTGCGCGCACAGCCTTACGGCGATAAATCCAAGACTCTGTCTTTCCCCTCGTTAACTCTTGCCTTTTAAACTGCTAACAGATATATGCGATTTGCATAAATATCTCACTCGCGCTAAATTCGGGCAGCAACTGAAACTTTGAGAATTCGATAGGAAAGTTCAAACTAAAAATAATTTGGTTAATTAAAATAATGAATGCTACACTCTTGCAGACCTTCTGAAGGATGTATCCAAACGCGGGAGACCACTACTGTCACTTGTCTAGATGAATCTTATGTTTATTCCCATGTTGTTATCGGATAATATTCAGTGAGAATTTCTGCTTGACGAATATAATTATATCGGCAGGGTATCGCGATCAGAAAGTCTTGGACTCTTCCCTCTTCATTTTGAAAGCTACACTTTTCTGCTAAAATTTGCTTATATATCATGATCCAGTTTAAAGAGTACTCACTATTCTCCTTTATGAACTTAATCGTTTTTCCTTGGTGTGCAGGGAAAAAGAATGGATATTTTGTCTATCATCCTTTGAAATACTGCGTTATAGATAAAATCAGGCCTTAAATTCAGACGGAGTTCAGCTGAGCTACTTCTTAGTTTTTGAATGGAGTTAAAATTCCCGCTGGAGCCCCAAATAATAAGACGAGGTTCAATGATTATTTTTTATTTAGCTATTTTTAATTAATTTAATAATTTATTAAATTTCTATTTATCTCTTTACATTTTTTTCGTTTTAATTTAATTATTTTAATTTTTAGTTACTTTACTTACTTAGTTTTTCCTTCCTTCCCGACAGTCTTGCACAGGGCTCCGGCAATTCTAATCTCAGAAATTAAGCCCTGCCGCATAACTCAAAAATGGTTAACCGTAGAACGGTGACATTTTGTGTATAAGACTGCTATAACATCTAGTCGTGCCTCTCCCTTTTTTATTGTAGTCGGCAATACAAAGCGTAAAAAGTTTAAGGCACTCCATAAAAAACTTAAAATTCGCCCCCACAACTATTTTAATCGTTTTGCAAATCTCTACGCACTGTAAAAATCCAATTAAATTTCGCTTCATAGCTAATGGTACAAAAAGTTTCTTGAAAGAAGTCGACTATCGTTTTGCTCTTCTACTAAGACAAATACTTAAATTTATTAATAATATCGATTTTCAAGAACACCACTTCAACTGGATCATTAATAGCAACGAAACAGTCTTGAATACATTGCAGACAATAGATATCGAGAATATTAATTGTTATGATTTTGAAAATCTATACACATCTCTACCATTAGAGGAAATTTACAATAGCCTTCTTATGCTCCCAGATCTTTTTCCACAGATCGAGCGGATAATCACAAGAGAAGATTTGAAACTTTTCCTGCAATTAGTCATCTTTAACAATTATTTATTATTTAATAACAAATTTTATAAGCAAATAAATGGAATTCCAATGGGCGAAAATAGTTCTTCAGCCATCTGTCCACTTTTCCTTTTCACGAAAGAATATAAGAAAGGAACTAGAAAAGGAACAACATAAATATTATGCCTTCATTTTTCGATATATCGACGACATCATAGCAATTAAAAACTTCAACAAAATTGAACGAGCAGATATTTATCCATCTAGCTTAAAACTTCACAATACTAACCCTCAACAACACAACTTTATCTACCTTGACTTAAATATCACTGATTACAAGAAAATTAAAATTTACGGTAAACGAAGAGAATTCAAATTTAACACGCTAAAATTGACCAACTGGACCTCTAACATCTCGAAAAAAGTCATAATAAATACCATTAATTCCCAACTTCTCAGGATAACAAGAATCAACAATGATACAGAATTTCTACAAGAAGAAATTTACTACTTCTCCCTTGACAAGTTCTGTTTGCAGCTTTGAATAAAAAGATTAACTTTGGTTTTCACTGTTTTTTTAGTATTTTAACTTTTTCTATTGCTTTTTCTGTTCAAAAATGTGTATTATTAATTTGCAAGTTCGTAAAAATAGAAATGGGTTTGGGATCATGGTTTTTACAATCGTTAAGTAATTCTCTCATGTTTCATTTCCATATGTATATGTAGCGTTTATATAATTACAAAACATTTTTTTAAAAACAAAATATAAATATGCCTAATATTTTCGCGCATTAAGCTGCTGAAAAAATATCAGTAAAGACATAAAGTAAGAAATTTAGAACTACTTTTTCATAAAGACGAAAACTGAAATTCACAATTAATAAATTTCGAAAGAATCCTGTAAATGTAACAAAGAATTTTTAAAATTGTTAAAACCAAAGAAAATTTAAATTAATAATTAATAAATTTCAAAAAATCCTATAATTGCAACAAAGAATTTATAAAATTGTTAAAACCTAAACTTTTAAACAAGCATACTCCAATTAAAAAGTTTTTGCAATTTAAAAAAATTAAAAAATTCCAATAGAATAGGAATTCAATCGACTTCAATGTCATTTCATCAGGGAAAAGGAACACTGAAACCAACTGAAATCTCTCTTCTTCTTCCTGTTTTTCTGTATCCGGAATCAGCCGATGAACCATTTCAATGTGTTTTAATTATAATAGTTCACCCGAAAATTCTGGCTTTTCCCCAAAGTAAGGAAAGCCAATGAAGCCAAAATGGCAAACCTATACGTTACTTCTAAAACATAATTCCTTATTTCGGTCGTAATATAATGAAATTGCTCGAGGTATTTAATTTCTTTTTGTGAGTTTTAATTAAGTCTTTTCAATTAAATTTTATAATTTCAATTACGTTTTAAATACATTGGATTATTTGTTATATGTTTAAAGGTAATATTTTGTTTTATTTTATTCAATGAAGTATTTTATCATTTCACTTTCGTTTTCGTTAAGTGAAATGGTATTCTCTTTTTTTTAGGTATAAGATTCTAATTTAAATTTATTTAAATTTACTAATTTTTTTCCTGCCTTTGGAGAAGGGCCAGAATTTTCGGGTGAACTATTATAATTAAAATACATTGAAATAGTTCATCGGCTGATTCTGGATACAGAAAAGCAAGGACTTTTGTAGAAGAGAGATTTCAGTTGGTTGCAATGTTCCTTTCTCCTGACGAAGTGAAGTCGATTGAATTCCTATTCTATTGGAATTTTTTAATTTCTTTAAATTTCAAAAAACAAATTGAATTGGAGTATGCTTGTTTAAAAGTTTAGGTTTTAACAATTTTATAAATTCTTTTTTGCAATTATAGGATTTTTTTAAAATTTATTAATTATCAATTTCAATTTTCTTTCGTTTTAACAATTTTAGAAATTCTTTGCCGCATTTATAAGATTTTTTTAAACTAATATAACTGAAATTCATAATTTTCTTCTTTGTGAAAAAAAGTTCTAAATCTCTTACTATATATATATATGCACCCATCTCTACTTGGCGTTTGGTTTTGCAATCGTTGGTCGTATTCATATACTTTCAAATACAGAAGTATTTTTAACGATGAAAATATTCATGTTTTGGGAATTCAAATTTTCTGGAAAATTAGTTTTCGACAAATAACGAAATCTAACTTTTAATGCGTTCTTCCGCTCCCTATGCGTATCTTTGGGGAAGTTTTATACTCATTATGAAAAATAAAAAAATAAGAAGTTTGGCTCCCGTACGAAAAAAATTGGCCGGGATATTTAACTTCAAAATTCGCGATTTTTGATGTCATTTTCAGCTTGCCTCAAGGGATCTGTTTATTTAGTTACAATAATTCGATGAAATATGCTTAAATGAAGTGCAGCAAAAAATGTGTATAATTTAATAGGCCATACAATGAAGTTATAGGGATTTTTTGTTATCATTTTTGCTCTGCCATTTTTTTTTGTCTTATGTCTGCAAATCGATTACATTAATTAATACAGAAATTTGGGAATTCAATGTAACTAGTTTAACCGATAGGCACATTTAATTTTCATTAAATAAATAATATTTTATTTTAAACTCAAACAGCCACTAATATTGAAACAATTAAATATCGAGAATATATCCATAACTTTCTTATTATCTTTTCAAATCTAAAAGGCCAAGTATACTAAAAATCCCAGTCAGGCTCAATTGGCGCAAATCATTTTACAGTCTGTTTGCTAGTAGATGTATGTGCTTTAAGAAATTATTAGGGGCAAAATCTGGGTTTTCTAAATGTTCTTATACAGAGGCTGTTCGCACACTTTTTACACGATTTTGGTAAGCGGTAATAAAAAATCGTTTGCTGCAAAAGAAGTAATTGCAATTGTACTATGTTTTTAAAAGTCAAAATTATCGTCAGTGGCTTAAAAGTTTTGTTTTTATTCAAAATGGCGAATTTAACAAAGCAGTGGTTCGAAGGCTACATTTACGCTCTTTCCGAAGAGAAATATGCATACTCCGTTATCCAAAAACGATGTGAGAGTCATGGCTTTGTGATATCTAAAGCATCGATAGGTCATCAACAAGAAAGTTAAAAAACGTCAAATTAGAGCCTCAAGTGGGACAAAAATTCCAAACAAGTATCCAAGAAAAAAACGGACATCTTCGACTATTGCAAAGGTACGTGGTTTAATGTTAAAAGAAAATCCCTTTAGTCAAAAGACAGTTGCAAAATCATTAAAATACTCGGTTTCCACTGTAAACAAAATGATAAACGTTGATTTAAATCTTAAGAAAGCGAAAAAACGTGCATCGTTTTCTTCCAAAGCATATCACTCAACGCAGGACACGCTGTAGAATTCTACACAGTCCAGTCACATTAATGTGACCATCTGTCAAAAGCCAGAATAACCACCTTTCGCAGAGCGGACTGCTGCGAGACGTGCAGGAAGAGAGTCACATAGGTCCCTGAAGGTGTTCTCTGGGATGTTGAGCCATGTCGACTCTAATGTCGTGGCCAGCTGCGCTAGATTACGCGGTTGAGGATCCATGGCGCGAACAACTCGATCGAGATGGTCCCACAGATGCTCGATTGGGTTTAAGTCAGGTGAGTTTGCTGGCCAGGGGAGGACGGTAAACTCATCCTGGTGCTCTTCGAACCACGCACGTACACTGACAGCTGTATGGCACCTCGCATTGTCCTGCTGGAAGATGCCATCATCCTGAGGAAAAACAATGCGCATGTAGGGGTGAACATGGTCCGCAAGGACAGATGCGTACTTGTATTGATCCATTGTGCCTTCCACAATGATCAGTGAACCTAGAGAATGCCAGGAAAACATTCCCCAGACCATAATGCTCCCGCCTCCAGCTTGGACCGTTCCGGCAATGGTTGCAGGGTGGTTCCTTTCAGAGGTTTCACGCCTTATACGCCAACGTCCATCTGTCCGATGGAGCATAAAACGCGATTCATCCGAAAACGCAACCTGTCGCCACTCAGTGGACGTCCAGCTGCTGTACTGGCGTGCAAATTCTAGCCTTCGCCGTCGATGAACAGCAGTCAGCATAGGTGCACGAACCAGGCGTCTGCTTCGGAGGCCCAGACGCAGCAATGTTCGCTGAATAGTACTTTGGGAGACACTTTTGGTAGCCCCTTGGTTCATTTTGGTGGTCAGTTGCTCAACGGTAGCCCGTCTATCTGCCCGAACGCATCTCCGCAACCGTCGTTCGCCTCTGTCATCTATGGCCCGTGGTGCACCACATTTGCCACGTCGCTGATTTTGGACAGTCCCATTTTGCCATGCACGGTACACTTTTACCACGGCGGCACGCGAACAGTTCACAAACTCAGCCGTTTCGGAAATGCTTCCACCCTTGGCCCGAAAGCCAATGATCATGCCCTTTTGGAAGTCGGATAAATCGCTTCGTTTCTGCATTACGCCAACGATTGAAATGTTTTCCGAAGCCCTCACACACCCTTTATATACGCTCAACTGCACTGTGCTGCCACCTGCCTTCTGTGATTGGTTATTTAACTCTGACATGGAAAGTACGTGGTGGTCACATTAATGTGACTGGACTGTGTATATGAGAAACACTTATCCAAAGAAAAATGGAAAACAATTGTCACAATCGATGACGCATGGGTGTATTTAAATGATTGTAACAAAAAAAGAGCCATTTTTTTATCATAAAAGGGGTGAAAAAAATTTAAGTACATGGTTCAAAGAATCGAAAGAAAGTTTTTCTAAGGGATTCACGATTGTTGCTGGTTTTTCTTATAATGGCAAGTTAAAAATAAAGAGAGTGCAAAAAAATATCAAGATTAACTCCAAATACTATCAGGAATGTATTTTATCGCCAATTTTTCTGAATGAAATACCATCGCTTTACCCACAGTGCCATCAATCTGTGAGACACCATCAGGAAAAGCTAGCAGTCACACACCAAAATCCACTGTAAATTTCCTAAAAGAAATGGAACAAAAAACTGGTATCAAGGCCATACGCTTCACTAATATCCCTACTAAATCTCCCGATGTGTCACCTATGGATTTTTGTTCTTTCGGACTTTTAAAAACTGCATTTTCCAGACGTTGTCCCAAAACCCTAACAGGACTCTGGAAAGCTGTTCGGGAGGAATGGGATAGAATACCTCTTCTGACACTTCAAAAGGCATTATTATCCTGGAAATTGCGGTGTCGAAAGATAGTTAAGAATAAGGGATGTCAAATAGAACATTTAAAACACAAGAATTTTATGTAATTTAATTTTGTGAAGACAATATACATCGTCTAAAAAATGTGCGAACAGCCTCTGTAATACTATAAATTCTTTCTGTAAGTGCATTTGTTTTCATGAGAACAATAAGAAAATCTAGCTTTCGCTTCTAAGTTAGCAACTCGAATCTTTCTGTCTCTGGGCAAGTTCTTCGATATTTACTTAACTTTAAGTAAACAAAATAAGTAAAATTAATAATTAAAATTTATTAAACTGTAACCTAGATGTACAAAACTGTAATAAGAAATTTATGGACTTATATGTGAATTTCTTTGTTTAGTCTCTAAGTTACCTGCATTTGAATCACTCGCAAGGAAGTGAAAATTCTTTGTAGCACAAGCTGGGCCTTTCTGTTCACTTTAAAATTAAATAAAAAGGTTATTTTAATCTTCTTTCGACTTTGTGGTTGTTTCAGACACAGCAACAACTCACTAGCAGTCTAGTAGGACTTAAATACGAGCTTTCAGTTACAGTAGAAATCTATAAATAGTGAGATAATGTGTTAACACAAAATCCTACAAATTAACGTTAATAAGCTTTAATTCCATTCTGAGTCTTAGGAATGAGATTCGAGATTCATTGCATTAGAAATGGTGAGATTTTTTCCCAGTATTTTTCAAGGTTTTCGTCCTTTTCAAGAAATAACCTGGAAATACTTTTAGAGCAGTGTGCAGGATAATCCTCATGCTGGTAATTAATCTTTTGCACCTGAGAGATGACTCTCGGTCACCACTTTCGCTCCAGTTAAAATAACTGCCATTGTTCAATCTTAAATACGTCTTTTAGACACATACGTGTCTTCGGCGTTAGTTCGAACTCAACAATCGTGGTAATAGGAATGTTATTTTTAAAGTTACAGAGCCTAATATGCGAGTAAGGCATCAGTTCGAGTGAAGCTGAGTTCGATTTTTCTTTGATGATGAACGAAATCACGTCTGTTCGTAGACTGCTTGACGACACAGAGAAGGTGAGTGATGAAGATAGGAAAACAGTGATGAAGCAAAAGGTGTAAAAAGGCGAAAAATCAGAGTAATAGACAGTAAATGTGAAAGCGACTGTGGTTTCTCAGAAGAGGCAGAAAATTCAGAATGGATAGCGTGCACAGAATCCGAAGAAGTACCTCAAAGAATACCGTTTATATCCGGCGAAAGAGCCACAAGACCACAAATATCTTCAGGCATAAATGCTACATTAGATTTGTGTAACATCATTTTAAGCTTCCTTTAAGAAATTCACCAAATATGCGGAAAATCGTCTGAAGTTGCTGGTTTGCCCGAGCAAAACAGGCTTTGAGTGCGAAGGGTTAATCGGAAGTACGGTGTATTATGGAGTTCTATTTTGCTTTTATTCCGAAGAATGTCTTAAAAACCGCAATATTTTTACTTCGTTGCTTCTATTTCTTGTTGTTGTTGCTTATCTCCATGTCTAGGAATTTACTAGACGAGGTCCATGAGCCCATTCACCTTCAAAAAATCGAAAACAAGCACAGGAGACTTGTAAAGGTCCTCAAGAGACAATTCCAGGCTCTCAAGTATATGTGTCGGTGAAGCCGGTGCATTTTGACATTTAGAACAAATTGGGTGCATCTTGTAACCTCTCTCGAAAGTGAGTCCTTTCAGGTGTCCACTGAAGAATCGGGAAAGTGTTGTCTGAACACATCTTCTTTAGAAAGGCCAACGCATGGCCCAACTACTAAAGCTTTAAACGTCGGTAGTTCTTCCTTTTGGTGGATTCCAACCCAGATCGAGCTACCGATATTCAGCGGATTTAACCACTCGGCCTTTGGTACTTTTAAGTAAAACATGAGTGGACGGTACTGAATAAAGGAGTTTCTTTCAACTGAAGTGATGAAATGTTACTATTTTTCGGCGCATTTTATAATTATTTTGCTATAATTTTATTGGTTAAACAATCAGCGGTGAATGATGCAGTTTCGCTTGATAATTTTCATGAACTGTAAAATACAGAGTGCGAATTTCAGAGTCACTGAATGTGGAGCACTGTTTAAAAAAAACTTTTTCTGGGGTAAAGCGGATTCTTTTGGAAGTAATCCAAGAAAATCTAGATCCACTTTTTTTTTTTTTTTTTTGATATGTGTGTGTGTGTGTGTTTGTGTGATATTGCGTGTTACATCATGTAGAAGTTCACGCAACTCTAATGGTAATTCTGGTTGACATCTCACATGGCATTTACATGTGTTATTAAAAAATTCCGTTTGTGAATTATGTATTTCAGGACTTCGAAATTGATGATTAAATTCCGATGTTAGCTCTTAGGAGTGTACAAAAGACAACGTCTTTGCACCAAAACAGTAATAAGAAGACCGTAATGAACCGAATAGTATGTTGAACAGTAGGTGCGAAACAACTCTTCAGTACGTACAAAAAACATCACCTTTAACAGTAGTAAGAGGGCCGTTAATGAACAGACTGATGTAGAGTATCAGCCGAGCTATAATTATCACATTTAACGAAAAATGATTTCACACTGATTGCAACATATTGTATTATTTCTACTTGATATTTTTGTAATCATATTTTTGAATTTTTTATTAAATGATGATTTTCTCATCCAATCGATTCTGATAAGAAAGTTAGTAGCTAGCTTATCAGCATTTTTTTATCATTAATTTGCTTAGAATGTTTTTTAAAGGTAATTTTGGAGTGTGTGTAATATATAAAACTGAAAGCGTTTACAGAGTTTTGCTTAACATGAAATTTATTTAATTAAAATTTTCATATGATACCCAAATTTATTTCAGTGTTAAAAAAGGCTACATTGTTTAACATTTTTTAAAGAAGCTAGGTTATTTAGCATATAAGAAAACTATTCGTAAATACTGAAGCTAGCAGCATACTGAACACTGTTAGAGCAACATATTGAAACTGACTGATATGCATCGAGATAGCACTTCCAAGACAGATGACACAAATCGTAACTGTGCAGTTCGGTTTGTTGAGCAATAGCTACCTTTAGTGCAAAACGTATTACTTGGAGAATGCATTTCTGTATGCTGTAGTTTGTTGTTACAGAAGAGGAATCACATATTATTGTAGAGAAGTATCTATTTTTTTTTCAAATGAACTTTAAAGATATTACTCCTTCTGTCCCATAATATTAGTAGCAGTTTATGAATTTAATTTACACCATGATAATAATAGCAGTTGATGAATTTAATTTGTGTCTTAATTATAGTAGCAAAAGAAAATAAATATAGTACGCAACATTTATTATCAACAAATGAGATTAAATTAAACAATCAATTAATAATATTACTTCTAATTTTTATTTTGAATGTTCAGATAGTTTCTGGGTTTTTCAATAATTTTGTTACTACATTTTAAACGTGTGGTTGGGTTCTCTTGTGCTTTCCAGCACAAGCTTAAAAATATTGAAAAAATTGTTCTTCATTGCTTCCAGCATAATTTGTTTGTTTCGCAGCTAATGTAATTTCACATTTCTGCAACGTTCCGTTTTTCTTTTGGTACGTCGAGAACTGGACATTCGCAACTCGATCTTTGCTCGAAAACTCTCTTTTTACTTCCTTGTACGAAGTAAAAAGGAAGTATTGTAATCGGGTATCATAAATTTCGGGTATCATATTTCAACGAAAATATCCATTTTAACAGCTATCGAATGCAATTTAACGATGTTTTTTGCGTGACATCTGTACGTAATGACAGAATAAAGGTCTCTTTCCCCTCCCCCCCCCCAAAAAAATTATAAAAACGTGCGTATGTATGCATGCATCTCGCGCAACTCAAAAACGAGTAGCCTCAGAACGTTGGAATTTTGTATATAGGACTGCTATAACATGTAAATGTGCACCTCCCTTTTTGGTTGCAAACAGCCGCACCAAAAGTATATATATATATATATATATATACTATTACTCGGCTCAGTGAGCTCAAAATTTTTATTCTTATGTTGGTAAATTGCGCATTTTTTGCTTTAAAAATGATTGAATTATGTTGTTCTTATATTCCTGTTAAGTTTTTATGTCTTTAGTAAATCTGCATGCATATTTGTAGAATTATCAACAATTTAAAACTGTTCAAGTGCGGCGAAGTCTAATTATTTTTATGAAAGCAGCCATATTTGTTTACATTTGAAACTTAGCAGAATAATGGATTTGTTGCCAATCTAGAGAAACTAAGCTTCGCAACAACAAAGATAACGCCTTTTTACTTCCTTGTACGAAATAAAAAGGAAGTATTGTAATCGCAAAAAATTTCGGGTCTCATATTTCAGCGAAAATATCCGTTTCGACCGCTATGTAATGCAATTTAACGATGTTTTTGCATAATATCTAAACGTAAGGACAGAATAAAGGACTCTTTTCACCCAAAAAAATTATAAAACTGATTTAAAATGGATTCTGAAGAAATTTTTTCGTGGCGTCTGTGCGTACGTACGTATCTCGCATAACTCAAAAACGAGTTCCCTCAGAACGCTGAATTTTGTATATAGGACTGCTATAACATGTAGATGTGCACCTCCTATTTTGGTTGCAGTTGGCCGCACCAAAAGTATATAAATATATGTATATATATATCCACTCTGTTACTCGGCTCAGTAAGCTCAGTTTCTTTATTCTTATATGTTTGCAAGTTGTGCGTTTTTTGCTTTAAAAATGATTGAATTATGTTGTTCTTATCTTTCGGTTAAGATTTTATGCCTTTCGTTAACCTGCACGCAATAATTGTGAAATTATCAACAATTTAAAAGTTTTTTAAGTGTCGCTAAGCCTAATTTTTAGTTATGATGGCGCCCATATTTGTTTACATTTGAATCTTAGAAGAATAGTGGACTTGTTGCCAATCGAGAGAAACTAAGCTTCACAACAACAAAGTAACGTCTTCTTTTATTATTGCGAAATAAATTATGCTTGATTCATTCTGAAATTATCATTTAAGCTATTAGCTTGGTTTGGCGTACAAATTGTAAAAATTGTTTTTTTTTTTTTTTTTTAAATTGTTTTAACTGTACTTGGTATTTTATGTTTTTCTATATCTTTCAATTTTTAATGAAAATATTTTGAATTTTTATGTATTTTTGCCTTGCCTCGAAGTGAGAACTGAATTAATTAGTAGCGCATGCGCATTATGTAAGCGGCGCTGAATCGTCTGTGTTAAGCGCCGAAGTGTGGCTATAGTAAATAAATACAGTGAACTTTAAAGAGTGTATTTATTCGGTTGTGGTTTATGCGCTATCGACGGAGTAAATTTAATTCAAAATTCGTTAACTTTTAATTCAATATGTTTAAATGAAATGTAGGAAAATTGGGTATAATTTAATATTCCGTACAAGGAAGTCATGTAGTGTACACATCAGATTTTTTTTTTTTTTTATTGTTGCGAATTAAATCATGCTTAACCCATTCTGGAATTTGTTGGAGGAAATAAGTCTTTTAAGATTTAGTTGCTAATTTTTAATATAGATATTTTGAGTTTTTATGTATTCTTTCCCTTGTCGGGAAGGGAAAAGTGAATTAATTGAATAAGAAATACTGTATACTCTTTGAAAAACTGTTTCCTTTTTTTGGTTTGCTTGCTTAATTTCTTTTATACATCGTTTTAGATTTATTAATGTATTTGAATAGAACATGTAGCAAAGATTAGATAATTCTTCAGATGTTATGACTTTTTGTGCATTCTGAGTTATGAAATGAATGAGATGTAAGCTGTTAAGTGAACCTAGCACCAGAGTGTCGTTATGCTAAACAAATGTAGTGAATTTTAAAGAGCGCATTTATTCTATTGTGTTTTATGCGCTATCGACGAAGTAGATTTCATTCAATCCAATAAGTTTAAATGAAATGAAAAAAAAAAAAAAAAAACATATAATTTAATATTCCGTACTAGAAAGTCATGTGGTGTACACATCCCAGATTTTTTTCATCTTAATTTTCAACGGTTGAAATTCAACTGAAATTAAACAATTGATTTCTATCATTGAATGAAATTAAAAAAAAATGATTATAATTTGTAATAAATAGGCTAACCTAAAAATTGAAAGTATCAAAACAAGTGACAAGTATCGTGAAACTTTAATTTTGATCGAAAACTTCGCAATTTTGCCCTACGACATACTTACACCTGCGTTCGCCAAAAATTCCCATTTAAATATTCACTTGCTACTATTATTATGGGACAGAGGGAGTATATTAAATACTATTATTTTTAGAAGTTTTAAGTCGACGTACTTCACCTCTGTTTATTTGGTTTCGTTTTAAAATTAAAAGTACTGTACACCACTAGAAATTTGAATATCTATGATGTAAATAATACTGATAAATTCTTGTTCATTTCTGTAGGAAAATGCGTCTGTTTATTAGAATTTATCACATATTTTCTAATTTATTGCATTAGTGCTTTAATCTGTTTGCGTATGTGTAAGTTAATGTTGCAATGGCCAAACATTAAATTAAATTGCAGTCAATTAGTATTGATTGATTTTAAGTTAAATGTTGAGGAAGTGTAATTGTAATTAATCTAATACTATAACTATTTCATAGCTTCGGTGGGTTTTTCTTTCCCCTTTGTCGCTTCATTAGCCTGCAGAATAAAACCATAGACTGTTTATGTTGTGACATTCGCCTTGCAGACGATTTCATAAGTTCTGTTTGTGTGTGGAAAACCAGAATTTATTTTTAAATAATAAAAATTCATATGTTTTTTGTTCAAATTAACCCGTAAGAAATTTGTTTCTCTTTTGTACCTAGTTGCATGCATACGGGTCCGTAATAGATTAAATGCGCAAGTCCGATAAAAAGTTAATAAAATTTATTCTTGTCACAAGAAATATAACAAAACACTGGATTTTTCTTCAAAGATATTCGTGTAATATCACAGTATCACGCTATGTAATCAGTAGCTATATTTTAAACTACTAAAACGATAAATACACTGGTAAAATAAATTAAGAAAATTTTCATATTTGATCTACGATCTCCAGAACTACACGACAGATTTTAATCAAATTTGGTGTGAACATACATTCATATAATACAAACAAAATCAATATTCAACAGTTATAATAGACACACATGTTCGTGTGTAACACTCGTGGGAATCTGAAGGTCTGAAACAGCGGTTGCAGAGGACACAAAAGAAATGGGTTAATAGAGGGTATAATCCCCTCTTACAGCCATACAGGCCTCGCTGCGTGATGTCGTACTGGAAATAAGGTAGTTTATCAGTGCCTGTGGCAATTGATCCCACTCATTGAGCAACGCTGTTTTCAGTTCCTGGATGGTTCTCGGAGGAGGGTTGTGAGTTGCAGTTGCCCTCCCCAGAGCGTCCCAGGCAAACTGTATAGGGTTAAGGTCTGGAGACCTGGCTGGCCAATCCATCCGGCGAATATCCTCACTGTCAAGAAATTCGTCGACGAGAAGAGCTCTATGTGGCCTCGCGTTATCGTCCTGTAAGATGAACTCGGGGCCCACTGCACCCCGGAAAAGGCGAACATAGAGGTCCAAGACCTCATCCCTATACCTCACACCAATCACAGAGTCTCTGTCAAAGACGTGGAGAGGTGTGCGGCCATCCAACATGATACCTGCCCAGACCATTACACCGCCACCGCCATAATCGTTGATTTCGCGGCATTGGAGGATAGGTAGCGGGTCGCTGACTCTCTCTATGTGAAAGTATGGCGAGAATCGGTGTTCAGGCTAAAACAAGACTCATCGGTGAACAGAACGGTCGGCCGTTGCTCCGTACTGCAATCACTATGCTGCCTGCACCATGCTAATAGGACTCTCCTGTCCGTAGACGTGAGCGGGACGGAAGCAGCCGGTCTTCTGGCAAACAACCCTCTCTCATTCAGTCTTTTGGAAACAATCATCCTTGTTACACGGGTTCCTGTGGCTGTATACAGGTCCTGAGAGAGCTGAGAAGCTGTAGCCCCTCTGTTATGCCTCGCTAATAGACAAATAGCGATCTTCTCTGGCCGTCGTGGCTCTTGGACGACTTTGCCCAAGCTTTCTCTCGATGGATCCAGTATCATGGAACTGTTTCCATACGTTACACACAGCGCTGAACGTTAAATTAAACTCTCTGCATATCTGGACTTGGGATTGGCCTGCCTCTAGCCTCCCCACAATTCGCCACCTCATTCTATCATCTAAACGTTGGTGGTTACTCATTTTTACTGTTCCGATGTGAATTTAACCGATTGCTGCAAGATAACACCAAGAAATTCGGCGAGGTGTGCTAACGAACGCAATTCGTCTTACCTTCCACGCGCTTATAAAGCCTGTTTTTCTACTGGCTTCGCCTACACATACGTATACGCTTGCGTATTTGCTGTACAAGATTTGCATTTTTATCTAGAAGCAGTGATTTTTCCATCAGTGCAGTTCTTTTCATGCAATTCGATAAAATATGTAAATTCTCTTAATTTATTTCACCAGTGTAGAACGCAGTCCAAAGTGCAGAGAAAACTAATCCTATCAACAAAATTACAGCAGTTCACTAGAACAACTGAGCTGAGATGTTTCTCTCCGGCTTTTATACCTTTTTAAATCTGCCGCTGGAGACAGTTCTAGGAATTTCTGGAAAACAAAAAGGGTACAATTCCGGTTACACCTAACATAGTAGTCAATATCATTTATTCAAATTAAATATGAATTACGGAGATAAACTTTTATTCAATGTTAAATGCATGTGCTCTTGTATTTTTACTTTCCGGCGTAGCTTTCTCTTAAAATTTGTCACGCGCTGCATTGCACGGGGAAACAAACAATTTTAATTATAATTCTATTAAAAGGTATCTTAACTAAATACGAAAATCGGATCACTGCCCGCTTCCCAAGGACTGCAAATCCCGGGCAGTGCAGTCCCTGGACTGGAAGCTATATTTTCAACTAAAGCATCAATTCAATAATACACATTACAATACAATAACAAACAATATAAACAATAATTGCAATAAATTAAAAAAATCAAATACTATCAAATATTAATACAAATCAAATCAAATACAAATTTAGAAACAAAAAGGAACATGGTCTTATACTATTTACATTATATACAGTACGTACTATGCGCATAGAAACAAGCTAACCTGTCGTAATGAACGACTTTAGGCTTAGAGTTCGATGACTTACGGATCCGAACCACGACGTCGTTCATCCTGTTTATTATTGTGTACGCAACCATCCCGAGGTGACTGTAGTTTAGGACAGAGTTCTTTCGAGTCGTGTCTCAGTCGTATCGAATTCCACAACCACACCTAACCTAACCTTCGTTGAATCGATGTCCAGTAGCTCTCGTGTCATATCGGGTCTTCATCTTCTCTGTTGACTTGCTCTCGTGCAAAATTGTGCATCATTTCAAATCGCGCATTCGAAGGGCGACCAAACAAATGATCACAAGGCAGACGAGGATTACGACAGATGAGCATCTGGGATGGAGAGTAACCGGTAATCTCGTGTTTCTTTTCGACCCTACTATGAATTCGGCAGCTTTCTAGGCAGGGTCTTTCAGACAAGGCGTCGACGTTCCGAGGTACGAATCCCTTCTGATAATGGATAGTTATATCCTCTGATGCTGAAAGCAGTTTGTTGTTTTTGAAGTCCAAGAAAAAATTGTATTTCATTAAAAAGTCCAATCCGAGTATGCAAGGATCTGTAATATCTGCCACATATGCTGTGTGGTACACTTCCAAATGTGATGTTTACGCTTAACTTCCCATCTATGTCGATTTTATCACCAGACGCAGTCTGGAAGGTAACACAGGATGGCGTCCAAATGAGTTTACCTTTAAATTGTTGAGCTCAAATCTTTCCGAATGATTGTTACATGAGCTTCTGTGTCAATGATCATATTGCAGGAAACTCCATCGATATGCGCACTGATGAGTAATCCATCACTGTTGCCACTCACTGGAGAAACAGTTATAGTATAGAAATAGTATAGAATTTAAAGGCTGAAATTGTAAATAACTGGCTAAGTTAAAAAGTAACCTTCTAAAATATATATTCAGGATGTAAATAATTAAACAAATTCAGAGATCCTGCCTTTTTCGAAATGCCTAGATCAACGAATTATGCAATTCAGCTATTTTTATGAAATGAATTTGCGATTACGACAGGAGTTTTGAGTTAATTACACTCCCAGGCCTTTCTTTTAAGCCTTATTCTGTACTTTTTTTTTTTTAAACTTTTCAAGTTGTTTGGTGGAAAGTTTTAAAGCTGGGTAGCTTTAGAATTTCAATAGCTTTCTTTTCCAGGAAGTCTCCTTGTCATTACATTTAACAGCACAGTGAGTGTGAACCCAAATCAACATTAAGCAGGAAAAGGGTTACTTCTAAGAAACTCTTTTAATGTTAGTCATGTTCTAAGCGAAAGTAAACTGAAGTAAAAATCATGTTTCAGCTTGTGAATTTCCGCTATTCCCACGTTTCTAGCTCCAGCGTGATTCAGAAACTTGATTGTCGCATTTTCCTATTTTTATCACCACTTTGCGCCAAGTGAGTTACCATTTGAATCTTCTCCAAAAAGTCTCTTATCAATATTCATTAAACAGTTATTTTAAGAGTTTTTTTATTATTTAACATGTTAATGGCTGAATGAGTATACGGAAATTCATTCTGTCCTCTGAGACACTATGTAATAACATTTAGATAACAATTGAAATCTTTTGATTTTTTGCGATATTTCGCCGTGGTTCCGCATATTACTTCAAAAACTTCTCTGTAATACCGTCAAATCTCTGTTTAACGAAGTCGCACAACGCCGCGAAAAATTCGCTAAGTGGAGGAAATCAGAAAATTCACAAATCACATTTTTTAATTTTAACTGTAAAATATAAGTAAAATGAAATACAAATGTACAATCATCACATATGTTAATGCATTCATTCCATCAAAGTTACGTATGGAAATTACATAAATTCATTTAAAAAACGATCAGTTTTTTTAGTGTGTGTTGACTGTCGGGAACAGCATTTCATGTCATAATAAATCTCACATCTTTGTAACACACGGATAATGCCTTTTGAAACACTTTCTTCAAACTGACAACCGCGTCGTGAAATACCAAAAATCATGAATCTCTTTCTGGCTGCTACTTTATATATTCTGCAGTAAATAGGAATTTCTGAGGTCTCAACATTATTATCTATAAATAAATGATCTGATAATTGTTCATTATTATGTAATTGCCCTTGATTTTTCAACTGCAGGAACATGTTATTCAGTTTTTAATCTTGCCCATCGTCGTCATTAACACCACTGTTATCAGTAATATCAGTCTTGCTGATGAAGCGAGGTTTGGGGAAGCAATTGCGAACATTTTTTTTTTCACTGACATCATAATTTCATATTTTTAGAAATTCAGATGCACAGTCTCGTAAAGTTATTACACAAACAGCTTTCAAATTCCATTAGGACCATCTTCAAAATTCTTTTACGATAAGGTGTCTTAATACTTTACTTCACCTATTAATCCATGGGCTGCAGTTTCGCGATGGTATTTCCAGGAAATTCAAAGAAAATCTTAACATTTTTATATGTGTCTTCGATATCTTGAGGGTGGCACCGCAACTATCTATCACTAAAGCAATTTTTCTTTTCTGTACTGCCATATATTTATCTAAATTTTTTAGCAACTTTAAAATATGTCTGAGGTCATTCATGGCTTTTTGTTGAAATCATAACTTCCAGTGATTTAATACCTCTAAAACATATTGAATTTTTACTCTTTTATATACGTAAAGGTTTCAATTTTTCATTTCCTTCCACATTTGCGGTTCACCAACGACCAAACGGTAAAGTCGCTGAACAGTGGTAGTTCGGTCTGAGGTTGTAATTCCGCGAACGGGCTGGCTGCGTGAGCGTTTTCGTGGTTTTCGCCATGTCTAACGTGTATACGAGCCAGTTTCTCTTAAAATGTCCTCCACGAAGCCATCCCCCTCTTAGGCAGATAGCCATCGAGGCTTTGTCGTAATTAAATAAACCAAAGCAAACCTTCCACATTTGCACATAGCAATACAGTAACTCTTTTATATACGCCTCCAAAGCCTCCAAAGTTTGCCTATTTTGCCTCCAAAGTTTTATCTTTTTTGAATGCTAATAATCTTTGCGCTACACAATGATAAAATAAGCCAGTTTCATCGGCGTTAAAGATATCTTTTTGGTTGTATATCTCCATGATTTCTTTTAGCTTTCTTTCTACAAGAAATAGTCGTCTTCATTAACATTTTTGCTTTCACCACATATATTGCTCGTATGAAATTCTTTTTCTTCTAAAGCTTTGCCAAACTCCGTAGTTCTTTCTAGTATCAATGGCCCTGATACCGTCAGTTTTTTTTTTCTTATTGTGCGCAGCCACTTTAACGTCACTTCATCAACGTTTTCAGCACATTTTCTTATGTTTGACACATGGATCGGTGGAGTCAAAGCTTGACCAAATTTTATCCCGATTTTCCGGGATTGTCGATAGAGGGCTTTGAGAAATATCGTATTTTATAGCAGTGTCTTTCTTCTTTACACCATCATTAAATACACAACTAACTTTAAAAAGATTTGCAATATGAAACCACGAAAAGCAGAAATAAAAATAAAGTGCAGCTTTTGCTTAACCTGGCTTGCGAAACAGGATTGGTTAAGGAAATTTTAACAACAGGTCAGGTAAATGCTTTCTCATTTCATCATCATCTCCTTCTTCTCTTTTCATCTGATATGTAGAACTGAATGTGACAACAGATAACTAGCCGCCTGCTTTTCTTTAGGACCACTGCTGCGCGTACAGATATATCACAGCAAATGAATAAAAACACAAAATGTCTCGAAAAATTATCCATTCAAAATTTCATTAAATAGAAAGTATACTTCACAATTTGGAGTTTTCCATACAAGGAAATTCACACCTTGGAAAGAATCCAGCGAAGAACTTTGTTAAACAGAGAAATTCATAAACACAGAATGTTCGTTTAACAGAGATTTGACTGTAAATACATAATTATGTTGTAGGGCCCTTTGGTTTATTTTCTAATGTAACAAATGAAATACATGTAGAAACCACACAGGAGAAGGGTAAAAAGAACCCTTTACTGACTCTTTAAAATTCACAATGCGTCGACTTCGCGCTAATACACTACGCCTCTGCTTGGGCGGTAACTGAAACAGTAAGAACTAAACTCAATATTTGAAGATATTCACAAGTAGTAGAATTACGCTACAGGGCTCAGAATATCCTATTTCCTAAAACAGTGTGGGCTATCTAATGGCAGCAAAGTAATAGTTCTTACGCCAAGTTAACCAACAATAAACCCAGAACTGAAGCTCACGCTACAAAAAGTACAGTGTTCGCCCAAACTCTCTAACTTCCCTTCTATAACTCGGTATGTAAACCTTTTCTCCTCAAGGTAGAATTTGCATTACTTCACGCTCGCTACCAAATTTAAATATTCTGGCATTGACAATTATGGGAAATGAAGGCTTGTAGGAAAGTAAGCATAAAATTAAATTCAACGCGTTAGTTAAAATAAATATAAATCCTTACAATGTATTCCTTAACAAAATGACTCTTATACCGTCTGTACTCTTATGTTATCGAGATTGAAATTGCCGCATATTGGGGCTGACAATATATCGGTGCATTTCCATTCTCGATTGGTAAAATATTTTTCTGAAATGTCGTCTTGCACATTGTCTTTGCCGACCACTGACCGAATGGCTAAATTCACGAAATGCTGGTGTTAAGCCTAAACTCATTTTCCGGTGGTTGAATTAGTTTCATGAAATTTTCGTTGTTGCTTACATGTAACGTAACTGCGCGTTATTTTTTCTTAGGAAAGTCCTCCAAGAAGGCAACCCTTACATATCGTATACAAACTTAAACCGCTTTGGAATGTTTTATATACTTTATGATCCCAGTAATTCCACACGTTAATCTAAGTTATAATCACTCTGACCTTATTTCTTATTTTTTATAAATTTACATTCGTTAGTAATTCGTACAACACATTAGAAGGAAAAGTTCTGAGTATCTATTATTTAGTAGTATAAAAAGTAAGAAATGTAGTATTCAAGTAAACTGTATTAGAAGAATGCTGTTTAAAGTTTCAGAAAATATTATCCATAAAGGCCTCCAGAGGAAAATGGAGATGTAACATCAATAAGTGTTTAAAACAAGGGAAAGAAGTTAAGAGTAAAATAAAAACATAACAAGAAAAAA
>KK117457.1:129816-163362 GCA_000611955.2 Stegodyphus mimosarum
AAAGAAAAAATAATTTACTTTTGGAAGTAAAGTACATAAGGGAGAAAACAGCATTTGTGAAAACAGAGAAGTGGAAAAAATTATGAAACTAAATATTACTTTTTTGTAAACAAAATGAAAAATAGTAACAACAACTTTAAAATAAAAGCGAAAAGGAAAAAAATTAAACTTGTAAAAATAAATTTCTTTTGTAAAAACCAAGAAAAGGTTAAACGTAAAAAGTTTTTAAAGTAAAAATATGAAAAGGATTAAATTTGGGAATTTTTTTTTAAATAAAAAGTGAAAACAAAATGTAAAAATAAATTTTCTTCTACGGATATAAAATTGTCGAAACTTTAATTTGAGACAGTCAAATTTACGTCAGCAAAACATATAAATTTAATTTAGTAAGAAAGAGAAGAAAAAAAGGAAAAAACAAAATGAAAAATGTAGTAACAACTTCTTTAAAATTAAAAGCGAGAAGGAAAGAAATTAAACTTGTAAAAATAAATATTACTTCTGTAAAAAACAAAAAAAGTTTTTAGAGTAAAAATATGAAAAGGAATAAATTTGGGGAAGGGGAAACTTTTGCAAAATAAAAAGTGTAAAGAAAATGTAAAAATAAATTTTCTTCTACGGATATAAAACTGTGGAAACATTAATTTGCGACAGTAAAGTTTACACTTGCAAAAGCAAAACATATAAATTTAATCTTGTAAGAACGAGAAGAAAAAAAGGAAAACAATGAAAATTATCCTAATAATAAAGAAAAAAATTAAACTGTGGGAAAATCTTATATTTAAAGCAGCAAAGAATGAAATGATGGATTAGAAAGCTAAAAGTGAGGTTCGCGCATGAGCTATCCTTCAGCCTAGTGACATCATGGCCTCTGTACAAGGTCAAATGGGCAAAGACGGTGGATAAGGTGAAATAACAAGTTTGGAGAGACGAAAGCTGGCTTTGTGGTTAAAGCCCAGGTCTCCCATGGAAGAGAAGGCGGGTTCGAATCCTATCCGTGAGGGTTATCTTTAAAATTCAGGGAAAATGATATTAAATTCAATAAAAAATAATTAAAGGTAATAATTAAAAATAATCATCTGTAAAAAATAATTAAAGAGAGTAAATAAATTAAAAATAATCGCGTATTAAATAAATAAAAATAATCGCATATTAAATAATTAAAAGTAATAAAATAAAGCTGATGTCTTTTCAAACATGTGGTTCAAGACGTCATTGCGACAAACATAAAAAAAAAGTTGCCACAAAAAATAAAAAAACTTTGAAAACAGAAAATCGTTGCCACACAATAAAAACGAAACATTGATGACGTCATTTCAGTGCGTCACTTCCGGGGACATCGCAGACCTTCATGTTGTCCGTGATCAAAGATGGCGGGGGGCCACAAATAATCAAAAGCGACCCCTGGTCGAGCGGTTAAAACCCGCCGGGAACTGAAGAAATTCAAACAATCAAAATAAGCCACCGCCGGAGACCGTTTTTGGCGACCAATTTTTAAAGCCCCCAAAAAAGTGTACTAATGAATCACCGCGTCTTTTTTTACTGTGCTTTATCTCAAAACCCAAAAATTATTCTCGGTCCACTTCATTTTGTAACACTGAAAATTACAGAGAGCATTTATTTTCTGATCATCAAGTAACAAATGCACATGTAAAAGTCTTTCTCGAGTTTTACTGTCTTGAAGATATATTGCTTCTGTTTTACTTTTTTGTAATATTAGGGACCGAAATTTAATGAACCAAAGCCCTCAAGCTAATATTTTGTTCAGAAAGTTCCTAAATACTAACAAATTATAATTTGATTTTTTTTTAAACTTTTTCTAAAATGTATTGCATTTTGATATTTGGTTTTGAAGAAATTTAACACATTAAATAAATTTGATTGCAAAAATCTCAAGTATACTGTAGTTTTTAAAAGCTTAATATATAATTTTAAAATTATTTATTCAGTTAATAACATTTAGAATTCTCTCCCAGTTTCAACACATAAGAAATAATATGTTAGAAAAGCTGTCCAATTTTTATATTTGAAGCTTAGTGTAATTAAAGTAATGAATTTATATTTGATTTCCTTAATAATAATTTGTCAGAAAAGACTATATGCAATACTTTTACAAATGTCACAAGTGTGTGAAGGATTAATGCATATAACAAATAGATTTTTAGAAAAAATATCAGTAACATAACATGAGGAATGTAAAGTGTGAATATCTTCTTTATAATGTATTAGATATTATATATATATATGCAGTTCATAATCATTTGAAAAAGAGGCCTATGAGTGAACAGACTACTGAGTACTGATAGTTAGGTTTAATTCCAAGCAAATGTGCTTTTTGACACATTTTTTGCTGAGTTTATCTAGTCTGATGATCCCCATAAAATATTAAATGAAGAACAAAGTATTTGTGTCATAACTACGTAATACTCTATTTGATCTGCAAAACAAAATTACTGTGACTCTAGAGACCAACATGCCAGTGAAATTGTTATGTGTTTTGTAGGTATTACAAAAGCAGCTCAACTAGAGTACCTTTATCAAGTAGTATGGAGACAGGTATCCATATAACCAAATATGCACATATCCAAACATTTGTAGGTATATATTGTAATGTTATAGACTTCCAATACTATTAGAATTTATAGTTTTGTAAAACATACTTATGAATCTCCTGTGAACAAATTAAATCTACTTCCAAAATACTTTATTTTGATACACTCTGTGGTCTTAAAAAATTAATATTGCTTTCAAGAGCATATAAAAGTATGTCATACTTAACTAACAAAAACATATAAAATTAAGGTAAGGCAAAAATAACAGATTAGCATAAAATCTTGTGTCATGGAAGGTATTATTTAAGTATTAACTTCTCAGTAAAGAAAAATCTTCTTCATTAAAAAAAATTGAGAAAAGGTTTTTTATTCCCGGGTTTTTTAAGCGAATATATTAGATAATCCTTGAAATAGGTAAGAATTATTCAAACTCTGCATCAATCTAAGCTTTTTTTTATTTATTTTAAACTTTAAATTCATTTTTGACTTTAAATTCATTGTCAAAATTTTGAATTTTGTGTCAACTATTATATGTTTTTGAGAATCTGGAATCACAGGGGGATTTGTTCAAATGAACATCATCCCATTTTTTTTTTATTACATGTTTGCAATGATTCTGCATGAAAAATCTACAATTAAATTTGTCAAAACTTTTACAAAGTGGAAACTAATGCTCTTATCAGGTTTGTTCCTTCTTTTTGAGGAAATCAGCTTTTTCATTACCATCAACTCTACAATGGAAAGGAACTTGCTTGACATTTACTCTAATTTGAAAGTGTCTTAAAATTTCTCTAGATGTCCTCAAATATAGGTCTGATATATACAAGTAAAATATATTTAGCTTATTGTTAATACTAGTAATATTAGGTTTTTGCAACATTAAAAGGGATAAAAAAGAAAAAATTATGATAGCTTCGGTGGTGAACTATAGAAGGTTTGCATGAGCCCTTTGTTAAATTTGTCTCGAAATTGCAAACCCCATGTTCTTTTTTGTTTGCTTATTATTTATTCCAAGAAAAACACATGTCTTGCATCTTGTAACCATACTTTAATAAATTTTACGTTAAAGCATGAAATAAATTATTTGGGGGTTTTCATTGAGATGGCTTTAATATGAAAACTGCATAATGAAATTCCTAATAGTGTAAAGGAAGCTACAATCATTATGGAGACTATTTCTATTTAAAGAGGTGAAGTTAAACATGCTTTCAGCTCGAACCTTTAGAAGAATGTAAAAACTTTTCAAAAATCTCTGCTTGGTTCTTAAAACTTTATAAAAGATCATCTGAGGTGAGAGAAGAAAGCAGTACGTGGTAACTTCTCACATGAATTGTGCATGTAATGAATTTTAGACGATATTTTTTCATGTAAAGTTATTTGTATTTCCTGTTTTTGTAAAGATTAAAACATTCAATTATAATTTGGTATTTTATTTTTATAAACTAGAGTGTGAACTTTTTAATAATATTTTCATAGCTCACCCCTGGATATTTTAATCAAAATTTTATATAGTTTAATAAATTACAATTTAATAGATATTGGCAAATACATCAGATTATGCAGCATAATATGAATATCTTTAAATTCTTAACATATGAGAATTTTAAGTTTTTCAATACTATATTTTAAAATATTTTTTTCCCATAGCATCATATGCATAATCACAAAATATAACCTGATGGTAGAATATTTCAGATGTTTGTTTTCTATGTGCAATAAGTTGTTTTTATTCCTTTAATATTTCATCAGAATATTTCAGTTGTTATTCATTTAACATTTCATCAGTAATGTATTAATACATTAAATATTGCATTGGCCATTGGGAACCAAGCTTACCAAGTAAAATAGATTTGTCGTTCAACATGTTAGCTATTGTGAAAGTAGTTGCCAAATCAGTTTTGATATGAAGAAATAATGATGATACATCATATAATGGTAACTTTATCCAAAGATTCAGCAACAGAGTAAAGTAAGAAACCTTCAATAAAATGGGCAAAAAGTTTTCAGGCAGAGAAAAATTATTATGATCTTTCTCTTATATATCTTAGAATTCATCAGCAGCTGAGTGGATAAGACTGTCAAGCACTGGTAGTTTGAACCCTTGTGGACAGTCTAGCTTCATGGGAATTTTCTCATATGTTACATGAAGTCATTTTGTTTTAAATATACTTCATGAAAGTGTTCTTTCCCTCAAGAAGATACTGTTTCTATGCTTTGCAATAATCAATTAAGCAAATAAGAAAACATTCTCAAAAATTCGTACATTCTTTTATCAACTGAAGTATTTTTATAGATGTTCTGGTTTAAGAGAACGAAAAATTTATTTCCCAAAAAACAACAAATTTAGTTTTTCATGTTTACATCTTTATTGAAAAATACAGAATAATGAAAATTCACCGCAGTTCCACAGTCAGAAATGATAGCAAATTACAAGAACATAGGCAGTAGATGTGTAGGTTACAGAATAAACTTTGTTACATCTTAGACAATAAAAATTGGAGGAATCCAACGGTGAGAGCTGTTTTTATTGTAACGTTTTATTGATACATAAATAAATAAATAAATAAAGTATGGGATCTCAAGAAAACTTTTCTGCTATACATTACAACAAGCCATCTGAAATCATAAACATTTACAGCAGTCGTAAGCAAACTAAATTTAAATTGCAGATTAAAGACGTGTGATCTCTTGTATAAATTGTTGGTTTAGGCGTGCGACGCAGCGACGGGTTCTCGCGAAGAGCTTCGCTATCCCAGTAGAACAGAGTATACGATTTTCTAATATTTAGAGTTCCTGATACTCATCATATGAGAATTGAGTGTCCGTATAAAAGATTGCGTAACACCAGGTAAATAAGTACTTATAACTTTTTCGAAGATGTTAAGGTAAACAACCGACGAAATTACAATTTGCTGATAAGCCAAACCGGCAGAAAAAAATCTGTGGGCAAGTGCAATAATCAACTGTGTAAGCAGGGAAGAAGAAATGCCATCATGCCATTAACTGTGACTTAAAACTAATCAGTAATTAAAGTAGGTAACTAATTAGAATAATCCTGACAAAAGATGTGACGATAAGCCAAAGAAAAGAAAAAGTAAACATATGAATGCTAGTGGTGATATTAACAAATTTGTGACATTATAATACATTAAAATTTACAAAAATTCAGAACCTTAAAAATAGAGTTGCTAATTTAAATGTCTAAGTACCGCCCTAGGGCGTTTTCTGTTACGTGGAGCATTTAAGTCATACAAGAGTATGGGAATTGTACTGTTCTGTACATCAGGGATTTTCTGATAGAACTTCTTGGCCAGTGTGGCCATATATACCTGGATCTCCTTAATTTTGAGTTCCCGGTGAACTGTCGTGTTTCGAATGAACCATCGACAGTTCACCGCCTCCCTTAAAACAAGATTTTGTGCTAATTTGAGCTTATTAATAGAGGTTTTGCAGGCATAACCCCAGACAGGACAGGCGTAGGTAAGGATAGGACGCAACATGGTTTTGTAAATGAGTAACTTGTTGTCTATTGAGAGAACGCTGTTCCGAGCAATTAGGAGGGGTGAGTGTATGCTTACGTACTCGGAACTTGGCAAGAATACTTGTAATGTGGGGGGACCAAGTGAGCCAATTATCAAGAATAACTCCTAGGTATCGGGCTTGCTTCGTCCAGGGGATTGGCATATCATACATTTTTATTGTCTGTGACATATCACACAGTCTTCTTGTGAAGAGGATAGCGCTTGATTTTGATACGTTTATCTGTATCTTCCATGAGATTAGCCAGGATTCCAGTGCATGGATGTGATTTTGTAGTGCTTGTAGAACTGAGCCTTAAGATGCACTTTGTTGAGGATTGCCGTATCGTCAGCATACATTGCTAGCGTAGTGTGTGGTGTATGTGGGATGTCGTTCGTGTATAAATTAAAGAGTAAAGGGCCGAAGAGAGACCCCTGTGGGACCCCGGCCTTAATGAGTCTAGGTGTGGATGTGGAGTGATTAACACGAACGACAAATTGGTTGTTTGAGACGTATGACTTTATGATGTTTGTGATGTACCCTGGGAAGCCCAGGTTGTGGATCTTGTATAGTAAGACCTCCAACCAAACTCTATCGAAGGCCTTTGAAACATTCAGAAGAACTGCACCAGTGATCAGCTTGTCTTGGAATCCGGAAGAGATCATCTCCGTGACACGGTAGAGTTGGTGTACCGTCGAATGTTTTCGGCGGAAACCATACTGGTCTTCTGAAATAGTGTGATGTTCTTCCGTATACTGGAGTAGGTGCTGGAATATTATAAATTCCGCAGTCTTACTTAGGCTTAATGGTCTGTAGGATGCTGCTTCTATTGGTGGTTTGCCAAGTTTAAGGAGAGGTGAGATTATTGCAGTCATCCAACTTGAAGGAAAGTGACCCAGGGAGAAAATTGAACTGATGATTTTGATGAGTTTAAATAGCATATTCGTTCCCATCATCTTGATCATTTTGTTTGAGATATTATCCAGTTCTGGACTTTTGCAGCACTTTAATTTTGATATATACTTGAAGACCTCCGACGGAATGACAGGAGGGATGTTGTTTGCATTTGGTTGTGGAGTAAGATTTGTTATTGTTTGGGAGACTAGAGATTCTGTTGGAGGGTGCAAGATGTTGTTTGTGGTGAACTGAGAAGCATAGTAATCGGCTAGCGACTCAGCTTTCTGAAGTTCAGTGTAGGCAAATGCATTCTGGCCTTTTAAGGGCGGAATGTTGGTGTGGCATCTTTGCAATGATGATATGGCGTTCCATACCGAGTTATCATCCCCGGAAAGTGATGATAAGTACTTGGTCCAGTTCGTGTTTGTGTGTGTACGAGTGAGGATCCTGACCTGTTGGTTTAGCTGGTTGAGGAGAATTTTGTCCCGGGGGTATCGTGAACGTTGCGATTGCTTACGTGCAGCATTTCGCCTTCTAATAACGTCTCTGATTTCTTTAGAATACTTTGGTTTGACAATTTTTACTTCTTTACTGTTTATTCTGAACGCTTCTAGCATCTCAGCAGTGAAGTTCTAAACTAAGGCGTCTAACTCATTGCCTGTGTGTTGTGTTGGAATGAGGAGTGGAGTGTTGTTCAAGGCTTTGGTGTAACCAGACCAATTGGTGAGAAAGGTCTTCTTGTGTGGTGTGTCATGACCACTGACATCAAACTGCAGTATAACTGGATTGTGGTCCGAGGATAATCCTCAAGACTCTCGATATGTTTCGAGGCACAGCTCCGAATCATAAAGAAATCCAGGGTAGTAGCTGATGTAGGGCCATAACGTGTTGGGTTTTGTGGAGCTGCAATTGTAAATCAGGCCGAGTTGGCAAAACGTAGAATTACATTTCCAAGGAAGGTGTTAGTGGTGCAGTTCCACTCGCGGTGTTGTGCATTAAAGTCTCCACCTAAGACAATGTTACTGTTGAGTTTAGAGAGAGCTTGGAAATCGCTCACAATGCTAACATGTGACCTTCTGTTGGATGGTATATAGGTGGAGATAATAGTAAGTGGATGTGATGTTTGTGGTGTGATAGTGATAGCTAGGGCCTCTATGGCTGAAAGCTGTGGAAGTGCTATGTAATAGTATGCAATGGAGCGCTTAATTAGAACAATTAGGCCTGCCCCCGACATTGACTTGTTCTTGGCCGATCTTGACGATATACTTGATAATTACTGATGTTAACTGTAGCCCCTGGCCTCAGCTTGTGTTCTTGGAGGAGAATAACATCGAGATTGTACTCATCGGCAAAGATTGCAAATTCATCAATTTTGTGGAATAAACCATTTGTGTTCAATGTGACTATTAAGAGTTCACTATTCATAACTATGTCTTAGTAGGGAACCCGTGTATTTCTTCTAATATTTGATATAGGATAAACATTTTATCAAGTACGTCATTACATTCTTTAAGGGCATTAATTTTGCTCTTAAACGCTTTAATGAGACGAGGGACATTAAGCCCCGACTCTGTTTGGAACTGATTAATTATCTTGAATAGCTCTAAGAAGCCTGATTGTTCACTCTTACTGGAACTGTGGGTAAAGTTATTATTTTTATTGATACTAGGAGTTGCAGCGGCAGCAGGCGGTTGCACTGGTAGTTTTACACTGTTATCAACTGAAGTTGGTACTGAGAGGGCAGGGGGCTTTACAATTTCGGCGTAACTAACGCCTGGCTTAATTGTTGCATTTTTCTGTATAGTACCAAAATGTTTCTTTTTATATGAGGGGAACTTCGGGCACCCCCTGTAGGATGCTGTATGTAGTTGAGCAGTTTGCGCATTTTGGAGTATCTATAGTCCCCTGGTAGTCACAATTGCTTGTACGATGGAAAGCGGCACATTTCTCACATCTTGGTGCAACGTGACAATTCTCTGAAGAATGGTGCCACTTTTGGCAATTGTGACACTGGGGGACTTGGTTCTTAGCAATATACTTTTCAACTTTGATATGAAATAGCGTTAGGTTATTCTAAATCGTATATTCTCTCTGGGGCTTTGGTCTTATACTTGGTTAATTGTACCACTTTATGCACATTATAACGTAGATCTTTTAGAGATTTTTGGATTATTTTGACATCCGAGTCTAATGGGAGCCCCCTTAACAGGATTTTTACTGGCTTCTTATGCCTAGGATTGATTACGTAATGCTCAATATTCTGATCCAAAAAGTATGATCTTAATGCTCGGTGATCATCCGGCGTAGCCCGTTCTATTTTCAGAAATTCGCCAGTAAGGCGACCATAAAATTTTCTGTCAGGTAACATTTTAGACAATTCACTTAGCCGGTTCTATTTTCAGAAATTCGCCACTAAGGCGACCATAAAATTTTCTGTAAGGTAACCTTTTAGACAATTCACTTAGAAAGTCGTAATAGTTTATGCCTTCTGGGGGCCTAAATAATCGGGGGAGCCTTTGACTGGGCCGGCTGCCGCTGCAAACCTACGCCTGTCTGGGTATTATCATCAGTTTGCATATTTGAAATATTATCATTATTTACACTAGCATTCACATTAGAGTTATTACATGGCATACTTTTACTAACATTATTATCGACATTACATATTTCAACATTAGCATCATAATTTACATTATTAGTTTTTTCATTATTAGATTTATCCTGAACATCTAATTTAGCAAATCTATTTTGCAGCGTTAGCTGCGACTTATTTCTAACTATTTTCATATCCTTAACCGTTTTAACCGGCTTCTTAAAGCCTACATTGCTATCATCAACAGAGCTATCACTGTCATTAATTACGTTCTTACGTTTATTACAGATACTAGAATTAGCCTTACTATTAGATTGCTCCCTGCTTAACAGAAGGAAATCACACTTACCCTTTAGCGTAGCGGAACATTCCTCCAGCTTAGTAAGCCTCCTTGTGTTATCCGAACGAAATTTAGACTCACACTCTTGAATTTCGTTGTCTGGTAGATTCAAGTGCTGAGAGACTAATCCAAGGTTGTCTCGCAGCGCAGTAGCATACGTATCAATCCGTAAAGATATGATATTTAGATTTACCATCAATGAGTTGACTCGTGCCGAGTCGGTCATATCACATTGGGAAAAATAAAAACTTCAAAAATTACTTTATTTTTACGTAACACAGCCAATGAATTAGAATTATTTAGGTTGAAAATAATGCATAAAACAATTTCATGATAATTTCTCGATTATTTTTTCTTTTGGGAATTAATGGATTATCTGAATTTTTATGAGCTATCCCATGTTTGCATTTTAATATACAGATTCTCTGAATAATCATTCCATTTTCTATATTTCAGTAGGAGCTTCTGTTAGCAAAATTTTGCATTACAGAAAAACATTCCCAATAAAAAAGAGACTTCTAATATCTGCTAGTTAATTTTTTTTTAAGCGGACACGTTCTTAAAATACTTTTCTTTATTGAATATTACGATGTCGGCAGTACATGAAATAATAATGACCTAAATGTCACCAAGCATTTTCAAATATGCGAGTGAAGACATTTCACAATACAGTAATTTGTATCAATAGTAAATAAAGGGTATGAGGAAGTCAAAAGGTAATTCGGTAACGACAGAGCAAATTGAGTGGGATAGATAGCTTTTTTTTTTTTTAATATAGTGTACATACTATAAATATTGTACATTCTTGACTTATCACCCATATAGTAAATTAAATTAAATTATGTGAGTACCGCAAAATAATAACCAAAACAAAATGAACTGCTGCTACCTAAGAATTGCTCATAACGTAACCAAAAAGTTACCATTACATTAACAAGTCTGGCATAATCACTCCTATACCAATTTTGCCCAAAAATTGCGTTTGGCGAACAGAAAATAATGGCGAAAGTCCCCCAGCGCAACAACCCTTTCTGATTGGTTGAATTTCCTCAGTTCCCGGCGGGTTTTAGCCGCCCGTGATCCCTGAGGCGTTATCTATTGTTCTCTTACGTCACCTACTGTTCTATTACGCCATGGCGGCATCCTTTGAGCACATTAGGACGCCCGGTAACTACTGATATGGAACTGTTACTATATTTCGCTAAACAAGAAATGATTTCTTAATGCAGACGATAGTTCTTGCGATGTATTTTTATTTAAAAGAAAAAAAAAAGTGACAAGAAACATCGTCTTCCAAAACATGTCAACAAAACTTTCGAGTGTCCGAATCATTATGTGAGTTTCTGATTAGAAAAAATAATATATTAGGAAAAACATT
Organism: Stegodyphus mimosarum; assembly: GCA_000611955.2. Classification (NCBI taxonomy): domain Eukaryota; kingdom Metazoa; phylum Arthropoda; class Arachnida; order Araneae; family Eresidae; genus Stegodyphus; species Stegodyphus mimosarum. The sequence continues at coordinate 141,093 of KK117457.1, forward strand.
TAGAGTCCGTTTCAATATTTAGTACAAGGTCTATGCAAATAAATTTCAATGTGAACTATTGTATGTTTGCAGCAAATTGATAGCTCTGCGATCGTTTGCTTTGTGGCTGTATTTGGTATGCTGCTGTTTTTGCGAATAATGCTTAGGTTAACAGCATGAAAAATTAGCGGCAGAATTTTTTTTGTCAATTAATTGAATTTTAAATCGGTTCCCTAAATAAAAATTTGGAGCTTATTGTAAAGTTAGTATAAAATCAATTCCAGCGATGGTCTTCAAGTTTGTGATGCTTATCATTGCTTAGATTGTCCCGATTTTGTCATGGGAGATGCAGCAGGTTTTAAGCTGTCATTATTTTTAGTTTTCCCCCCTCCTTTCTCGTCTGTGTGTGTTATTTTAGATACTTGTTCACGTTCTGTGGTGTTGATGATTCATTCAGTACAGTTTAAGGCCAGCGAGAAAAGTGCGAATGAATTAGGTGAAAGGGCGAGGACCAGCTGGTTATTTCATAGTTCAGTTTTACAAGTTGAGTAATATTTTCCTGTTAAAAATTTAGTTTTACTTTGAGAGTATAAAAACTGCTTTTGTTCAAGTTTTGATATTTATGAATATTTTCTATACTTGTTTAGTTTATAAAACACATTAAAAAACAATCTAAATTTTAATAAATGTATATGCACTTTTCGAGTTTTGGAAAGAAGGGGGGGGGGAGGATAGTCTGGTAATGGTGAAAAAGGTGCATGGGACAGAAAAGGTTGAGAATCACCTTATAAAGCTAAAAGATAAGCAATTGAGAACTTTGTGCTAGAAGGGTTTTAGTAATTGTCTAGCAAAAGACGTTAAATCTATCTATCTATCTATCTATCTATCTATATCTATCTATATATATATATATATATAAGCGAAATACCACTGACTCATCACGAGATCTCCGAAACTATACACCCGATTGACTTGAAATTTTGCATAGTTACTCATTCCACGATGTAGACGCGCACTAAGATCAGATTTTACCTAAATCCTGTCCAAAATGGATTTTTGTTATACCATCACAGGCACTATCAATCACAGATGGATAATATACATTATAACTGACATTATTAGTTATTAATGCTGCATTATAACAGTATTATGCGTATTTATATACGTATTAGCGAAATACCACTGACTCATCACGAAATCTCCGAAACTATGCACCCAATTGACTTGAAATATTGCATAGTTACTCATTCCACGTTGTAGACGCGCACCAAGAACGGATTTTACGTAAATCCTGTCCATAAGGCTTTATTTATACCATCACAGGTGGCACTAAGTCAAAACTCTTTTTGTGTGTGTGTGAGTTTTGATTTTGATTCATTGACTCGCACTATATTTCCCGACTTTAAATTTAAAAAATTTACATTCGTTATTAATTCGAAATCAGACATTTCGTTCCATATACTAACTTACAAATTGAGTAATATTTTCTGCTTTTTTTTTCCTCTTCTAATATCACATATAATTATATGTAATTTAAAGTTATTGGAAATACTAGATGCTAAAGAAAACTACACTTTCATTTTTAATTATTTGCTGTTACGCTTTAATTTGATATCTTCATAGAGATTATCATTTGCTTTAAATATCTTCATAGAGAAAACCACCGTTTAGTTCAGAAAGTTATATATGTATCTCTCTATTGTTTTGCTTAATTGATTACAGCAAAGCATATATGATAACTGCTTTTGTAATCTACTCTGCAGATGACGTTCGCGACTTTCTCTTAATTCTTTAACCCTTTGCACTCGACAGGTGACTCTCGGTCACCACTAGATTTGATGCGGTAACTTGAGAGGTGACTCTCGATTACCATTCGGTTTGACTCGGTATAATTAGGCTTATTTAGCTTGGATGGGCAATATCGCTTCATGAGTGTATCCAACAATTACATGCATATAAAACAACTGCCAATCTTCCACCTTAAATATGTTTTTTAGACGCATACGCGTCTTCGTCGTTAGTTCGAACTCGACAGTCGTGTTAACAGGAATATAATTTTCAAAATTACTGAGCCCAATGTGCATGGAATACGAGGAAGGCATCGATACGAGTTCCATTTTTCGTTGATGAAGAAGGAAATTACGTCTGCTTATAGACTACTTGACCATAGGGAGGCGGAAAGTAGTGATGAAGATAGCAATGAAGTAAAAAGTGTAAGAAGGCTAAAAAATCAGCGTGATAAACAGTGATTGTGAAAGCGACAGTTATTCCTCAGAAGAGATAGAAAATTCAGAATATATAACTGGCACAGAATCCGAAGAAATACCTCAAAGAATACCCGTTTGTATCCGGCGAAAGAGCCGCAGAACCGCGAATATCTGCGGGCATAAAAGAAGCATTAGAATTCTTTAAGAAATTCACCAAATATGCGGAAAATCATCTCGAATTCCTGGTTTCCGAACGAAAAAGGCCTCGAATGTAAAGGGTTGACAGGTTAGATTAGGTTTTGAAATATGGCAAAGCGCACGACTACTGTTTGCTTAAGGGATAATGCCTTCGTGAATGATTATCTAATGGAAACTGGTTTGTATTTGCAATACAGTCGGGGAAAAACCAACCATGCAACCTACCCGTTTGCCTTCTTTCGATCCTATGAAACTACTGGCATTGGGTGATCACGGCTACTTGTGAGGTCATTCTTTGATAGACAGTCCTGTATCGAAATCCAGACTGCACGTAGCGCCTGGTATTAAAACACAAATGTTCTTCCGTATGCTCGAGAAATGGACATTTTAAACCCAGATCGGGCGTTTCCTTCGTTTGTAGTTAACATCATGAATCTTGAGGTACATGCGTCATCTGCAGTTCAGTCGTTAGAGTTATTTACTTTCATCAGTATTTGAAATTTCAAGTAGGTAAGTGGGAGCTTCTACAATTTATATCTTGTCGAGAATTGTTTATTGTTAGATTCTTTATTTTTTAGATATCTGAGGTGTGGAGAACCACTTTTCTTCACGAAATGTATTATTGCGCTGTAATTATCAGATTTTCGTTTAAATGCGTATCATTTCACCCTTTGTGCATGCTTCTGCTTTTTCTATGCATCTGGTTACTAATTCTTTTCTCAGCACTGTCCAGTTGATTTCCGTGCTGGAAACTAACGATTGATGGAATCTATATTTTTTCAGTCGGTATATGAACGGCATCTTTCGAAACATCAGTAACAGTTGTCAGACTAGGTTAGGTTATTCAATTATTTAATTATTCAATTATGGCAAAGCACACGAGGGCTATCTGCCTAAGGGGAGGGATGCCTTCGTGGAGGACTTTCTAAGGGAAACTGGCTCGTATACACGTTACACATGGGGAAACCACGAAAACACCCATGCAGCCAGCCCGTTCGCGGGATTCGAACCTCGGACCGAACTACCAGTGTTCAGCGTCTTTACCGCTCGGCCGCTGGTGGGCAGTTGTCAGACTAGAGTATATATTATCATCGTTAAGTTATTCAGGAGATTTTCCACTTCTCATCCTTCCACTTTTCCTGGGCAATTTCCAGTCTTTATGAACACTGCTTTAGACTAATACCATCAATTTTCTATTGTTCATTTTCATATAGACCAATCTCATCTTTCGAATACGATTAATTTTGTCTGCTTAAGCAGTATTTCTTCGTCATTCATTGATAAGCATCTATTGAAGCGGTATACATCATATCGATTTCCGCTTGAGAATTTTCCAGTGTTTATGCAGATTTTGAATTTCTTCTCACTTTACTCTCATCTAGTAGCTTAAGTGAACAATTCATTTTTCTTTGCTCTAGCCATATCCTATTAAATATTGCAGACTTAGGACTAATCATATCAATAATATAATTCGTAGAGTAGTTCTATGTTATTAGCTCATAAATGTATGCCACATTCTAGTATTCGTGACGATTTTTCAAGTACGTCTGTCTTCTTTGAAGTTTTCAAATCCAGAAACTGTGATAATATCAACTTATTGTCCTTTTAGAATTTCTCTTTTCTTCTTAAAATCTAAATTTGTGGTCTCTTCTGGGTAAGCCTTCGTATCGAAAGAATAGCTAATGGCATTCAGATCAGAGCTTGAAAAATGCACGTCATCCGAACCGTGTGTCAGATCGTTCTCTATGTCTAAATCATATTGAACATATCTGGACCCTATGTCTAGGCATCGTGGGACACACTGTTACCCTTCACAAGCTGTTCAAGGAGCATTCTATATAATCATGTTCTTTACCTGACTTTTTTGTTTTTTTGATCTGTGAGGGAGCTCTTTTATATCCTAGCAACCACCTCAATGGAACCATTTGGGAATTTCTCTTTAACCATTATATTTGTTACAGCTATTGTGCTGTTTCTTTATCAACCATATATTCCCTGAGGTAGGCCCACCAGCGGCCGAACGGTAAAGTCGCCGAACACTGGTAGTTCAGTGTGAGGTTCGGATATCTCGAACGGGCTGGCCAAAGAACCTCTATGTAAAGAAGGAAAGGCTCCGTAGACGTAATGTAAACCACTTTGTCTGGAACGCCGCTACAAAGAAAAGGGAACATTCGCCAAGGGATTTGGCGACGGAATCTGTTGGCGAGAATTTCCCCTCTGTGATGTGCCGGTCCTTTGGTACCTAGCCGACATTTTCCCCCCTTCGCGACGTGTACAGGAAATTGAGGAACACGTATTAAGATGAATCGTTCTTTGCCTAACTCGGAAATGATGAAATATTAGGTGAAGTTTCACTTTCACTGGCTGTTGAACTTGCATTGTCCATATCGCTACTTGAAACCAAAGAACCTATTCTTTGTTTAAACTCTTGCTAAACGTAACGGTCGAACCTGTCCAAACCAACTTCGACATTCAGCTTCGAGCTTTGGCGCTTTTTGGCGACAGATATTTCACGCATGCGCAGTTGTTTCCCTTTTCGTTGGAAGGGAGCCACTTCTGCTTCTGCGAAGTTTTCCTTCTTAGCAGTACATATTCTTTGGGCTGGCTGCATGGGCGTTTTCGTGGTTTTCCTTATGTGTAACGTGTAACGAGCCAGTTTTCCTTAGAAATACCTCCACGAAGGCATCCCTCCTCTTAGGCAGATAGCATTTCAGGCTTTGGCCTAATAACATAAAACCAAACCAAACCCTGAGGTTAACTTTTGTATGATTCAGCCCACTCTATTGCAAGCTGTTATAAAGGTCTATTCCTTAAGTTTTGCACCAATGTTTTGTAACAGATGGCCTGTAAAGAAACCCCTTTAATAAGTTACTCTTGCCGGTGTTCTGCCATAGATGCTATTTTGTACGCTGGGATTATATGTAGTTATTTTAAAAGTCTTTCAAGAAGGCATCTTTTTTCCTTGAGCGGATAGTCCTCGCATGCTTTGCCGTAATCCAGATAAAATTCATAATTGCGTAATTCCATTACTTATAAATTCAAAACCATTATTGTATACATTTGCTTGGCAAATTTCTAGATAACAGAAATCAACTTAAATTTGTATCATTTCTTTTATGTATCATAATTTGGAAAAGTTCTCAATAATTAATGAATAATTTTTCCTTCTTTGGAAAAAGTTCATGTAAGGGAATTTTAATTAAGTAGGTTATGGTAATAGCGGCTAAAGCGTTTTTATTCGTATTAATATTCGTATTAATAATAATAAATCTATTAGTAGAAATTAGCGATCTCAGCTAATTTCCATTCTAATTTGAATGGTATTATGATATTTAGGCCTAATTAATGGTATTTTTGAGCGAAATTTCCACTTAAGAATTTTGTAAAAAATGGTATTCTCCATATTGCTTTACTATTACGTACAAAATAAAGAAAAAAATATTTGTATGAGCAAAACATTTTGCTTAAATATATATTTGAAAGAAAACGAAGAAAAGTAAATTAAAAATACGGTCTTCTGTAACTGAAGTAATAAGCGATTCATGTGTATGTTTTTGTTCATGGCAAAACTGCAATGCATGCAAAACAAAAAGAGGAAATTAAAATAAAAGTCGTCGTTGGAAAGTATAATTAGAAGGCGGCATCACTTTAACATCTGGACCGGTGATACCGTTATTCTTGACTCAGAGCACAAGTGAGAACAGAAAGTAAAATAATCCCGCGTAACTAAGTTAAAAAATAAAGATGGTATCATAAGTTATTTAGCAATGAATAATCCGGTAATTCAATACTTGCACGTGCACGAAAGAGCGTATTGCCATTAAAAAAAAAAAGCAGCGCGTTTGTGTTAATATTTTGCAAATTTGTTTGTGTTAATTTGTAATGACTAACAGTTTTTCCATTTCGCAACGTTTTTGAATTATGGAATAGGAATATTTCTCTTCGGAAAGCGCAAAAAGATATCCTTTAACCCACAGCTTGTTTACATGGGACCTTGTGAAAAAAGAAATTTGAAAGTAGCAGAATTTTTATCTGAAAACATTTGCTTTTTTAGTCCAAAGGGATTTAGTCCCGAAGGACTATTACTTTCGTTTTGCGATTTTGCGTCGGAAACACAAAAATGGCGTATCACTTTTCAAATTGTTGCCACTAAATGTTATCGCTCTGCATTAAATTTTAAAAAATGAAAAATCTGCATAAATGTATGCAGGTTTTTTGCATTGTGATAAAACCTAGAGCCATCGAATTTTGAATGACGTAATCCTACTGCGAATATGGGCATCTGGAAGCCCTAATTTTGAATTTGCAATTTGCTTTATTATCGATTTTATGTTTTGTAACATTTCAACGAATTTCTGATTAACAAACTAAATACTTTAACGAATTTTTCATTAACAAACTCAAAGATTTCAAAGCCAGCAATACCAACGTTGTACAGAAAAACATTTTTATCTCCAGCGCGTGAGAGCGTGTACCGAAATTTCTAAAGATATGCTCAATTTAAAATTATTTTGCGATATTGCTGTTGAACTGAATTTTATGGTTTAAGTGCGAAGAACATGGTATTTAACAAATAAAGGTAACACACAAAATGTTAAATAAACGTCTCTTTGGACGTAATTTAAAATCTGAAACATTTCAGATTTTCTTTTTCACTTTTTTTTTTTTAATTTTAAATTCTTTATCGAAATTGTTCAAAAAATGTGTAAACACGCACTGTAAAACGTTGTAGTGTAATTACACCTTCCAGAATTGAGAAAATGAACGGGTTACGAAAAGTAGTAGTGTTGTGATAATGCTTTGGGCTAAACCATCTGAAGGTAAGTATCGGAAAATGCAAGAGATTTTGTGTAGGTGAGAAAGGAGCAGATTCAGCCTTATCTTACCGTAGATTGAATACATTTACCAGCATCTTATCGTAGATTGAACACATTTATGTTTCTCTTTTTAAAAACTTATTATGATCAATTATGATCTGCCTAATTTAATGTTAAAGGTTAATGTTTATTTCCTTTTGTGGGTCATATAGAAGGCTTGAAATACAACAATAGACTTGACCGCTTAGACCCACTCTTGTTATTTCAAAATAATAGCTTTATGTAATCATTACGCTAAACGAAACGTGAGTACTATTCTCAATTTTTAAGCAAAAGTAAGAAAAGTTGATACTGTTGCGTTATACGGGTTCGTGGATTTGAGAGTAATCGATGAAAACACGATGCAGAACGATAAAAAGCACAATTTATTTACAGGAATCACTATTTACAGTACAGTTCCAAAATTACCTGTAAAAACGTCGAAAATCTACAATAAATACGCTGAAACAATCAGCAACACAGCTTCAGGCTGTAACTGTACAGGTAGCTTCACGGCAACACTAAACTTATAATAAAACACCGTGGAACAATCACCAATACACTGTCAAGCTATACTGTAAAGATAGCTTCACGGCAAAGCACTATCTCGGTTGCTTTCCGTTCACAAAACTCTCGAGCAGCTATTCTCACAATAATCACAACGCTCACACTACTTCACAATCTCGCAACTAACTTCGCAACTACTAACTCTCAGAAACGCAAGGGTTTAAATAGCTTTTCTTAAAGTTCCACACGTTTCGAGAAATATCTCGACAGGAAGTTATTCTAGAAGCTTCCCGATTGGACCATGGGATATCGCCAATTTGGTCGCCAAATGGGCGATAAAGTCGCCAATCTGGCAACCCTACCATACACTATTTTATGGCAACCCTAGTGCTATGCCGGAAAGCTTACATACAGGCGCAACCGCCGAATTTTTCGTAACAATACTAATTTTTTATTGTTTGGTTTCTTATGGGAAGAAGAAAACAAGTGTTTTAAATAATATTTTGCTGCAAAATCTTGTCATTATGTTATTCATTCGAATACATTTTTTTTTTATTCTTATAGTACAATATAAATTTTAGCTTTACATGGGGAAGGGGGGATTTAAAAATAATTTGTTCTTACTTAAGCTATTCTTCAGCTTGATGTTTTAACTTTTAAAGCAATAAAGATCCATTACCGGAGAATTAATCTACTTATTAAAAAATTTCTTTTAATACGGTTCCTTTGTAATGCTGCCCACAATTATGAAAAGAATGCTCATATTTTAACATGCATGCCGTCAATAACTGTTTTACGTTGCAGCATAGAAATTGTCATGTAATTCTAATACTTGTATTATGACTTGGGTCTAGCAAGAGGGATCACTGCCTAGGATTTTCAAGGTTTTTCTTATATGTAATGGGAAAGCAAGACATTTTTCTTTAAACTATCTTTTAGAAAAGCATCCCTTCTTTACAGATAACTCTTGAATCCTCTGCCTTAATTTAATCAACCAGCCATTGTGAATTTTGTTTTCATAGATTCCAGTTTCCATAAACTTCTAATCCAGAATATTCAAAATATTTTTTCTTAACAAAAATTTAAAACGTTCTGAGGGCAGATAGATAATGTTTCTTGCAGAAAACAAACTTCAGGAGTTCGTTTAGTTAAGGCGAAAACATCGTAAAGAAAACAACGCAAGGCGAAAATATCGTTCTACAATACATCAAGGGAGAAAAAAAGAAAAAAAAGAAAAGAAAACATTGGGCAGTTTTAAAACATAGTCGTCGAAAATAATGTGATTCAAAAACATCGCAGTTTTAAAACATCGTTGTCGAAAATAAAGTGGTAAAAAATAAAGCACCTACAAATCATCACATGACCATAACATCGCAGACATCTGCTTTTCAAGCTTTAAAATGTGCAAATACATATTCAGATAATGATTTGTAAGCGCAAGTAAGAATGAGGACTATTTTTATCTCTATATTTCAGATTTTTTCGATTAATTAATAATTTTTTTTTTGCTAAAAACGCAAGAACGAAACTTTATAACATTCAAAAGCTGAAAAATGAGTAGAAAATTAATGCTACATACGAATACATATGTATCTGGTTGTAACGAAGTTTTTCGCCAAAAAACTTTCTTAATAAAGGTAAAAAAAAAAAAAAACCATAACATGAAAGGAGTATCTTTAGTGCGAGTAGTAATAATCACTATCCAAATCTATGATTTTCTGCCAATGTTTTGGTAGTTTTTCAAAGGCAAAGTACTATAAGGTCGAAGATCCCATGTACAGCAAAAGGCCAGTTGTCGCTTCTCAATACACAAATGGAATAAATTATATGTGTTTTTCAATATTTCTATTTCTTTCCCATTTGCATTTGTTTTTCTCTGACTTCCTATCTGTGATTTTTCTGTTGAATATCTTGACCTGTTCTCATATTTACTTTTGTACTTGCTCCTGTATATAATTTTCATTGCGCGCCAATAATTCGCATTTGCCTATTTTTTGTATTTACCTATCATGTTTCCAAGACTTTTTTACCACTTGTTCGATTAGCTTTCCCGGGGTATTTTCATGTTTACTGTCGATTTTACACTCCTCACTTTCTTCATGCATCTTACGCTTTGCTATTCCAACAACGTATTAACCTCATTTAGTCAAACAAACAAACAGAAAAGTTAATAATATGTGTATATTTTAATATCTATTTATGTGGTTATTTCTGGAATTGATTCGAAATGTAAACTTGTTTGATTAGGGGTAAGGCCTGGCATCTAGGTATCCTGGTAATACACCACTCTACTCGTGTGCGATTTCTCAAATTTATGATTGCATACAGCCCTTTAAAGAATACAGGTTGATATATCTAACACCTACAACATTGAAAACTTCTCGAATTGAGTTTATGATTGATTGCCGATACAACTCTATAAAAGAGGTTAATTAAATAATGACTCTTAATGATTAAGTACATAAATTAAAATTCTTTTAACTGCCTAGGATTAATTACACACTCGAACGTAGCGTTAATACATACGTACTCGTACGTCGCATTAATTTTCAGCTTTTGAATGCTAAAATTTCCTTCTTGCCTTGTAATGAAAAAATTATTAATTAATCAAAAAGTATGAAAATAGAGGTAGCATATTCCCCATTCTTACTTGCGCTTACAAATCATTATTCGAATATGCATTTTCAGCTTTTATAGCCTGAAAAACATATGTCTGCGATGATTCATAGGTAGTTTGTATTTTACCATCCTATAATTTTTTTCCGACAATATATGAAAACTGGGAGGGTTTTTAACCGTTTTATCTTTGACGACGACGTTTTACGCAATGTTTTATAATTCCGATGTCTTTTATGTCCTTTCTTTTCTCCCACGATAGTTTCGCCTTGCTTTGTTTTCTCCATGATGTTTCTGCTGGCACCATTCATTCTTGAAATCAGTAGCATTTTATTTAAAATCTGCACCAATCTAAGGTTATATTTTTGTCTAATTTTAGAACCTTTTGACCGCTCTATGAGATTTTCTAAATTTTGAGACTTTTATGTTATTATTAATATTTTCGAGTCTTTCCATCATCAATAATACTGATTGTTAAGCCCGACAGTGTGTGCAGATAGTGAGTGTTGATTCTGTTACTGTTTGCTAAAACAGGCTTACTTAGGAACAGATTTGCTTAGGAATAATCAAGCTTTCCAGAATTGGATATTCTGCAACTTTTGGTGAAATTGCATCTATTCCATGTTGAGATTACAGCAGCTTGTTTGAAATTGTATAACTTTGATTCACAAGATCTAGCTTCTACTTTTGCTTCAATTTATCATTTGGAAAATAAGGAATCAGATACCCAACAATATGTACTGCTTATGGATAAATTTTTCAAATTTTACTTTTCTACCGAGCTTTAAATAAAATCTGCAGTTTTATTGTATTTTGGGCATGTTTTATGCGTATTTCTATTATTTAAGTTGTACTTTATTATTTAATGCATACTTTATTATCTGTGCCTAATTCAATATGCTACAATTAATTTTTTAAACTACATTTTGTTATATATGTATTCTAAAAATATATTTTTTTCTTAGGATCTGCTTAGAATTCCATCAAAATGACTACAGACATTGTAGTTGGGGTTCGGTGGGACCCCGCTACCCAACAGGAGATGGATGAATTTGAATATGATGGGGGCAACAGTTCATCTCGACTCTTCGAACGATCACGAATTCGAGTTTTAGCAGGTCAGCCTGTTTTTTTCTTTAGTATTTCTATATAAGAAAATATGTGTATATATATATTTATTTTATTCACATCTTTTAATAGGAGAGAAAGTGAAGAGTTTGAATAGTACTGTTTAGGTAGCATATTTCCATCTAGTTGCACTGCATAATTATTTTGTGAATGCAATATAGCATATAGAAATGTATACTAATATTAAAATGTCATGGGAACAACGCTCTTACGGTGTTTAGTATTATTTCAGTTTATATACAGAGACTACATCTTAATTTAAATAACATTTTTTTTTAATCCTAAAGTAGCTAAAGAATGCGAATACAGTGGATGATAATAAGCTTTCAAAATGACTTCCAGAGTTGCATATTTTCTGGTAGACATTAGGCGGATTTATTATATCATCTGTTGTTTTAAATTTTTCATGGTTTTGAGGTTAAACATTGAGCTCCTGCAAAAAAGGAAATCTGCAAAAGAGGAATCGCAGGATCTGACTAAGAAGAATTTGACAGAAACCGATTCCTCTATCAATGACTGTTGGACAGTTATGACTATATTTTGGTCAGAAAATAATTAATTTTTCAGTTGAAAGAAATCTATATTGTCGTAGAAGGCCTTGTGGAAATTATTGTTAACACCAAGTTACATGTTAGTCGGAAGGAATTATTCACATAGCCACAAATCTTTATTTTGGTAGCATTTTGAGTTAGGTTTTTAATTTCCTTGTAAGAAGTAAAGGAAGTATTGTAATCGCGAAGAATTTTGATTATCATATTTCAAGTGAAATATCCATTTTAACAATACCCGAATCCATTTGGACGATATTTTTGCGTGACATCTGTACGATTCTTTTGTCTAAAATGGATTGTAAAATGGATTCAAAAGGAGTTTTTTCGTGACCTATGTATATATCTTGCGTTACTCAAAAATGCTTGGTCGTAGAACATTGAAATTTTGCATATGGGACTGATATGACATCTAGTTGTGCATTTCCCTTCTTTATTGCAATCGGCAGTACCAAAAGTATATATATTTATACCCACCCTTCTCTTACTCGGGCTTTATTTTTGCAGTCGTTGGTCACAGATATTTACTTCCAATTGCAGAAGTGTTTAAAATGAGGTCAATATTCATGTTTTGACAATTTTAAATTTAAAGAAACTTAATTTTCTTCAAATAACTAAATATAATATTTAATGCGGTTTCTCGGTTTCTGTACTTATATTTGGGAAAGTTTTATACTCATTATAAAAAATTAAAATCATAAGAAGTTTAACTCACGTGCGACAAAAATGGACTGGAATATTTAATTTCAAAATTTTCAATTTGCCTTAAAGGATCGGTTAATTACGTTAAATTAGTTTGAGAAAATACGTTTAAACAAAGTCCAGCAAAACATGTGTGTAATTTAATAGGCCATACAAAGAAGGCATGTGGTGTCCACATCAAATTTTTGGCAGAATTTTGAGTTAGTGTTTTTTACTTCCTTGTACGAAGTAAAAAAGGAAGTATTGTAATCGCGAAAAATTTCGGGTATCATATTTCAACAAAAATATCCATTTTCATCGCTATCAAATGCAATTTAACGACGTTTTTGAGTAATATTTAAACGTAAGGACAGAGTAAAAGACTCTTTCTACCCAAAAAATTATAAAACTGATTTAAAATGGTTTCTGATGAGATTTTTTCGTGGCGTCTGTGCGTACGTACGTACGTGTGTATGTATCGCGCATAACTCAAACACGAGTATCCTCAGAACGCTGAAATTTTGTATATAGGACTGCTGTAACATGTAGATGTGCACCTCGCATTTTGGTTGCAATTAGCCGCACCAAACGAATATAATAATTATATGTATATATATATCCACTTTGTTACTCGACTCAGTGAACTCAGTTTCATTATTCTTATATATTTGTAAATTGTGCATTTTTTGCTTAAAAATGATTGAATCATGCTGTTCTTATCTTTCGGTTAAGATTTTTATGCCTTTAATTGACCTGCATAAACTAAGCTGCGCAACAACAAAGTAACGTCTTCTTTATTATTCCGAAGTAAATTAAGCTTAATTCATTGTGGAAATATCATTTAAGTTATTAGCTTCTTTTTGCATACAAATTGTAATTTTAATTGAAATTTTAACTGTAAAAATTGTTTTTTAATTGTTTTAACTGTATTTGGTGTTTTATGTTTTTCTATATTTTTCAATTTTTAATGAAAATATTTTGTGTTTTATGTATTTTTTGCCTTACCGCGAAGTGGGAACTGAATTAATTAGTAGCGCATGCGCATTAGGTAAGCGGTACTGAATCGTCTGTAAAAATCTGCTTCTTTTTTATTTGTTTAATTTCTTTTATACATCGTTTTAGATTTATTATAGTATTTGAATAGAACTTGTGGTAATTCTTCAGATGCTATGATGTTTCCGCACTCTTGAGTTCTAGAATGAATGAGATTAACGCTGCTAAGTGAATCTAGTGCCGAAATGTGGCAATGGTAAATAAATAAAGTGAACTTTAAAGAGTGCATTTATTTTATTGTGGCTTATGCGCTATCGACGAATTGGATGTAATTCAAAATTCGTTAGCTGTTAATTCAGTATGTTTAAATGAAATGCAGGAAAATTGCGTATACTTTAATATTCCGTACAAGGAAGTCATGTGGTGTACACATCAGATTTTTTGTGAAAGTGGAGACTGAAGAATTTTTTTACCCTAAAGGGCTCGAACTTTTGCTTACGTAAGATGTAGACGAAATTCTATTTTGCTTCGAGGTTTTCAAGGCTGCAAATAAAGTTTTTCTTGTTATAAGCTGGTAACGGTTGGAAATGGGCTACTCATTATCATTTGAAAATGAACTTTATGTTAATTGTCCTCTTTTATCCTCCCCCCCCAATAAATAAAGCGAATCATTATTTTGCTTATAAGGTATTTTCTCCTTCCTTCCAGCATGCTTTCGTGGTGTGACGATAGTATATTCGGCGCTTGTACGAGAGGTTCGAGTCCCAGCATGGGCAGTGCGCATTTTTCATGTCTCCTGCTTCAAAAATAACCTAAAATCTCTACAGTGGCGACCGAATTAAAAGGTGGTAAACAATAATTCGTCTCCACCAGGATTTGGCGATCGGTCTCCTAATCTCCAGTCGCCTTTTAAAAGGGGGAGTATATAAAGTATTTTCTTCCTCCTTCCGGCATGCTTAAGCGGGGTAATGGTAGCACACTCGGCGCGTATTCGAGAGGTCCAGGTTCGAGTCCCGGCAAGGTCATTGTTCATTTTATGTATACATGCTTCTAAATAACCTAATGGCTCTACATGCTGTATTTTACTTTTTTTCTTATGTGAATATTGCTTAATTACTGATGAACCTCTTAAGGATTATATCCTAAGTCATTAGAATTTCATCCTAGGGCCAATTGTTGGCAATTTTTGTATCGTTTCTTTCATTTGGTATCTGTTACACCCAGTGTGGAAACTTGAAAGTTTTGCTGCTAGTTTAAAAATTGTAAATGAGGTTAATGAAACTGAATTCTAAAGGAAAGCTATTTTCAAGAAATTATTTTCTTGCGCAGTTTGAAGCTATTTTCTTGATAGGTAATATTAATGGACTGAAAAGGTGAACTTGTTTATTTCGGGTCTCTGAGGCATAACCTTCTGATTTCTATTTTAAAATCATTGCTTACAGGTAAGAGTTACTAACCTTTTACTATTTTACATCTCCTGTTACTTAGTTGTCATTTTCCCAGCTATTTCATGTCAAAAGCTATTATCTATTTCATGTCGTTTTGTTTCCCAGCTATTTCATCTCGCCATTCCAGCTTTACTTCCTAGAGTTTGTATGGTTTGTTTTGTTGTTAATGTGTGCATTAGTACATACGCTTTATATGGACAGGAAAAAAGTAATCTTCATATCAGCTACAAAATTAAAATAGATATGGTAACTGTAATCTTGGTATTAATAAAAAAAAATAAAATTTCAAATCAAAATGCTTGGTAATAAAATTGTTGTCTTAATTAAGATAGAATAAGAAGCCGTATAAGTATTAATTTAGAAGTTAAAGAGCAAAAATCAACGTTATATTTGCACATTTTCACAGGACTAGTTTCGATGGTTTTACCGAACCATCATCCTCAGCTGCGCTTTGGCAACTTGTTCTAAATTAATTGTTGTCTTAATATCAATTAAAAATTAAAATATGTAATTAAATAATAAAAATAGATATCATTTGCATTTCTGTGTGTCCCATATTTACTTGGTAATGAGTGTCCCATATTTACTTGGTAATGAAGTATCAATCTCGTGGTCTTCTGTTCAACAGATACTGGACATGAGTCCAATTAAAGCAGAGCTGTTTATGATGATTTAGAAGATAGCTTAAGCAGAAAATTTACGTAATCAGTTTTTATTTTATTTTATTTTATTTATTATTATTTTTATTTATTTATTTATTTATTTTTATTTTTTATATCCGGATTAAAAAAAAAGTGTAAAGGTTTTTAACAAGTCAACAGATACTGGACATGAGTCCAATTAAAGCAGAGCTGTTTATGATGGTTTAGAACATAGCTTAAGCAGAAAATTAACTTAATCAGTTTTTTTTAATTTTATTTTTATTTATTTATTATTGTTTTTATTTATTTATTATTGTTTTTATTTATTTATTTATTTATTTTTATTTTTTATATCCGGATTAAAAAAAAAGTGTAAAGGTTTTTTGGGAATTTCCTGTTAATTGTAAGCCATTTAGCGTTGGCGCAAAATTTAACTAGTTGGCGGCAACCCTACCAATACGTAAAGCTTCATGAAAACAGTATACTTGTAATAACAGTAATATAGCATGTAATATGATATACATATCTAATGTTTAATATGCGCAATACTGAAACTTTGAGGGATTTCGAATTTAAACATTTCTCTGCTATTTTTTACAGATTGCTGTGTACTTTGAGAGCACAAATTCGGCTTCGCGCACTGCCTTTTGCATTGCGACATTAAACATTGCACAGTTGTTCATGACCCGATATAAACAGGCTACCACATTTGGCGCAGATATTTCGACTAGCGCTCTATTAATAGAGAAGTGTCGATTTTTCTGATGGTTTCGCTACTTGGTGCTGATAGTAATTGATGCTTTGCAACATTGTAAAGGAATAAATTTAGAAATTAGTTTAAAAAAACTGAATACGTTTCAATTTCCATTCCAAGAAATTTATTCCCATTTATTAAGAATGGAAGCAGTGTTTTGATATTTTTGCAGCAGATTAACTGTGAGTTGAGTTTTGGATTTCTGGTCGACATGAGGAACAGCAAAGTACTTGGATTTATAACAGAAAATGTGCATTTCTTTGTCAAAATGTGTTCTGCAGTCTAGAGTTATTTTCATTTCTTGAAATAACTTCATGTGCATTTGGACATGAAAATTAATGAAAAAGTTTGAAGAGCATAGCCTTCGTTTATGATAGAGTGAATTTCCATTTTTTAATAAAACACAATTTGTTTGGTACTTGTATTTTTTTAGGTTTGGGTTTCATACCAATTGTGTTTATTTCTTCCATTACTGAACTATAAAAAATTATACTGTAGATCTGAGATGTATTTTTTTTTTCTGTGAAAGTGGTTGAATCGATATTAAATCTTAATTTTAATTGTGAAGAAAATATTAAACTGGGTTTTGAGGGTCATTTTTAAAATCATAAGAGCACAGAGGAGTCTATGATAGAAAAAAAGGATTCAAAGCTAATGCGGTTAACGGGTTAAATGATTGTCAGAAAAAAGAAAAGAAAGGCTTCAGAACTATTTATAGTTAAGTGACAATAATTTTTGCCTTGTTTAATTGTTTAATTTATGAAGAAACTGTAACAGTTAAATTTGCTTTTTATGGCTTGTCCTTTGTTGTCTTAACAGAACTTATTCATAATGTGCATTTTCATTCAAAAAAAAAAATATTGGCATTTAATTGTGTTATATTCTTACGACCTTATCATTATTAGCTACAGCAACATTCTAGGTATTTTAATTCTTATTTATATTATCTATAGCTTCCGAAATAATAGCTTAAACTAGTTTGATTTGAAATGGAAATTTTCCTCCTGTGCAATTCCTTATAAAACATAGCAGATTCTTAATATAGGAATTTTTTTATTTATCTTCAGATAAACAAAAAAATGACAAATTAAATTTATATGAATCCCATGAAGCAAAAAAGGGAAATTTTTTAGAGTAAAACAACATGAAAATTACTGAATCAGCCATAGAAGTGGTAGTAGTTTATGGTTTGACGAACTAGAGGAAGGGAGGCTTTTGAAATTATTTTAGGGAAAAAAAAAAAAAAAAAATAGTTGCTCATTGAAGAACATCTGAAAGTTAATCAAATCTCTCTGTTATAACACTGAAACAAATAAAATAAAGTCATTGTTTATTGAACAACTTCATTAGAATTTACAGTAGATAGTTTTCCCTCTTGACATACTCTAACGATTTATAATTACTTCTTATAGTGGTTAGTATTGCTGACGGCTGTGCCGAAGGGCCCGGGCTCGAATCCAGGAGAAGGCATGGATATTTCTAAATGTATAATGTCCATGCGGCATGGAGGCGCTCTAAATATGTGCCAAGCCGAAAGTACTCTCGAAACGGTGGTGGTAGGGGAAGAGGGGTTGAGACCCTCGGACCCATCCCCCCTGGATGCTCTCCATCAAAATTGGGGGCAGAACTGAGCTAAATCACACTGTCACCTGTAAGGTGCTCAAGGCTGTTGCCATCGACAGGCATTAATTAACTTGCACTCTATGAGGAAGTACCACAAGGAATTCCGTGGGCTTGGGCTGACTATAAGTCAGACAAGTAAACATTAGCAACAACAACAACAATAATAATTAGCTCTTATAATTCTTAATACAGAATATTCATTATTATCAGTTTTAATAGCAACCAAAATAAAAAGAGGAAAAAGATTATTTTTATTGTGATAGCAATTAAAAAAATTGAAGTCTTTCTTTAAATCAAAGACAAGTAAAAATACTGTTATAAGGTTAAAATTGATGATTTAATTTTTTTTTCAGGTTTTCAGTATAATGATGATGTTTTAAGAGTTATTTCAAAATTAGAGCTTTTTCACTGGAATTTAATATTATGTTTTGAGAGATAATTTCTTGTTTTAAGAACATCTAAGCATGATCAGTTAAATGACAGCATTAATATTCCCCTCAATTTAAAGTACGACAATTTTCAAGTGGAGCATTTTTTGGGAGAAGGTATACTTTAAGAAGAGTTTATATGCTTAAATTAAGTCATTTTCTTGCTAAATATATTGAGGAAACTAAAATTTATTTTTAAGTGGGAGTGGGGACTATAGAAATTGTTAAAATATTATTTTAGCAAGTGAAATTGTTTTTGATTAAAATTTTTTTAACTTATAATTCCAAAATAAAATTTTAAAGCTGATAACAGTTTGTTTTTCATTGACAATACTGTAAATACTTGTTTTCTAGGGATATAGTATTTTACATTATATAACAATGCATTTTTCTTGTAATTTTAGTTTATTTTATGCCGCTACATTTTTCAGGTTATTTTATTACAGTGTATAAATCTGTCACACTGTTATTCTTTTAATGTAATAAAGTAATTTATTACTGAATGTTTTTCAAAGTAAGAATTTTAAAGAAATTTTTATATTATTACTTCTTTTGAGACTTTTTTTTTTCTTAAGATTTAATTTTATGTAAGAAAAAATATATTGTTTACTTCAGCAATGTGTGAAAGACAAGTAATAATTTAAAGCATTCAGAAGTGTGACTTGTTTTCCAAATGTGTTTATTATTGCATATTGTTGCAAGAAGGCAATTTATGATAAAAATGTAATTAACCAATGAAATGTATGCTAATATGAAATAAATTCCAGCTAATTGATTTTTTGAAACTTTGAGTCACTTTGATGCATATAGTAATGCAATTTGTAAAGTAATTTGAAAATGTTTAGTTTAATAATATGTTATTGTTTGAGTGTTGTTTTCATTCATCTTAGTAGGAAGCATTTATTGCCAGCAAATTCTGCGAAATTTTAGTGTTATACATATTAAAGTTTACGGCAAGAATTTTAATAAAGATCATGTCAAATTTTATGAGAATTATTCTATTTTTTTTCCCAAAGAGAAAAATATCAGTAAAATTTTAAGAATGTATGAATAAAATAATTATACTTCAAATTCTTTTTTTATTATTCTATGATAAATTCATTGCTTATTTGCTTTTCACAAAGAATTAATTAAATTTTATTTTGTAAATTTAAGCTTAGCAAATTTTGCCAGTATGATTTGTGTTAGTAGAATTTGTTACACTTAAATAACAAATGAAACCTATGAAGGCACTATAGTGAGAAACACAATTCTTTTAAAATATTTTAAAAACTGTTATGAACCTATGCCCTTTTCTTCTAGATCATTTAAAGTTGATAAAGAATGTTAGATATTATCATAAAGTTACAGAAAGAATTTGAATCATTGGATTGCAAATCTTGAAAAAAAAAATGCTAGCATTCAAATTAATGATGAGCAAAAAGAACATGTTTAAAAGTATCTTTAAGTTGCCCATATTACTTTTAACAGCAATATTCTCATTATGCTATTATTTATCCTTATGAAGTAAGTGCATAGAATAATCAATACACACATATACGCATACGTACATGGAGCTATAAATAATAGCTTTAAAAAAATATATTTCATAGTAAGAAAAAATAATAGTGTGACCCTCTTGCTTAACAGCCAGCCACAGTCTGAGCTTCTTCAAAGGAAATAGCATCTTTACTTCCTGTTTGCTGCTTTCTTCCTTTCTGATAGGAAATGCTCCTATTCTTGGTGACAATTTTTAGCTCACATGTTAATCTTTTTAAAATTTTTATTCTGCATTAAAGCTTGAAAATGGGTGATGATCTGGAAGATTTAATTAAGCAGTATAGAGGTATTTATTAAATTTATTACACATTATTTTTATCCATCAACATTTGATTTTAAAGCCATTTGATATTATGCTTACTGAAATGTATTAATGTTCTTGGAAAAAATTTGCATAATAAGATTGTCAACGGTTCTAGGGAGTGTCAATGTAGTTTATCCGATCTGATAAATGAATGTTTCATGGATAACTGAGTAGTGTTAATTAAATAGTGAAGTTTGCAAAACATTGATTTATTTTGCATCTTATTCATGAAACTGTATGGCATTTTAAGTTACATTTGGCTTTTAAAAGTATATGTATATTTACTTTGTTTAATTTATTTGCTTGTTTATTTATTTTGAAAGAAATAATTAGCTAATGTTTTGCATGTTTCAGTAACACTTAGACATTTTAGAACTGTGCCATAACCTAAGTTTTTTTCCCTTCAAATTGTAATCTAATATTATTGGAAATATTACTAATAGCTCTGTAGTACTATTATTGGTGAATCTTTACTTTTCCCCAATAATTTATACAGTACTTGAATCTTTACTTTATTTATGCAACCAATTTTGCTCATTAAATGAGAATGGGAATTAAATATTATAAAGTACAAATCAAGATGCATAACAGGTACATGTTAAGTGAAAGAGATGAAAAACCCAGTATTATATAAAATGAAGCAATATACTAATGCATATTCTTTTTACTTTCAGGGTTACAAATTTATTACATTGAATTTGACACCACTAGTACCAATTAATAATTTTATTTATAAAAATACAGTATCTTTCATTTTAGTTCAGTTTCTCTCAGAACAATGTGTAACATTTCATTTAATTTTATATTTAAATTTCATTATTTTGCTGATGAAAAATTCGTGAATACATGCAAGTTTTTAACTAATCCTGGATTTTTGTTTTCAAAATGCATTTGGTACAAAATGTTGTCAAAGTGTATTTGGTATAAAGTTATGCTTGTGTAGTTGAAAACAAACATTTACATAATTTAATAGCTAAAGTAGAAGAAATCTTTAAATCTTTCATCAGTATGTTTAATATTTTTTGTGTGTTTGACAAATATGGATTATTAATATTTATTATAATTATAGTTTGTTACTGAACAACTCGAAATTTTCAGAATTCATGGCAGTAATAGCAACATATGTTATTTTTAATCTACTCTATAGCAAATTTAAAAATTTATATGGAAACATATTGAGTAATATTCGGTGTCTTCAATCTAAGTTCTCTTTAAAAGTAGACTTGCTAGAAAATACCATATTTTTAACAATTATATGTTACCAATTGCATTTAAATGATGTTAATATATAGAGATATGCTTTGCCTCATCCATTTTATTTGTGCCCCTTTTTTAAGTTACTATCAGTAAAGAGAATTCTTCACAAAAAGTTTGAGAGTATTTTATTGCAAAATAAATGTTTCTTGTGCGAGATAACTTCATTTTTTTTTTTTTTGCAAACATTTTAAATTCAGAAAATTCATTTCAACAAAACTGTTGGTTTATATTTCCATGCTTTATTATTACTTTTCATCTTAAGAAGTTTTAAATCCAAATTCTGCTTTTGAAAAACTAAAAGTTGTCTTTTAAACAGAAAAATATCATGTGAATAAAGAAGCAGGTGAAACTAAAAGTTTATATAATATGTGCCATATGTCAGCTTACCTGATATATAAATATCTGAAACTATGATATGCATGTAAAATTTTCATAAAACCTAAAGTACTTACACTCTATGTAGTATTATGCTGAAATATATATTTTGGGGACCAGGTAGGAGATATTATGAATTTTTAATTTGTTTTTGCATAATGTTTTTCATGAAGTTTTTTTTTTTTTTT
>KK117457.1:163377-205046 GCA_000611955.2 Stegodyphus mimosarum
TACAGAAGTTTTTTTTTTTTTTAGATGAGAGAGAAAATGTCCAGAAAAAAACATTTTGCAAATGGGTAAATTCTCATCTCGTCCGAGCAAATTGTCGGATCACAGATTTGTACGCAGACATGAGAGATGGGAAAATGCTAATGAAATTATTAGAAATACTCTCTGGTGAGCGTCTGGTGAGTTATTTCATTTTCAGTATTATCTCCGGAAAGGTGGCAAATCTTATTCTATGAGATAAAAATGAGAATATATTTTCTTTGATATTAACTGTAACCATAAAATTATGTTCATTGTACCTTTGATGAACACATTTAGATAATTAATTATAACTTCCATATCTGATTAAAAGCTATGCCAGGATAAAATGGGAAAAAAAAGAATACAATGAGAACTGGCAATCTTGGCAAAATATGTTTCTAAGATTTTGAAGTTATCTCCTCTTTTGGTTGCTGATAAGATTTATTAGTGTTTCAAATATGTTCCAGCAAAATAAGACTTAATTAAAAACTAAAGAAGAAAATATAATAAACTTTTGAAACATAGCCTGTTTGGATTTACATACATTGCACAAACTCTTTTTGCAAAAGTTTCTTACGCTATGAAATGAATTGTTGAGAGCCAGTACTGCACAATAAATATGTTAGAATATGACTAATGAATGGCTGTACTGAGCTTTATGCAGCTTTTTGATGAATCAGTAAGTTCTGGGTGGTATCAAAATAAAATTATATATGCATATTTTTTTAAATCGCTGCTGCATTAAACACAGATTCCATATTTATGGATGATAATGCTAATGGGCATAGAGTATATTGTTTAGTTTCTATTATTTTGCTGGTTTTTTTTCATGTGTTAAATCTGCATACAGAACATAGACACATAGAAATTAAAAATTTCAGATTCATTTTTTAATTGATAATTTTTAGTTGTCACTGATCTTTTTTCTTTTTAGCCAAGACCTACAAGAGGAAAGATGAGAATTCATTGTCTGGAAAATGTAGATAAAGCTTTGCAATTTTTGCGAGATCAACGAGTTCACTTGGAAAATTTAGGATCTCATGATGTTGTTGATGGGAATCCACGTTTAACTTTGGGTTTAATATGGACAATTATTCTTCGTTTCCAAGTAAGTTTTCTTGCATCTACATTTACACATGCATTTTTCTATAGCATAGAATGTGGTCAAATTGTTTAGCTG
Organism: Stegodyphus mimosarum; assembly: GCA_000611955.2. Classification (NCBI taxonomy): domain Eukaryota; kingdom Metazoa; phylum Arthropoda; class Arachnida; order Araneae; family Eresidae; genus Stegodyphus; species Stegodyphus mimosarum. Next base: position 164,576 of record KK117457.1, read on the forward strand.
ATTATTAACAATCAAACAGTATTAATTTCACTAATCAGTCATTAATCATACAATATTAATATCATTAATATTATTTAATTTTAAATTTTATTATTGCTGTCTAATTTGGGAGAAACTGATTCCCTCGTTCAATTCAAGAAATAGTCAAATATATAAAATAAAATTTGCTTGAGAGATTTTGATCTTCTGTTTTATCTTTGAAAAAGATTTATGAAGTTCATTCATTAAATTTAGAATTTTAGCAGTTTTGTTTTATTACAAAGATTATGTTTTGCTTGTAATAGAATTTGCTGTCTCTGTATCATTTTACTTACTTAAAAGGAATAATTTGTGTTGACTTGCGTAGCAACAAAATACTATCTTATATTTATTTATATGTATGAGCTTAAACATATGTATACATGTTCTAACTACTTAGAATGAATATATCCTGTAAATTAGAGCAGAATTTCTATGTTTTGCAAGAGCAGTGAACCCTCTACAAAGTGGCTACTTGTCATTATACTTCTCCTGTGATTACCTATGTTATACTTCTGTGGATGTTGCTGTGTTGCACAGATGATATTTAATATTGATATTCGTACATACATTCAGAAATAATGATAATTTTTAATGACAGTCATTTTAGAGGGAGAGTTGTGCCAAGAGGGTTCACTGTGTTTATAAATAGGTATCTCTTTCTCAGCATTAATTTCCTTTCTATTAAAAGATTCAAGACATAACTATTGAAGAAATTGACAATCAAGAAACTAAATCTGCTAAAGATGCTTTACTGCTGTGGTGTCAGATGAAAACTGCTGGATATCCAAATGTCAATGTCAGAAATTTTACGACAAGTTGGAGAGATGGCTTAGCTTTCAATGCTCTGATACACAAACATAGGTATATCTTTTATTATAGTTGTATTAAGATATTAATTTATTGTTATAAAGCTTGCAACTCAAGGACTTTTTTATTCAATATTGCATGGAGTAATTGCAATTTTTAACAATTTTAAGACATCTGAGAAGATGTATTTCTTTTTAATCTCCTGTTAATAATAGGTTAAAATTCTGTCTAAATAACAGCTATGTGCAATAGTATAAAATCCATTTTTAGCAGAAAGTCTCAATCTTATTATTTCTTATTCTAAAAATCATTATAAACTGACATTAATAACAAATCCATTTATGCAGAATGCAGATTTCACATTAAATGGTTTGCAGTGTTATAAGGCACAGAAACTTTAGTTTAAATACACATGGGAGCAATAATAGTATAAATTTTATTTACTGGAGAATTTTATTTTGTATATTTTTTTATTCTAAATTACTAAATAATGGGAAATTAAGAATTATGCTTGAAAACAAAAGCATAGTTTCAGATTTTTTTTTTCTTTTTAATGAAAGAAATTATTTTCTAAGGAAACTTATAATTAATGAATCCAACATATTTTGTGACCTGAATGAAATAAATTTTCATTCAGGTCACAAAATACTGAATTGGAGCTGCTCTCATTTTTGACTGAATTGGAAAGAATTGTCACAACTTCAACTGAAATAGTAATATTACATAAATGAAAACCATTTATCAGATAATTTTTTTATAAAGATCATCCTGGGCTCATATATTTCATGCAGGGAATAAAGGAGTTTTAAGTTTTAAAAATGAAGAATGTTTGAATGTTAATGATTATTCAATAATTTTTTGTATCATAAATAATAATTAATGTTATATATCCTACCAAAGATAACTATACCAGTTAATTACCAATAAAGTACAGAAAAACTGCATTTAATACATGCATGAAAAAATTCATATTTTTAGAAGAATAAGTCTGTTTATATAGTTAGCTTATATTATAATAAAATAAAACTTTTCTCAAGCATAAATGAGTGATGACATAAGTTTGTGGTTTATTGAAATATTTTTATTGCTTAGAGTATTTCCTGCATAAAATAGTGTAATTTGTGAGTAATAGTGCATTTGAGAAGTGTGTAATTTTTTTAGTGTAATATTAAATAACATTGAATATAATGTAATTTTCTGTGTTATTTATATTTTTTCATAATAATTATATAAAAGTTGCTTCCTTAATTTATATTAAAAAAATAAAATAAAGTTTTAAACATTAGGTAAAAACTTATCTTTTAGCTAGGTTAATATTCTAGTTCCCTAAAACTTAATAATTGGAATGTTTTAAGGACTTTTATTTTAATAGCTAAGTAATTGAATTTTAGTGTATTTGATTGCTAAAATGTAATTGAGCTTATCTTATATGAATTTTACTTAATTACGCTTTTACATTGTAGTGGGTATTGTTATAATAATATTTTGTGTACTACAAATTTCAGGCCAGACTTAATGCAGTATGACAAACTGTCACGTAATAATGCCATATATAATCTGAATCATGCATTCACTGTTGCTGAACAAAGATTGGGTTTAATGAAACTTCTTGATGCAGAAGGTTTGTTTTATAATAATCTGTGATTTTTAATATAAATTAAGAAGTTTATGTTTCTTAGTGTAATGAAATTTATCTTTACTTAATAGTGGCTTCGTGTAATACAAATCATAAACCTTGTAAGATTTCTTGCCATAATAAGTCTTGAAAATAAATTCCTTAAAGTAGAAAAATTTATAATAATAATAATAATAATAACAATAATAATAATAATAATATAATAATAATAATAATAATAAAATTTTTTTTTCCATTTTAGAAATGCCGTTTTTAAATTCTAAACATTATTTTACATTTCCCATATTAGTAAATTCTTTCTCTTTGGCAATTTTTCTGAATCTACATCATATGCTATGTTCATAAAACAATTTTTATAGTACATATGCTTACACTTTTAAATAAGCTTTTGCCTTACTTCATATATTTTAATATATTAGGATTCTCGCTACCCCTGGCTAATGTGTACCCTCCTGTCTGATTTAAAAGTTCCCTTTCAAGGCTAAATAAATATTTTAAACATAAATTTATGACATGGTTGATATTAAATTTTTAAAATTATGTAACTTTTGTATTCATTTTTAACCCCAAGAAAAATTTATGTCATAGTATAATCCCCTTGATATGCATATTTTTCTGGAATATCAAGTTTAAAAAATAAGTTATTTTTCAGATTATCTGTGTTAAACATGTATGAGTTTAAATTGCTACTGTTATCAGTGATTAAAATTCTATTTTTATTATTATCAATGATTAAAGTTCTGTTTTTATTCTTAAATATAATAACACTTATCTTTCGTAGATATTTTTGTGGAATATCCAGATGAAAAATCCATAATTACGTATGTTGTAACTTATTATCATTATTTTTCAAAAATGAAAGCAGATACTGTACAGGGTCGTCGTATTGGAAATGTGAGTATAATAAGTATGTGTGTATTTATAATTGTATGCAACAGGCTTAAAAGTAAATTATGCCCATGGAGTTTACTGATATACAATGATTCAGTAAGAAATTTTTTATGAATTTATTTTCAATGCATATACAATATGTTTATAAAAGTCCTTATGCATCTTTTATTTTCACAACCATTGGTCATAAGCATGTACTTCAGTTACAAAAGCGTTTAAATGTGAAAATATTTATGATATTGCATTTTTTAATTTAAAAAATCAATTTTGTAAAAATCATGAAATTTAACTTCTTATATTTCCCCTAGTCCATATAATTATATGTAGTAAAGGCTTATACTAATTCTAAAAATGTGAAATGTAAAATATTTGACTCTTAGATGACAAAAATTTATGGAAAAATTTAATTTTAAAGTTTGAGGTTATGATGTTTGAAAATTTAGGTGTTGTACACAAATTTAAAAGTAAAATATTTAAATGTATATGTAACTAAAAATGAAATATTAGCTAAAGTTTCTGATATTAATAGAATAAGTGATGAGAACTGCTATGCAGATAGTCCTGAAAATTTTCAATCAGTAAAAATTCTTCAAAAAGGAGATCATCATCACAGAATCTTATGAAATTTGTACTGTAAAGCAGAGGTCTCAGATTCAAATTACATGCAGGTGGCCGATGTTAGGTTCAAATAATTCAAGCTATTTTGTATTTAATTCAGTGATTTAACCATTGAATAACTTTTAGCTTAAATTAAAATAAACAAATTGTGAAAACTTTTGATGTTTTCTGAAGAAAAGCTTTGATATAAAAATTGAGATTCAATTATGTCAACCTATTTATTTATTAAATTCTTCTTTAGCATATACAGAAAAATTGATATGTTTCTATGCAAATAATTATAAGCTTCCTCATTTCTTACTACAACTTGATACTTTATGGCATTTCGACTCTGATAAAATTTGGTAACTTTGGAGGAAAAAAACACAGTTTTTTGAGATTATTACAAAAAAAATTTGCAATTTTGTGTTCATCATGAAAATAGATAATTTCTAATTTTTCTTGAAAAAAACATCTTTCTTTGTCCATTTTTTTATCCTTTGTCAAAGACATGGCTTGTGCAGTTTAATATTTTAATTATAATTCCTATTATAATTTTATTTATAACTATTATTAACAAAATGAGTATTTGTATGAAAGCAACATTTAGAATTTTTGCATAATTCTGAATGATAGTAGAGCTAACAATGATCACAATATGAATTGTTCAACTGATACATACTTTTTCCTTAATCAATCATTAGTTAACTAATGATTGGCTCAAGGGAAGTATGTGTCAGAATTACCAACTCCATGAAAAAAAACTGGAAAGAATAGCATATTGAAGAGCTACCGACTGTCCTTTAACAAACTAAATTTATTGATTGCACCGATGTGGGAAATTCTTCTAACTGCCTAGTCATTTGAAACTTGACATAAAAGCATGTAGTGACAAAGCCCTAAACTATGCATTCTATTTCTTTTCTCTTCAAAAGTAGCTGTGGACATAGGCTCAGTCCATATTTCGGCAAATTTTAATTTTACAATAGTTACATAATTAAAATGCATTCGTAGGACATGTAAAATTGCATCGAGAGCTAAATGCAAACCGCAGGCTGCCGAAACCTTCAGTCTTGACATATTGCTAGCTCATAATATTATTTATATAAATTAAAAAGGAAAATCTAATGAATTCTTGGTCCAATGAATTTTTTGTTTGTTTGTTTGTTGTTGTTTTGTTTTTTGTATGACCATTAGATAACGATTCTAAAGTAATAAGACTGCATGTGAATATTGTCAACTGTCTGCAACATATGAAAATATGAATTACTTAAAAGTTTTAAGCATGCTAAATATAACAAAATTATACAATAAAGGAAAGAATATTACTCAGTAGTAAATCACTGTACGGAATATCACTGAATGACATTAAAGGGAAAGAAATCAAATTCTTCTAATACATTTGTTTAATTACCCTGTCAATTAAAGACAAAAATGACAGTGAAGAACCTAAAGAAATTTTCAAACTTTGAAACTAAATATGTGTACTAACAATTGGGAAATTGGAGGCCACATAATTATTTTTGTGCGAATGCTATATAGTAATAATTTTGAGTGGTAGTAATATTTTGACATTTTAGTTTTTTTCCCTTCGAATTGCTTATTTAAGAGTTTAATGTCAGTTTATCTTGAATTCTTCTCAGATTGCTTGGATCCATTTTGTTTTAATGCTTAATGCATTAAATGTCTTCATTTCAGGTTGTAGGACAAGCAATGCAAAATGAAAAGATGATACATGAATATGAAACTTTGACTTCTAATCTTCTGAAATGGATTAAGCAAACTATTGTAGCTCTATCTGATAGGAAGTTTGCTAACTCCTTGTATGGAGTGCAGCAGCAGCTTTTAGCATTCAGCTCTTACAGAACTGTGGAGAAACCTCCCAAGTGAGTTAATTGGCTCTTCTTCGCAATTCTGATAGTTTTAAGCATTCTTTACATGAGATTGTTTAAAAATAATTTATAGATTAAGGTTAAAGTAGGCAAATTCAGTTATTCATACTTAATGTTAATATAACTAAAATGTTTATATATTATTGCAGTACTGCTAACATTGCTATTGTAAAGCAAGAAAAGTAAAAAGAAAATATATACATAACAAGTATGTTTGTAGAAAATTTAATGGGGTGATAGCTGAAAAAGTGCTTAAGTTGAAGAACTTTTAATTGCCACTTCCATTCTTATGCAAGAACGGATGTTAATTCTTGTTAGATGGAAAGAATAATGAATTATGTCTTGTTAGATGCAAAGAATAATGAATTTTGAATTAAGTTCTCTTTAAATATGGAAAAAAGAATTATTTTGTGAAATGCTAAAATGTAATATTCATTTTTCAGCTGTTTTTCCTTTGATTTTTGAATTTACAAATATTCTTCTTAAGTGATAATTTAATATAGTTAACTCTCATTTTTACTATTTATTCTTGTTGTATATACATTTATGCAATTTTGTATATCTAATTTGTATGCAATATTAATAATTTCAGATTTGTGGAGAAAGGAAATCTTGAAATTTTGTTATTTACAATTCAGAGTCGAATGAGGACAAGTAACCAAAGAATGTATTATCCACCTGAAGGGAAAATGATATCTGATATCAACAGAGCTTGGGAGAGTTTAGAAAAGGCAGAACATGAAAGAGAGCTTGCACTCAGAGAAGAACTGATAAGGTTTGTTATTACTTAATTAACTCCAAATATTGTGGTACAGGTTGAGTCACTGAAATCTGGCAGCTTGAAACTTGGCAATTGCTGAAACATAATTCAGTGCCTGGGAAACTGTTTATACCCATGGGCATTCATTCTAAATACATACTCTTGTGATATCAAAAGTAGAGAAAACTCAAAACAGCAAAGAATACCTTCATTAATACTTCTGAACAAGGTTTTCAAACTATAAGCTTTTCCTAATTTTCACTTCCAGACACTAAAAAAATGAAAGATCTCTTTTTATGCTTTTAAAGTATATGCAATTATTGACCCAATACAGTAATACTCCTGCAATGTCTTTGTGTATGCTACTTTACCTAGATTTTTCAATAACTTTTCAAATGTAATTCATGATTTACACTTGTACTTTTTAACATTTGAACCATCATTTTTAGTTTGAAGTTTCTCTTGAATACAGCTGAACATAAGAAATTAACAGAGTTATTAAAACCTAAATATTCTGCTTCAGCATAAGCAAATTTTGAATCCTATGACTTATTAGCAATATTTTCTGAGATGGCAATCTAATAGCAACTGATTTGAAACACAATATCATGTTAGTTATCAAATTTCAGATACTGGGTTCAAGAGTTGCAATATATACTAGTTTTATTAGAAATGAAGCTTTATTATATGACTGTTTTGGTAGGGAATCTGATCTTTTTTAGTTTTGTTGTTCACAGAATAGTTATTATAAAACCCAAAATAATCACATTGCCAATATTTATTATTATCCCCATCTTTTCAATGAACTTAGGGCAGCAGTTGATAAGTGTATAGGAGGAAAATATATTTTGCATAGTTGCACAGCCACTTGTGCACCACTGGCTGAACCTTACTGTCATTTTGAAACTCAGAATGAGAGCTAGAGCCAATGCTTCATAGCCAATCTCATACTGAGACAGAAGCTCTTAACGAACACCAAAATACATTTCTTTTTCATTTTCATAGCTTAAGGTCATGTCCTTGCACAGCCATCCCAACATTCGTATAATCATAAATGGAAATTTTAATATAGTTTTTCTAGTTTCTGCTGCACTACCTGTAATTGTAAAAAGTGAAACATTTTGCAAAGAATTCAGAAGAAATTTTATTTTAGCACTTATATAATTGTATTTAGAATACTGTAAAGGAGCACTTAATTAAGATATGTGCATAGTGAATATTTATTATTGCATCATTATAAAATGCACTTAAATTTTGAAAAATATTGTAATTAAAGAAATAGGCAGTAATTAAAGAGTGAAAAATTAGAGTATGTAGTTACACTTGTTTAATGCATTATGCCCCTATTGAAGTTTCTGAATGGCTTCTTGGGCTTACCATTAGCAGAGTGGTTAAAATCTTTGAATATTGGTAGTTCAACCTAGCTTGGGTTCAAAACCAGGTAAATGGGGCTGGCTGCATGGTAGATTTTCATGGTTTTCCCCATATGTAATATGACTACAGGTCAGTTTCCCTTAGAATGTCCTTCACGTAGGCATCCTCTCTCTCGAGCAGGTACCCCTCACGACTTTGCCATGTTAAAAAATAACCTAACATAACCTGATTGGCTGCTTATGGCATTAAGACAAACAATGAATATCTAAATTTTTCTGTTTTATGTTTTCTGTTAAGTTTTACGGTCCTCCACATTGTCTCATGTACTAATCAAAAGCTATGATGACTGGAAATTAAAAAAAGATATAATGTTTCCTAAAAAATACCTTTTTTGGCCCTAGAGGATGGTAACCCAAATGGGTTATTACTCTCAAACCAGGATTTGGCTTCATCCAGTATAAATATGGCTTTATCACTTTTCAGATTGTTGCCACCAAATGTTATTGTCTTGGATTATTTTAAAAGAAACTAAATATTGAAGAATCTGCAGACACACACACACATATATATGTTTCTTGCATTGTGAAAAAAAGATGGTATCTAGAGCCATCAAATTTTGAATAATGTAGTCCTCCACCTAAACATGTGCACTTGGAAGCCTGAATTTTGTATTTCATATTTTGTAAAACTTTAATGAATTTTTGATTAATAAACTCAATGATAAAAAAAAAGAGCAGTGGCTATACTTTATGGAATAAAACAATTTTGTCTTTAGTACACGAGATTACATATTGGAAATTCTAAAGATATGCTGTTTTTAAATATTTTGTTGTCATGTAATTTTATGTGGCATAAGAGCAGAGAACATGATATTTAATATATAAAGTTAAAATATTAACAATAAAAAGACGAGAAAAATTCTGCAAGCTACCTTACTAAGAAACTGAACATTCATATGATAAACTGAGAAAGCCAGTGCTTAACAGTGTATCAGAAATTGCTGAGTAAAGATGCTTTGTTTTCAGTTTTTAAGCTTGTAATTAAAATTATTTTTATATTATTTATGCAATCTTTACATATTTTTTAGCTATTCAATTTTTCAGTAAAGCTTATCAAAGAATTTCTAATTAATTTCCCTTTGTTTGTTTAATATCATATTATTGGTCCTCTCCACACTTCAACAATTCCTTAGGCATATGTATTTCTTTTAGACAAGAAAAACTGGAGCAACTTGCTGCTCGATTTGATCGCAAGTCTGGAATGCGAGAGACTTGGCTAAGTGAAAATCAGAGACTTGTATCTCAGGATAACTTTGGTTTTGATCTCCCATCTGTAGAAGCTGCTGCAAAAAAGCATGAAGCTATTGAAACTGATATATATGCATATGAAGAGAGAGTGCAAGCTGTTGTTGCTGTTGCTCAAGAATTAGAAACAGAGAATTATCATGATATTGCTAGAATACAGGCTAGGTGCTTTTTTAAATATTCCTTATTTCAAGATTTAATATTAATGTTAAAACTAATTTTGATGATAATTTTCCTTCCCCATTTAAAAAATAATGGAAATCTGTCTATGTGTTTAAGTGTGAAATGTACTTGCTGCACATGACAAGATTACTTTTCTTTCATTTAAACCAACAAAAGTTATAACATGACAAGATTTATACTTTCATGTAGTGAAATGCCTCTAGATTATAATTTTTAGGAATGATTCATTACATTTATGTAAATTGGATAGATATATTTTAAATATTTTTAGTATATAAGTATTTTCCTACTCACTTTTCTTTCAGTTAAACCAAAAAAGTTATATTTTTTATTGGTATTTTTATTAAATTATCATAATTATCTTTAAATAAATTATGTTTTTAAATTAAATATGTAATGCAACTCAAAAATGAAGAATAAATAGGAAAGTGAAAGCAGATTGCTCTGATGAATAATTGATTGCACTTGAAAAGGGGATGAAAGAAATTTAGTTTATAATATGGGATATATAACTTAAATTTTTTCAGTTATTACCCTTATAAATTGAAAATCCCTTTATGTATGGATAAATTTCAAAATTTTTAATATTTCCATTTTTCAGCATACACAGCTGTGATTTCATATAATTGTTAAAGTGATTTTAAACAGAAACACATTTTGATTCACACACATACATAACATACATACATTGTACCTTCATCTGGTAAAATGAACTATTTAATCTTTGTTTCCATCATGATCTATGCAATTTTTAAATGAATATTATCACATATTTAAAAGTCTGTTATAAAAATGTATGTAAATTTTAGTTTTTAATCACTTTTTTTTTTTTTTTATAATTATTGGTTATGTTTGTTGCTTGCTACCTGGATTGCAAAAATGATTTTAAAGTTTCCCAGCTTTGCAACGTTATGCATCTGGTTTATTAAAATATAAAATTATACTTGATTTTCTGTAGAAACTATAAAAAAAAGATACAATTTTAATTGGTATACATTATGATAATGAAATTCAAGGAATTACTTATGCATATTTGCTTGTTAGCTATCTAGCCGAGTGACAAACAGATATTATTTCCACATTATACATGAAATTCTATGATATATGGAGTATATAGGGAATTTTATGACTAGAAAACATGTTATCGATGACTGAAAAACAGACTAAAAAACGATCGATGACGAAAAACATGTTATTGATGAAGGAATTACTTAGAGCAATATTAAGTTAAAATTAGCAAATAATTGTCACTGTACAAAGTTTAAGTAGAATACAAATCATATTTTAAGTAACGTAAATATTTAATAATACGGATTTTATAAAATATTGTTATTTTTATTTTTATTTACTTTGTGAGCTCATTTAGTATGCTGAAAATATTGAAAGATATAAAATAAAATATAAAGTAAAAACAGCTATAGAATAAAAATATAATGTATGGCTACTGTAAGTAAGAATTTATCTGTAACATTATTCTTAGTTGGGACCAGTTTGCTATTTTATTCAAAGCTTAGTTGGAAGTCTCTGCAAGAAATTTTGCCTGAGAAACAATCTTTTGCAGAGATTCCACCTTCTTACCAATTAACACTGAGGAGAACTATATAAAATACTTTATAAAATAATCTAATAATTCAACATTTTTTCATTTAAAATCATTTAAGTAAAAATTTATTTCCCTTTTTTAACATTCTGTTCTTATTGTTTGAATTTATTATGTGTTATATAAAATATAAAATTATACTTGATTTTCTGATAGAAACTTGGGGGGGGGAGAGAGAGAAAGAATCTAAATTCTTATGAATTTTATCATAATTATAGATTAATCTGGTCTTATTGCTGGTAATTAGTTTAATGATTAAATGCATGAATGAAATGCAAAGTTATTCGGTTTCTTTCCATTGAGGCTTAAATCTAAAATATTTATTAAACACTATAGTTTGTTTTTAAGAATGTAAGGCAATGGCCTAGTGTTAGATTTAAAAAAAAAGGCAAATAATATAAAAATACGAAGCTTAAAATTTTGTTCCTGCTTTTAATTTTATATTTTTGAAACTTAAAATTAAAAAAATTCACAAAATTTTACATATTTTAAATATCATAGGAAAAAGTTCTTTCTGAAAATGAATGCCCAGAACATGTGTGCATTGTCCAATAATATTTTTAATAAACTAAGGTTATTTCATGTCTTTACATACTTATTAGAAATAGATTTTTTTTCTTGCACTCTACTTTATAAGAATTTTACACTTGCGTTTTGATTGTTGTTATCCTCAGATTCATTCATTATTTCCTTTTACTTAGGAGAGACAATGTCTTGAGATTATGGAATTATCTTCTAGAACTCTTACGTGCACGTCGTTCTCGATTAGAAGAATCCATTACTCTTCAACAGACTTTCCAGGAAATGTTATATATTTTAGATAACATGAAAGACATTAAAGTTTGTGTCACTGTTACTATGTATTTTGAAATCTTTTCCTTATTTTTATTTGATTGGAGATGAAAATTTAATAAATATTTTCTTGATAGGCTCGGTTGCTTACTGATGATTCTGGTAAGCATTTGATGGGTGTTGTTGATTTACTGCAGAAACACAGTCTTATTGAAGCAGATATTAATGTATTGGGAGAAAACGTCAAGGCTGTTATTCAACATCTTCAGTCTTTTATTGAAAGAAGCAGCAAAGGTAGGAATATGTATCTTAAATCATTTACATGTATATATACCCAAATGACTTTTTACCATTCTTAAATATTCAAATACCTAAACTCAAAGTCTCTTTTAATTCATTAAAAAGTTTTTACATTAATATATTATTACTGAAGTAAGTTGTAAAATTATCCAATAAATTTGGAATGAATTATAAGTTCTACTATCTGTATCTTCTCTTTTTATTAAAATACCTAAACTCGAAGTCTCTTTTAATCCATTAAAAAGTTTCTATAATATATTATTACTGAAGTAAAATTGTCCAATAAATTTGAAGTGAATTATAAGTTATACTATCTGCATCTTCAGCTTAGGATCAAATGTAATATAAGAATCTGATGTAAGTATATTGATATATGGGTATTTTTCCAAGTTGAATATTCTTTTTCATTTGTTAAGTCACAAATAATTAATCAATAGTTGAAATCTTTATTTACTTCAGTATTAAGCCTGATGAAATTTTTTAAAAGCTGTAAAATTTTAATGCACCATTTTATTTCTTAAAGGTGGTTATCAAGCCTGTGATCCTCAGTACATCAAAGAAAGAATTGACCAACTTGAAGCAGCATATGTAGAATTAGTTCAGCTTGCAACAGACAGACATAATCATTTAATTGAATCTCGTAAACTCTGGCAATTCTTTTGGGATATGGCTGAAGAGGAAGCTTGGATTAAGGAAAAAGAAAGGATTTTATCATCTGGTGATATTGGACATGATCTCACTGCTATTCATCTTTTGATTAGTAAAAATAAGGTTTGATGAATTTTGAAGCATTTTGGTTTCATATTAAATCCATATTCTTGAATTGCTTTATTCATATTCTTGAATATTATTCTTGAATTAAAATTTCTTTCAAAACATAGTAACCAGCTTTTAAAGTTAATTTAAAAATTATGGGAGTAATGCAAATATCATACCTCTTCTATATCATCTGTGGCTAGTAAAAGTGACATTTTAAATATTCTAGTCTTTAGTCAAGTGAAATATTGAGAAATGAAGTAAAGCTGTCTGTACTTAATCAGGAATATTTCTTTTCATTAAGACTTACAAATTCCATTTTTTCAGAGCGTATTTGCAAAGCGTAATAGAAACTTTTTGAAGAAAGTTTCTGTGTACATTTTAAATATTCTAGTCTTTAATAAAGTGAAATATTGAGAAACAAAGTAAAGCTGCCTGTACTTAATCAGGAATACTTCTTTTCATTAAGTCTTAAAAATCCCATTTGTCAGCGAGTATTTGCAAAGTATAATAGCAACTTTTTAAAGAAAGCTTCTGTATGCAAACTTTTCTATTATGATCATTACTTAAAGAGGACTCTGACCACTACCTGTTTGTTGCATATCTTCTGTAGGATCATAACTTTTAACTTCTATTCATCAGCAATCCCATGATTCCCAGTTCCCTTTTCTTTTTTTCATTTTTCTGTATATATTTTGTATAGATATTTGCATATATTTCAGGTTTTGCATTTTCTTTATGTTTTTATTTGCATTCATGTGTTTTGTTATTAAATTCCTATAATATCACATTCTGTTCATTTTGCCTTGCTTTGGCTGTTACTTATGTTGGTTTTTTTCACCACTGAATCTCTTGTACTGATTGGCCAATTGCACTGCCTTCCAAATAACATACTTTTTCTGATTTTACATTTTACCTTTTGTTTTCTGTTGAGCAAAGGACTCTTTCATATAAATTTTTATTTCCTTTGCTGAAGGTTAATCTTATGTTTGTTCTAAGTTGTGTACCTATTCATTTCTTCTAGTGTGCAAAGCATTTCATTTTTTGCTGCATGTACAATTTTAAGTTATATCCAGGTATCCAAGAAAGTTATTACGGCATATAAACTTTTAGAATGCTATTATGTAAAACTTTTAGAATGCTATTATGTAAAACTTTAATATGTAATAACTAATACAGAAGATTTATTAATTGACATGATTAAGAAATAAATAATGTCAGCAAGAGTGGATATTATGGGCTGCAAATAAGATGACCATGTATTTTGACATTCCTGCACAAACTGGGTTTTTAGAATCTCCCATTGAAATTAATCATAGTTAAAGCATATTATAATTATGAAAAGCATAAGTTATTTTGTTTTTATTTATTAGTATATTCTTAGAACTTCTGTTTTAATTTTCATTCTGTTTGTGGCTACTACAACTGAATTTTGATTTATAAAATTTTTTCTACTTTTTCAAAAAAGTTAAGCAAACATTTCACTTTAATAAATGTATGTCGCCCAGATGGTATAATGGTTAGGAGAGCTGACTGCGATACCAAAGGACCTGGGTTCGAATCTCGGAGAAGGCTGGGATGTAAAATTGTCTGTCATAGGAAGTAATGCTGGGCACCTATTAGGTGCCTCCACAATAAAATGGCCACCATATCTGGCCTTAGGAGTGGACAATCCCATTATAGGCAAGTGCCCGCCATTGGGAAAAAATAATTAATATATATTATGGCAATTTAATAAGTTTTCGCACTTTTCCATTTGTGAAATTTTTATTTATTTATTTATTTTTTTTTTGAGAGAAAAAGCGAATTCAGTGATAAATAACTTCAGATTAACTCTATTTATAAAGAGGTTAGAAGTATCTTTGTTTCAACTATTACAATATAAAAATAACTATTTTGCATGCTCAAACAGTCCAAATTAACTACAGTCTCTAGGCTCCAATTAAAAATTAATATAGAAGACCATCAGATGAGTATTAAACATTTTTTAGACTTGGAAATGAAATTTAAAAAACATAAAATTTAAACTCAGTGTTCTTATAGTGATGCTTCTTCTTATAGTGATGATTTATAAAATGAAATGATATCAAATGTTATTAGTAATTGCTCTAAAAATGCAAGATTTAAAAAAAAATAGAAATTAAATGTTATTTATTGGCTATCATAATGAACTGAGTAAAATAAGTAAAAGAATGGAATTTCATAAAATATTTATCTGTTAATATTGAGTTATTGACCTTTGTATTACAATTTGTTGGTAATGGCAACATTAACTCCAATATTTTGAATGAGGATAAAAGGCAACATATATTAAAAAAAAATTTTTTTTCTGCTTAACATTAAAAAGATAAATAAATAAATAAACAGAGTGTTAAGTTTTTGATGTTTTCCAAGAAAATCATAAAGAAAGTTAATGAAGTAAACCTTTGGGGGGAGGAAGTCTTTAACATGAGATCTCTTTTCTTAATCAAAAATTTATATTTTAAATGAATTTTTAAATTCATAAAGAAATAAGCCCTAGTGAGAAGTCTTAACATGAGATCTCTTTTGAAATAAAAACTTATAATTTAAAGTGAATTTTTAAAAACTTTGCTAGTATATGTGCTTTCTTTTTTTAAAACAATTCTGTTTACTGAGTTGTTCAAATTAAAATAATTCTTTCTGTTATTGAATATTTGTGTGCCTGTTGTAGTAACTCTTATTTAATGAATTTCATCACTGGTAGCAGACAATTCATGAAATCTGAATTAAACTTGTAGGGTTTTTATTAGTTTAACAAACTAGTTATTATGATTTAGACATTCACTGCCATTTCTTTCTTCTTCTTTTTTTTGGAGGGGGGGGCAGAATACAAATTAGTTCACATAAATTTAAAATCCTAAGGCAGAACATGTTCTGCCTCTCAAGATTGCATTACTAAGTTGCTGTTAGCTGAGATAAGATTTATAGTCTTTGGCTTTGCATTATAAACTTGCTAATATTTGAATATTTATGCTGGTTAGGTTTGTGAACCAACTTTGTGTTAAACTGATTAGTGTATCCTGCAGCTTCCAGTTTAATTGAATTTAAATTTTTACATTTGATTGTTGCTTTAAAATATCTTCACATAAGTTCTGGCTGGGCTTGTCAACACCAGGTGTGCCTTCTGTTCTTCAATTATTTGAAATAAAGGATCTTTTACGCTCTTCTCGAGGATCAGTTGTTATTTTAGACTTATACCGTACAGATAAACTATTTATTTACTGTTTAATTTATAGAAGACATTTTATAGATGAGCTCAGAATGTAATGTAAATGTTATATATTTGTACTGTTGTTTTCATTTTAGCATGAGTATATTTAATTAATATTGAATTTAAAATTTAATTTCTTTTAGATAATTATTTAGTTAAAATATTTTAGAATTATATAATTAGAACATTTTAGATTATATAATTAGAATATTTTTCAATATGTCCACTTGCATATTTAGGCTTCTGAAGAAGAAATCAAAAACAGAGCAAAGCAGATTCAAGCTATTGTCAAGACTGGAGAAGATCTGATTGCAGCCAGTCATTTTAGTTCAGATAGCATTCGCGAGAGGATTAATGAAATACAAAACATGTTGGAGAATCTCTTGAAACTACAACAACAGCGAATGAAAAGGTTAACTGATGCTGTGGATTATCATCAGGTATGAAATTAATCTTCTGAATGAAAAAAATATAACAAAAGAAAAATTCTATTAAGTAATTCAATGTTTTAAAATAGTATCTTAAAAAAGCGTCTGTCTTATACATGAATGCTGATGTGCTAAATAACTGCAAACAATTTGATATAAGATATTTGATTTCCTACTTCTAAGAAACAAATAGGCTTATAGAAAGTATCTCATAACCATACTATTTAACATACATACTTCAGTGAATAAATGGACGAGAGCTACTGAGCTTAGAATTCTTTATATTCATATTTAAATTATTTTTATGCAGTTTTTACAATGGCACATGTAATACTAGGTTATTGTGTTAAAATGAATGACTAAACAGTAGTTTTGTCTGAAAAAAAAAAAAGAATCATGAACATATAAAAGTATAAAAATAAATATTTCTATATTAAATCTACTTTAAATGTTTTTGTATGTAATGAATTTAATTGGTATATATTTGTATATATTGAATTCATAGCTGTCAATTTCTGTATTTCTTATACATGCAGATAATATTTGTTTTTCTATTTTTTAAAAAAGAATGACAACAATTTGTAATTTCTTAAAGACAGAAGCCACTTTAGTTGTACTTAATGCATGGAGTTTCATTTATGTCAATAAATTTCTTCAAAATTAGTTCTAAATACAAAATTAATTTAGGCAAAAAAGTATAAAATTAATTAGCTCATTCTGTATCTAAGATGGGTTAGCCAGTAATAATAATGCATTCTATGGTATGAATAAAAAAATTGACCATCTGAATGAGTTTTAGTAAATTCATTAATTTAAATCTTTAATATACTTTGATCATCATACCACTATTTTTATCACATAAAAGAACAGTTATTTTTTCAGTGCTGAAATAAAATTAGAATGAGTTTAATTTCAGGCTATTTTTAAAATAAATTATTTCCATTTTCTAAGAAGAGGGTAAAATAAAATAAATAATGAGGAGTTGATTGAATTAAAAGTTTTACTTTTTTTCAGCTTAGACAAATTTTTTTTCCTTTCATTCTTAAATTTTTTTATCCATTCTGCTTTACAGTTCTTTACAGATGCTGATGATGTTGACACATGGATGTTAGATACATTAAGGCTAGTTTCAAGTGAAGATATTGGGAAAGATGAAGCTAATGTACAGTCTCTCTTGAAAAAACACAAGGTATGTATTTTAAGATCTTGAACTGTAAACTCAATCAGTATTTTTTTTATAAAAATTTTGACCAAAACATATTTATGAAACATTAGGACACAACGGATGATCTGAAAAACTTTGCAAATATTATAGATTGTCTTCACCAACAAGCTGCTAATCTTGGAGATGAAGTAAGACTTACATTTTTATTACTTTTAAATGCATTTAAATTTCTTCATGATTTGTATTTTTTATTGAAAATTAACACTTTGATGATATTAAGATTTACTGGAATGATTATTCAGCATTTAATTAAATGAACTGTTACCAACCGTATTTACATTTGATGATATGTTTGTTGATTTTAGGGATAAAATGAAATGATTTTGTTGATTTTAGGGTTTAAAAATAATGAAAAATCTTGTAAGCTGTATTTAGTAACTATATGAATAAACCATGGCAATTATATTGCTTATTTTCCTATGTTAATTTTATTACCATTGGTATTAATCACATAATTTGTTAATTATTAAAAACGAATTTCCTTTAAGGCCCACAATTTTCTAATATTCAAATATATTTGAATATTAAAATATTCTTTAATGCTTTTATAATTAAATTATTTTAAATTTTAATAATTACTGATATTTTATTGCTTCATGTATTTAAGTGGAATTTTTTCTAAAGAAAGTAAAGTAATCAGATGACATATTTTTAAAATAAGTGCTACCTTTTTAAATAAAATAAGGAAATGTGTAAAGTTTACTGATATCACTTTTGCTTTTCATTTACAGATATCATTTAAAAATTCTAAATGTAATTAACTATTTTAGTTTTTGGAACTTTAATTTTTGAAAGAAGCAGTCTCCTCTTTTTACATTATTTAAAGAAAGAATTCTAGCCACAAGAAAAAGAAATATTTTAGTGATTTGAGATTGATTTGTGTAATTATTTAATTGCTTAGACAAGAAGCAAATTTCTTATTGTTTGAAAAGTTATATATGTTTTATGTTATACTGAATAGTAAGTATAATTTATTTACAATATTCTTTTCTTTCTGTGACTAATTTAAATATATTTCATTTAAAAGTCTCTAATGAAATAAAAGTATATGTTTTTAGCTAAATATCTTTTTAACTCTAATTTTCCTTCTATACCATGACATCTTAAAATATTCAATATTTATGTCATGCTTATAGGACAGAACTGCACCTGAAGTCTTAGACAGACTTGCAAGTATTGATCGTAGATACAAAGAATTAGTAGAATTGGCAAAATTAAGAAAACAGCGTCTTCTTGATGCTTTGTCTTTATACAAATTGTTCAATGAAGCTGATGGAATCGAACAATGGATTTTGGAGAAGGTATTCTTTTAAAATATTCATCTTCATTGATTTCTTATGGTAAGCATATGCGGGAATTTTCTCACATGTGAAGATGTAAAATTATATCTAAAAAGGGATACTTAATTTTTATTTTTTCTAAGTTTGGTGATTGTTTAAATGTAGTATAAAATACTTATATTTATCTACCTAAGCACTGATTATTGCATTTTTAAGCTTTAATTCTAATTGCTTTCCTTTCCTTCTGTCAGGAGAAAATGCTGGATTCCATGGTGATGAGTAATGATATAGAAGACATTGAAGTGATGAAGCATCGCTTTGAAGGTTTTGAGCAAGAAATGAATGCTAATGCATCCAGAGTAGCTGTTGTGAATCAGTTGGCACGCCAACTTTTGCATGTGGAACATCCTAACTCAGAAGAAATTCTGGTTCAACAGAATCATCTCAATGAACGGTAGTTATAATGTACTATAATATTGTAAATGCACATGTCAAATAAGTTTTGGCCTTTTGTTTTGTTTTTCATTAATATAAAGATTTCATTTCCAGTTTTTGAATGTAAGTTATCTTAATAGTGCAGTAAAAAATCTAAAAATCCTCTGATATGAAATATATGAAATCACCAATACGTGAAATCTGCACAGTCTTTCAGGTGTAAAAAATAAAATTTGCAGTTAAGAGGATCACAAAATTGCAAAACTATTGAATTGAAAACTTCTTTTTCCAAAGTTTGCCTTTTTAAACGCATAGCATGGTTTATGGCCATGTTCTGCATCTATTTTATTTTATTATACTAGTGGAAAATTTTGTGAGATAAAGATTCAATGTAGACTAAAGTTAGATAGAGAATTATTTCTTTATGCAAAGAAAGTGATGAAAAATGCTTTAAGATGGCATGAATTGGATGACAAATTTGGATAATTACATAATTATAATAATAATTTTGATAATTATAAAATGTTTATAAATGTGAATAATTATGTATAATTATAGTAGTTATGTAATTTGGATATTATATAACTATCAAATGACTGATAATGAAATCATCAACAGTATTTTAAATTTAGCGCAATATAATTCTGATCCTGATGATGGCATACTGAATACTAAGAGGTAAAATGATCATTAAATAGAAGAATATTTTTTTAATTTTTAGAACAACAAAGCTGTATTACTATGAGTACATACAAATTGGAAAGGGAAGAGTCAAACATCATATAAAAAAAATGAAACAGACATCTGAAAACGTGAAAAATAATTTTTATATGTGTCTTTAATGCATCCCCAACCCTCATTTTTTTTTGTATATTTATTCATATTAATTTTGTTTTATATGCTTTTTATCATTTTTTTTAACATGCCTCTTGTTTTACTCTATAAAAATCTCAAAAAGAAATAAATTAATTTTATGTGCTTTCTTTAATTTATTTTTAGTATTCTGCTTTATTTTAAAACTTAAATTTAATAATTTTTCTATTATGGCTCAAAAATCTGCATAATTCACATATTTTCTTATTCCAAACTGTACAGATTTCTAATCTTATACTACTATGTATAAACCTGTTCTTTTAAGTCTTCGTGGTGTAAAATTTCATTTATGAAATTTAATTTAAATTATTTTCTTAATGTAGTCATAGATATTAGTTTAGGTTTAGAAGTAAGTTTTTTGAACTTCAATCAAGTGCATATCATTATTTCATTATATAATACTTTGGATAACTTTTCTTGATACATACACATAAAAAATGTAATTTTACTAAGGTTGGCAGATATTTGAATATACTTGTCTTCATTTTTTGATTTTCTGTTACATAATGATGTTTTGTTTATTGTAATTTTCCATTGAACTTTGCTTTAATTTAAAAAGAAATACTTTTTTGACTTACAACCTATTGAAATAATAACAATGATATAATCATATGGACATCTGAAGAATTACAAATAGAGTAGGCTTTACATGAAAGATATATTATCACAAAATTGTTTTGAATTATTGGCAAATGAAGCATGGAATTTTTTATGTTAGATTTCTATTGCATTTCTGTATAATTATTACATTGGCTTACTTTGGTAAGAATAATATTTTTTAAGTGTCTAATTCGTTATATAAAAGTGATTGAAAAATACAACATATATAATTTGAGAAAGTTAGTAGTAATCAATATAATTAAGGAATAAAGCGTGTGTTATATTTTTAAGTAATGCATGAAAATAAATGAACAATAAAAAATATAGAAGATTGTACAGAAATAAGAAAAGCATTTATGTTTTCTTTCTTTTTTTTTTTCTTTTCTTTTTTTTTAATAGATGGGCTGCACTGAAAGCTACTGCTGAACACAAAAAAGAACAAATAGCTTCAGCTCATGGAATTCAGACTTTCCATATAGAATGCAAGGAAACTATAGTAAGGAACATATGTTTTATTTCAATTTTTTGGCATATTTTAGGTAATAGAGTACCAAAATTTAACCACAGATAAGAATCTCAACCATATTAATATAAACAGTTTCATGGGAAAAAATGGTTAATGTAATTAAAACTAAAATAAATAAATTTTAAAAAGCACATGGAAATTCACAAATTCTTAAGGCATGTTGTTATTAAATTGTTTTTAACAGTGATTCTTTCCTATTGGCTATTACTTTAAAAAAATGGAATAAGGCTAGATGGTGGAAGATGAATTTCTGCCAGCTTGACTTGCCTTGTAATCATGGGAAGAATAGCTGTAGCAAATGGTTGAAGTCACTTGCGTTTTCTCCCATTCCATTTCCTGTTTTCATGTTCACTTCATGAAAAGCATGCAGCTGGTGGCTGGCTGGAGCTAACTTCACCTCAAATTACAGGTGAAGAAAATCAGTACAGTGCAGTTATGATGACATGTATTGTGATCACAACTGGGGGGGGGCTTGAAGTGCCAATTTTTAAAGAAACAGACTATAGCTACAAATCTTAAAATTCTACTAATGTGAACTCTTGACAAAATTGAATAAACCAAATAGCTTTCAGCATAGGAATGTTCTACCTTTCAAAGCAGCATTTTCTCAATAAACCTTTCTTTTTGTAATATGATATTTGGTTATAGTGCCATTTTAGTATTTCTGTAGTTATAAAATAGAGTTTGCAAATTTCTGAACAGTTTTAGTGTGGATGATACCTTAGAAGAATTTCTCTGTGGTCCATTATTTGACAACTGCAAAGTTGGGTACATATTGATTTTTTCTTCCAAGAATATGAGTACTTGAACAAAAAAGCAAATAAAAATCTTAGAGGGAAAATTCCTGGATTGATGCTTATTCTTTGTCACATTACCAATGACAGTTTTTCATAGCTTGAAAAAGGAAATAAATAAGTTGACAAGAGCTGACAAGATGAAATAAAGTATTCCCAAATATTTGATGTTTTCATGCACAATTATGGCTGTTTCCTAGTAACCAAAAAGTACCCATTTTCTATGTGCTTGATATTTATCTTTCTCCACCCCACATACACACAATTTTTTTCCATATCTGCATGAAAACAGGGAATGTTTTGGAGTGATCTTGATCCATACAAAACAGATATTTGTAAGATTCATGATAAGGGAGTAATTCATTGCGATATCTTTGTGCCAAAGAGTTACTTCTGAAGTCTCCACGTATTTTTACTGTCCAAGCAGGCCATACATACTGTTGTATAAAGTATTGCATAACAAAGTGAAGGAAAGCTACAAAATAAACATTATGGCACCAAATTCATGAAAAAAATTTAAGAACATGTCCCTTGGCTTGTTCTTGTAATTATTATTATTAGTAGGTATCAAACATTTTAGTGATTTGTTTTTCTGCAGGTCTATTACCATTTTCTTCATATAACCCTTCCAAGTTTTTTCATGTGGAGATACCAGAAATATTTGTTTTTGTTAGTGAAATACTATATATTATAATACAGCGCTAGTGATACATCATGTTTCTATGTAGAGTGTGCTGCATCTTATAAATGATACTTCAGAAGGAATACATAGCAAAACACTTGTATAAAATAGTTTTGATTATTTTAGTCCAATGTACATAATGCAAAATTTTTTTTCTTCTGTCAGTCTTCCAAAAGAAAAGTAACCAAAATTAAGTACATCTTGTAACAGCTGTATATTTTCAATCACAATTCAAAATAATTTTTGAAAACTCTACTAAGATATTAAAATTTCATATTGCACTGTATTTATTAGATAAATTGTATTATTTTAATAGACTTGGATTGAAGAAAAGAAAAAACTTTTAGAAGCCACTGAAGATCTTGGAGATGATCTTGTAGGAATAATGACTCTTCAGAGAAGGCTCAGTGGAATGGAAAGAGATTTAGCTGCTATACACGCTAAAGTAAGATATTACTGCCAATTGAATTTTAGCTGGAAGTTAAGTGATTTTCATATTTGAAATGTGTTTAAAATAGTTAAATGCATCATGACAGATTTAGTGTTTGTTGTATACTTTTAGCTTGAAAATCTCGAAAAAGAAGCAGAAAGGAATAAATGCGATCATCCTGAAGTAAGTTACATAAATCATGCATGTTTACTAAATTTCTCTGTTTAAAAATTATTTGAAGTTATAAAATGTGTGTTTCAAATAGGAATCGGAGATGATTGATAGAAATCTTGAGCAAATTAAGGTGTCCTGGGAAAGATTAACTCAGCTGGTGAGTTACAATTACTTGTTGTGGTTTCTATACTTTTATTCTAAAGTGCCCTTGTTCTGTAACATTTAAAATAAATTTCCAGTGTTGGTATAGGATATAAAATTCCAGTATTAGTATGTTATGTTAGTTAGTATTACTATATATATATTAATATATATAGTATTAATATATATAGTATATATATATTAATACTATATATATTAATATATATATAGTATTAATATATATAACATGTAATGTTTATCATATTATTATCATTATAATACCATCTTTCATTTTGAATTTTTGTATATTTATATACTTTAATACAATTTGACTTCTTAAAAAGAAATTTTATTGCATTTATATATTATTTACATAATTTTTATCTTAAATTTATTGTAAATTTACGACAGGCTAGTTTTATATATATATATATATGTGTGTGTGCTATTTTAATGCGGAGAAGACACTAGCACTTTTAACTTTCGATAGTTGTAATGGCTGAGTGGAAAAACAGGAAGAAGACATTGACAAAACTAATTTCAGTGAATTACCATCTTTATTTTTAGGCACATCACAATCATTTCATTATAGACAATATACTGTTTGGTCTTAGGCAATTATAATAATTTTTATATACACAGGTAAAAAGGTACAACGTCATTTTAAGCAAGTAAGCATATTAGCCTAGAGATGTTGACAGGGCAGAAGTTAAGAAAAGGAATGGCGTAGTTGCTTGCAAAGCAGTATTTATACTACATAGGTGCATAAGTACAGCTAAACTGCTATGGGTTAATTTTAGGTTGTTATGTAACATGGAAAGATCTTGAATTTGGGAGAACAGATGAACTTAGATGGGGAGAACATAAAATCTAGAATAGTCAATTTTGAGATTACCAATCATTTTTTAGCTCAGCCATCATATTTTAATTTATCTTACATATTTCTCCCCTTCAAAAGAAAGTTTTGGAGAGCATTTTGTGAAAAACAAAGCATTAGTAATAGCAGAGAAGCAAGAGAAAGTTTATCATATGAGGAGAAACATGAGGAAGCATCAAGGACATAGCCTGCAGGTTTTCCTATATCCCGTCATTGTTCATGAACTTTCTCATATATAGATTATGAAATACTTAAACATATAATTTACAACTATTACAACAGCAATAGAATCTCTAAATAAAACTAAATAATAAGTTAACACAAATATATATATATATATATTAATTCTTAAGTTCTTAGAATGTCCAATGAAGTTTAGTAAACATTCTTGACGAAAATAGTTCCACAAAGTAAATGTTCAATAAAATGTCATTCAAATTTTCTCAATAAAAATAGTTCCATTGATCTGCCAACTTTAATGTGGAAGTATAACACACAATTTATGATTAATTGAATAAGTCCTTCTTATTGTGGATAGTTGACGTATTTAATACAGTAGAATATTCAATATAAAAACATAATGATACTGAATAAGACAATGATACTTTGACAATTACTTGGCATATCCTTTCCAACAAAATCAGCATACCAGCTTGCTGATGGTTGGGAGATGCTTAAGTACAATATATAAAAAAACCTCTATTCCTTAGAAAAAGATAACTGGTTTTTGGCATTATACAATTATCAAAGTTTTTGTTTCAAAAATCTTTCATATTAATTAATAAAAATACAACACCATACAGAATTAAGACTGAAATTTAAGACAAATAACTCATCTAATCAAGTTAAACTTTTTAAAATTTTGTAAAAATATAATTGAATATTACCCTAAAATAAGAAGAAACAAAGAGAAAAAAAATTGTTTTAAAATTATGTAAAATGTGTGTGTGTTAGCACTTCTGTGCTAAGCTATGACCGGAGGATTGTGACTGGTAAAGAAAATAGAAAAAATCCAAGTCAGTTTCATAACCATAGCTGAATCTCCTAACAAATAAAAACAATAAAATTTTGGGGGTTAGGAGTGTTTCTAGGGGGACAGCGGACGTGTGCTATTACTTCCTGTATCCTCCCTAAAGAGACATAGTGTAAAATCACACATAGTGTAAAATCATAGACATAGTGTACACACTCATACACATATGTATACACGTAGTGTAAAATCTCATGTCGGGGGGAATAAAAATGTCATCATTGATTGAGAATCTGGTATATTAAATCCAGATTTTCAAAATGTGGTGTTATCTCCTGGGCTGTCTTCTCCTCATTTCCTGGAGTATGGGGGATGTATACAACAAATTTAGAACAGAAAAACTCTGGGAAGAAGGAAAGGCAGGATAGGAAATGAGCCAGACTGGGAAAGGTCAAAATCATTTCATTTTAGACAATATGCTTCTTGATCATAAGCAATTACAATAATTTTTATATACCAGGTAAAAAGATCTGACATCATTTTAGGCAAGTAAGCATATCAGCGTGGAGTTGTTGACAGGTCAGAAGTTAAGAAAAGGAGTGACGTAGCTGCTTGCGAAGTAATATTTATACTACATAGATGCATAAGTACAGCTAAACTGCTATTGATTAATTTTAGGTTGTTATGTAACATGAAAAGATCTCGAATATGGAAGAAGAGATGAACTTAAGATGTCTAAAATAGAACTATCATGCTACCAGATTAGAACCATAATTTACTTCTAGTTCTGTTGCAAAAATTGAGCTACAGAATGTCACCAAATCATGTGCACAGTTTTAGGCACTAATGTTGTATCATATGATACTGTGAAGGTTTCATATAAAAAGTTAAAAAACAAGGACTATGACATTCAAGAACCATAGGTACTCTGGCTGGCCTATTGATGTTGTTGAGACATGAATGCAAGAAAGAGCGTGTGGAAGAAGATCATTATGCAACCACTCGAAAACTTGCTAAGAAGTTAGACGTTAGTGCCGTCACACTGTACATCGCATAAACTTGAAATACAAATTCAGTCGCTGGGTGCTGCATGAACTGACTCAGGCAGATAAGGACAGACATGTTCGGGCCTGTACTAATTGGCTCAAATATCAACGCAAGAACAAAATTTAGACTGGAACATCACTTGTGATGAAAAGTGGATTTTCTTCAAAAATACAGGTTCAAAAGGTTGCACCCAGTGAGCCTGCCGGCAGCATTGTAAAGCGCAGTTTAACTAAAAGATCATGCTTATATCTGGTGGGATTGCAGTGGTATTATCCTGAAAGAGTACCTTGGAAAAGGTAAAACTCTCAACAGTAAGGTGTACACTGAGATGCTAGTCCATATTGGTACTACTATCAAAGAAAAATGTCAAAGTGAGTTCTGGCACAAAAAGGTAATGTAAGACCACATGTCTCTGCATTCACTGGCTGGACTCTGTATGGATTCTAATGGAATCTTTTGCCACACCCCCACCATATAACCCCAACATTGCTTCTTCGGACTTCTACCTTTTTCATATCCGCAGCTACATATTGCTGGTGCTTCCATTTTTCACAAGACATCTGAAATGAGGTTGATCTGTTTTTGGGGTTGTGGCCACGAATTGTCTGGGCCAAAAGCTCTGAAAAACTACCAAAACGTCAGCAGAAAATCATAGATTTGGGGTGATTACAACCTACACTAAAGGTACTACTTCCAAGGTTTTTTTTTCCTCCTAAATTTATCAAAAACGTTTTTTTGGTGGAAAACTTTCGTTGCAACCACATATTTTCATATTACTTGTAGATGAGTGTTGTATATGTTTGGTAAATTAATTTAGATTTCAGTTTTTAATTTACTTTTTTTTAATTAGCATTTGTTCTTTTATTTTAAATAAGTGCTCATTTTTGTATTCAGTCTTTATCAAACAAAAATATTAAGTTTATTATTTTTGTCTATTTATAGATACTTACTATAGTTTTAATTTTAGGCATCCTCCTATTTGTTCCTTTTTTAAAAATGAAACAGCATAATTCCTAAATATATATTTGTCCATAAAATTTTTAATGTGCTCTTATTATCAAAGGCAGAAAAACAAATGCAGTTGTATAAACACTGTCAATTATTTCATGTTTTATTTTCTAATTCAAATTTTTTCAGTTTCGTCTGTGAGAAATTAATTATGTATATCTAATAAATTTCTCTCTATATTCATTTTCTAGGTAACTTATGAATATTTTTTCCCCTTTGCCTAAACATTTTATGCGAAGTTTTTATGTAATTGTGAATTATGTAAACTAGAACGTTCTTTTTGCTGCTTTAGCTGAAAGAAAGGGATGCAAAACTTGAAGAAGCTGGTGACCTTCACCGTTTCCTTAGGGATCTAGACCATTTCCAGGCTTGGTTAACAAGAACACAAACTGATGTTGCTTCCGAAGATACTCCTTCCAGTCTTACAGAAGCTGAGAACCTTATCACTCAACATCAGCAGATCAGAGAAGAGATTGATAACTATACTGAAGATTATAACAATATGATGGAATATGGAGAAAAAATAACTAGAGATCAAACAGATGCTCAGTATATGTTCCTCAGAGAGGTTTGTATTCAAGATTATTCTTTTAGAGCCAAGAGAGAGGAGAAAAACAGCAAAGTAAAAATTAAGGTTAGACAAAACAACAACCTTGTGTTTGGCATAGATTTTATTTGAAACTCTTTTGATTTTGAGACTTTTTTTCTTTTCTGCTGATGAAGAGAGAACTGTATCTGTTTGCCATTGGAATTAATAGAGTCTTAATAAAAATCTATGCCATGCGACACATGTTTTTTGTTTTGCCTAGTTTCAGTTCTAGGGCTTTTATTTTGCTTTTTTTTTATAATTGTTTTACCATGACTAGGTTAAAAATTTTATTCTTCACAATCAACTAAACTCATTTCAAAAAGTCACCAGTGCCCTTTACAAAGCTTGATTATTTGCTTTTTCCTTTATAAATTTCTTCAAAATATCAAACTCTATTAAAGAAATGCCTGAGGAAGTAAATTTGTTGTTCTAGATTTACAAAAGTTGGCTAATAATGGTAAATACTTGTAATACAGATTAGCTATTTGAACGTAAACAGTTATTAATGAATTTTTTGAATATTTATTGCTAAAGTTAAGTATGTGATGCATAAATATGTAACACAGATACTTACTATTGCCTATCCTATTAATTATTAAATGATAATGCCAACTGCTGTTTCTATGCTGTTAATAATTTCTATAAATTATGTAATTATGTATGAATTCTGAATAAACTTCTGATTATGGCTTGATATTTTGAATGATTGTTAGTACTTATATTTCTGCATTGCAGAGATTGCGAGCTCTTCAAGATGGGTGGACTGAACTTCTTCAGATGTGGGAGAATAGGCAAATGGTTTTATCTAATAGTCTGGATCTACAAATATTTATGAGAGATGCAAAACAGGCAGAAGTTTTGCTTAATCAACAGGAGCATTATTTATCAAAAGATGAAACTCCAGTAAGAATTTTTTGATATAATGTTTTAGTCCTGTATTTTGGAATTCATAAAACAAATAATACCATATTTATTCGAATTTGAAATTCCGTTTTTATGCTATAATTTTGTCTTAAAATTTGGTAGGTCTTATAATTCAGCATTTTAATAAATGAAATTGCAGAACGAGGAAAAAGAAGCTTAATTATCCTATTATACAGAATAATTACACTGTTTAAATACTAAATAAATTGTATAGGTAATTGCTATATATACAAGTATGTTGTTTAAAATCCCTGTACTTATGATAGCCACATCTGCTTGAGAGGATTAAATTTAAGGTTGCATCCATTATACTAGTAAGTGGTATGCCTGAAAACTAACAGTCAATAATATATCTTTAATTTTCACTACTTTTTGTATCTATACCATACTAAAATATTATATTTATCTAAGCATTTATTTTTTATTCTAATCAGAATCATGCTTTCATCAAATAAACTTTTTATTTATTTATTGATAATGTGCTCCACTATTAGACACTGCCCAGCAATGGAGGATGCCCTGTGAAAGACTTTATAAGGGAAAACGATTTGTGTGCACATTATATATGGGGAAAACCATGAAAACAACCATGTAACCAGAGAGCACTGAGACCAAATTACCAGCGTCACCTACATTTTAATTTCTTAAAACTTATCTAAAATGATATTCATCTGATATTCAAGGACTGGTATTTTTTAATAGTTATTTGTAGAATATTTATTAACTAGGTTTAGACTTCCTAAATAGCAGCATTATTCCTAGTTTAAAAATGTGGTATATTCTTGCAATATCACAATTCTTGTCACAAACCTTATTGCTCCTGATGCAGATTCTGATTCCCAATCCGTATTGCTCCCAACTGCATCGGGGGATATTTGCTTCATCAGACTGCTAGAAAATGCTGTTGATTTTGTGCCAAAACACTAAGCCAAAGTAGAAATTGTAATGAAGTAAAAAATCAGGCATTTTCTCACATTCATTTTCTGGGTGTATTAATTATGAAGAAATCCCATTTAAGTCCTTTTAAAAACTACTTAAGAACTTGTCTAAAACATACTATTAATGTTTCTGTAATATTTTATGGATTTGTACATGTTCTAGTATTTTTATGTAGTTAAAAAATTAAAAATAAATCCACTGTATACTTCTATGTTTACCTTATTTGTAATTTTAATATAGGCCCCTCCTGCTTTTTTAATGTATATTCTCATAGGCATACACTCTTCTCGCTGTACCCCTCATATTCATTCTTAACTTTGGTCAATAATTTTATTTCAGTATTTAATTCTTTCAGTTTAGAAATCCTATAGAAGGGAAAACTATGTCATGAATTTTCTAGAAATAAAAAAAATGTTCCTGGTACTTTTTATTTGAAGACCTTTAGTGCCGTTGTTATAAGAACATATTAAAACTACACATTTTAACTATAAAAATATTGTAGCCATTTTATTTGGCTAAATATGCAATAGATATTTTGCACTAGTTAAAATATGCAGTAGTTTAATCATTTATTTCAATTTTATTAAATTGCTTTCATTAATTCATTTTTTAATTATAATTTCAGACTAACTTGGAGCAAGCTGAATGTCTCATTAAGCAGCATGAAACATTTCTTACCACTATGGAAGCCAATGATGAGAAAGTCAATGCTGTAATCCAGTTTGCTCAAAGGTTATGTGAGGATGGTAATTTTGCTGCAGACAAAATTCACAAAAAAGCTGAAAATATGGCTGAGAGGTATTTTATTATGAATATTTTTGTTTTTGTATATGTTGTAGTGTTTAATAATATAGTTATGAATGTACGATTAAATTGTACTTTTAGTTCAACCGCATAAGTCTAGCATAAAAATAAATTTTTGATAATATATAACAGTATTTAGTTTGCTTGTGTTGTGAAATGTATTTATTTTGATAAGTTATAATATGAATAATTTCCGTGAAAAGCTGAAGATTTAATTTCTTCTCAAAGTTAAAATACTTGAATAAATGAATGAAAAATGAATAAAAAGAAATTGAACTGAATTTGATTTAGTGAAGTTAAAAAAACGATCCCTTAATTCATGTTTCAGTTGTCTGTATATAAGAAAACACCTTAAATTCAATGCTATCACAAACAGGAATTAATTCTATGTAAAATGAGAATATTGATATTTTCTCATGTTGCTCTTCTTCACAAATTTTATTGTACATTTTTTTCCCTTCATATAGTATTCTTTTAAAAATAAAAGCTGATAGGGTGAGAAAACTTGCAAAATTACTTGCAAAAGTACTTGACTGATCAAATAAACTTTAAGTACTGTTATAAAGTTACACTTTTTCCCTTTCAGAACTATATTCAAATAATTAATAATTTAAAAAAAAAATTTTAGGCGTAATGCAAATCATGAACGAGCAGCCCAACGCATGGAAAAACTAAAAGATCAGTTACAACTTCATCATTTCCTGCAGGACTGCAAGCAGGTATCATCATAATATTGTTATGAAAATTATTTTTATGAAGTATGATATAAAAGTTATGTCCCATTAGTTTCTCTTTATCTATCTACTATTTTTCAATTTTAATTGCTTAGCTTTCTGAATGGACTCAGGAGAAGTATATTACAGCACAAGATGATACATACCGTAGTGCAAAAACTATTCATAGCAAATGGACTAGACATCAGGCATTTGAAGCTGAAGTTGCTGCTAACAAAGAACGCCTGAGAAAGCTTCAACAGGTTAGCACTGCTTTTTGGTAATAACTACGTGATAAATGGAGTTTTGTTTTGTGATATGCTTTGAGTAATTATAATAATTTATATGGGATCCTAAAGCTTCCATTTTGATAATTATATTAACTGTTTACTTCCTTTTTCATTCATTAACCTGTCTTTCAAGAAATATGTTTCTAAGCTGTAAGTTCATTTCTAATTCTTTTTTACAGTGGGTATAGTTTTAATTCTAGGTAATTACATTTGTTATGAAATATGGGGATGTATTCCTTAAATTATTGTATGCTCAACATATATTTAGCATATTTTTGTCTTACTTCATATATTTTGTTCTTCAAAATTGTTTATTAAGCTGTAGCTAATCATAAACCATTGTTATCATTGTATATGTATACATATTAATAATAAACTACTAAATCAAAATAAAATTGACTATTAATTTTAATAACTAAAATATTATTAATAATTTTTCATTAATGAGTAATATTAGCAAGTAATGTATGCACAGTTGTACAAATGTTGTAAGAAATTTGTTTCAAATTTGAATTAAATTCTAATTTTTAAATTTAATTTGATTTTAGAGTGGAGAAGAACTTGTAGCAGAAAAAAGGGAATGGGCATCCACTATTTATCCCCAGCTTCAAGAACTTGAGCAGCAGTTTGAAGCATTAGAAAATGCTACAAAAGAAAAAGGTGAAAGGCTGTTTGATGCAAACCGTCAAGTTCTTTATATGCAAACTTGTGATGATATTGATAATTGGATCACAGAACTGGAAAATCAAGTTTTGACAGCTGAAACAGGGCAAGATCTTACTAGTGTCAATCTGATTTTACAAAAACAGCAGGTGATATGTCTTTGTTATTATATCAGTTCTTTATACCATTTGTTTTCATCTTATAATACTGTTTAGTTTTATTTTGCTATAAGTTAATTATCTGTAAGCAGGGCCAGCACTAGGTGTTTTGCTACCTGCTGCAGTTGCTGCAGATCTTAAATTCCATTCCTCCATGCATCAGTAAATTCTAAAAATTTTGCTGCTCAGTGCCTCCCTCAAACTTCGCAAATTTTGCTGTTTATTGCTTCTGTAAATTCTAAAAATACTACTAAATTCTTCTGCTTGGTACGACCTCAAAGGCTACACTGGCTTTGGTCCCGGCCCTGTCTATAAGTTAGTCTACTGTAATAGTATAGTTAATAACCATTCCATTATGATGAGACTAAATTAAATTCACTTTTATATTAGTGACAGTTTGTTTTAATGATATTTTATTTAAATCGTAAGAGGTTATTATAATGAGAGTCAACTGTGCTTTAATTTCATTACAGTAAGTTTCTAAAGTACACAGATTTGTGCTTTTTGTTATTTTTATAGTGATGTACTGTATTTTTGCAGATAAAGTAGTAATAAACTTATACTAAAATCGCTAAATACATTTTACAGAAGAAATTTCAATGTATCTCATTTCATAAATATTAATTAAATATTAGTAATGAAAGAAATGTTAAATGAGATGAATTTTTAGAAGAAATTTCAGTATATCTCATTTCATTAAATATTAATTGAATATTAGTAATGAAAGAAATGTAAAATGAGATGAATATTCAAATTTGAGAATATATATAATAATATTTATATATGATAATCTAATGTGAAGTATGTAAGTTAAGAGAGAAATAAAGAAGTAAGAGAAATAAAGAAATTTTTAATAGTTTATGTAATTCTATTCATTATGATCTCTTTGTACCTCAATACTTTTCACTTACTTTTAATGAGCAACTACATGCCCCTGAAAAGTAATGGAAAAGTATGCCCTTAAAATGTTCCATAATTGCTCTTTTCACTCTGCCACCATCGTTAAATCTCTTTTCAAGAAGGTCAGATTTCAGTTTGGAGAACAAATAATAATCACTTGGAGTTAAATTCAGTTGCTTAAACCCACACTACTATTTTCAAATTGCACTGACATGTTGCTGTTGTAAAATTGCTGAAAGAAGTCTGGATACCTGTCTTGCAGAGATTTTGTTCATGTAAGGATGATCATGTAGAATGTGCAAAACAGTTGTTTTAAATAGATATAATCTTGCTGTTAGCTTCTTAGCTTTTAATAATTTATCACTCAGTGTTTCTTTCTGGACATCAGCAATGTTTTCTGATGCCAATGTTTCCAATAAAAGGTTTTTAGTTGGAAGAATCTTTACAAAAATAATTTCTTATGAATTCTTGGTCCACAATTCTTTTGTCCATTTTTTTCATTCTAGAATAGAAGGGAAATGAGCCAGCATACATATGATCCAAGCATTGTTTTATTTCTTTGGAAATAAGATCTTCTGTAATCAAAAATGTAATTGCAGAAGGATTAATTTGAACATTTCAGAAAAAACTAGTTTGTCAGTTATTTTTGTTAACAGTAATAAATTTTTTTTTAAATTGCATGCAATTTCTTTTATGAAGCTTTGATATTCATTTAGGATTCATGTTGTAAGATTGTTACATGTTTTAAGAAGAATTTGTTGCCAAACAATTTTTTAAATGCCAGCTGGAAATTTTTTGTTTTACCTGTATAGATTTAAGATTTTTTGAACAGTACAGAAGTAACAGAACAATTTTTTGTCATATAACATAAAATGCTGTGTGTCTTTACTTAATGTGCTAAGATATCTTTCTCATTTCTTTTTAGCCAAAGTTTTAGGAGACTATTTTTATGATAATATGTTTGTATTAATTAAATAAGAACTGAAGTTTTTTATATGAATAAGGAATTTTATAAAAAAATATAAATTTTGTCAATTACAAAACCTTCAAGAAAATTTCTTGAAAAATATAGCATTTTATTTTAAAATTCTGTAATATTCATATTTAATTTTTTAGTTTTAAAATTTTATTTCATTTTACTTATTTATATTTTTATACTTGTAAACTGGTGTAGATTAGTTCTTTGTTTATTATCAGTTCAATTAATTTTTTAATTTATTTTGCAACAAATATTTTTCATAACATTTTTCATCTTTGGTCAGAATAAAATACTTGTTTAAGTAATCCAATTTATTTTAAAGTTAATGTTTGTACAATAAAATTTGAGGAATAAAATGCAATTTTAATGATTTTTATACTTAAAATTGAGTATCTTCAGAAAAACTAAAACAAAAAACTGAATTTTTTAAACAATTATGTACAGCTGTCTTAGAGTTGCCAACAAGCAACAGGACAACTGAATTTTTATACCTAAAAAAGAATGATTTAAAAAGTGCAGCATAATTAACCTCCTAAGTGTAATATTTTAGTTTTTTGCAAATGGCAACTGATTTAAAAAAATATATAAGTGGAAATGCTTTAGAATTTAGACTAGCTTTGGATTCTGTATTAAACTATTAAAGAAGCTTCTTAGTTAAAACTAAACTCTCTTTTTTTGTTCTAGAGAGATGAATTATTCGGGTGATATTTGTATTGAATAGATGTGCTGTTATGCTTTTTTGTGTTTTAATACTGTATCCATTTTACATTTAATGCTAAGACAATATAAAGGAATAAAATTTGAAAAATAAACAATTAAGTATTCTCTTACAAAGTAAATATTCAGGTATAATATGTTTGGTAACTTTAATTTTATTCTAATGTGAAAATTTTGTGTTTTAATGTTTTTAGTTTTATCTGCATTCACTAAATTTTAGCGTTTCAGTTTTTAATGGACTTCACACTGAAGTGCATGTAAAAATGTATGACATTTTGACAGGCTAAAATATCATCTTTTAATGAATGGTTATGTCTAATATAGATGGAAATGGAACTTTTATTGGAACCGGAAATATTTCTTTTGAGCTTCATTTAAATTTTTATATACTGAAAGATATATTATTTTTAGTGCATATATTCAAAGTAATGTATACTCATTAAAATTACTTTAATAAATAGTTTTTTCTTTATGATATATGTTTTGTGTTCTTTAACAAAACTTAGGTTTTACTAAATTATTTTAAGAATTAATTTCTTAATGCATTTCTAAAACATTAGCTCATTTGTGCTTTTGCAGCTGAGGATGATGGTTTGGCAAAAAGTATCGAAACTAGAGATGTGAAAATTTGCAAATATAATGCTGATTTTTGTTGTTTGTTGAAATTTGCATTTCTGAAACTTGTGTTTTTAATGCATATTTCGCAGTATTCATCATCTCTCATTCAAGGGTAGCATAACTTCCTAAGATTCTGTATTCTTTTCCTGGGTCAGAATTAAGTACCTTAGCTATTCAGTAATATTAACTATATTAATGTCAAACAAAATTAATTTGTGACATTGTAAGTTATTTTATCAATTTTTTAACTTCAGGCTGTTGAGACACAAATGGCTTTGAAAGCAAAGCAGGTCACAGAGTTGGAAAACCAAGCACAATACTTAGAACAAATGGTACCAGAAAAAACTGATGAAATTGAATCCAAAAAGGCCTACGTTGAAGAGAGGTAGGATTTTTTACTTATCATCTAAAGTCTAAATTATTTTAAAGAAATGCCATGGTCATTACTGTAGTGTTTACTTATTAAAAAATGCTTACAAATTAAATGTAAAGTACATTAAAATGCCTACAACATTTTTCATAGCCTACAACTTTGGACAGTAACTGTATTACTTTTTTACATATAAACTATGCATCTTTTATGCATTTTACTCTTTTAATGAAGCAATATCCCATATTTCTGTAACTCTTTGTTTCATTTTCTATTGTTATTGAATAATATGATATATATGCATACCGTTTGTTAAATAGAAGAAATATGTATTTCTTTTATTTAATAAAGAATTTTTATATATCAAATAATTTTAATGTATATAGCAATACTTTTTATGCAGATTTTTTTTTTATTTTTAAAATATACCTAAAAATGTCTTACATTTAATTTTATATGATCAAATGTTGCAATTTTTAAAATTTTAAGACTTTTTTAATATTATTGTCTTAAGCAAGGGATCAACCAGTTTATGTAAAACTCATGTTCTTCATCCAGTTTTTTGATAATACATATGTTAGTAATGTAGTATGTTAGTAATAGTAGTAATAGTAGTCTATTAGTAATACACTAGTTATAATATACAAATAATTATAGCTTTTTATTATGAGATTAATTAAATAAGAAACACTGTAGAAAAATAAAGAAGTTATAGAAGTATGAAGGATCTTGATTTAGTTCCAGTAAAAATAGTATTTGGAATATTTTTATTAAAATTAATTAAACACTTATTTTTTTTAAATTAATACTTTATCATAAATTAGAGTACAAAGTCCGAGATTCAGACATCCAATGTCTGGAATGATCTAAAATCTGAATCTCAAAGCCACCACCAACCATTTTTTTTTGGTATGCTTTTCACATGCGTATTTTATTTTTTTCCGCATAATAAAACATGCAGAGAGTCCAGATTCTTAATTTCACTTTGGCACTAAATAAAGTACCTCATTATTCGAGGAACAATTATTTTAGCATAAATTGGTGTGATCAATAATTTGGCTTTGTAGCTGTGTATCTGATTGGCATGCATCTCAAACCAAAACATCACATAGAAACATTGTTGATTTTACGCCGACTAATATTTTATATCCTTGACGCTAACCTGGTGAATCATTATTTATTACATTTGGCTTTCATCACCGCATGTTTATCAGCACATGACATCTTGGGTAATGACTCATGCAGCAATGGCTAAACAATTTTTTTTATATTAGTAATTGAATAACAGAGAATATAGTAAACTTTTCTTTTGAAATTATTCTTGGTGGTGATTACTGATTTAAGTTGAATGCACTAAGAAATGTTGATGAGGAACAAAAGATTACATTTAGTGCTATCTGAATTAAGAACAATTGATTTGTTATTCACATAAACCCAGAACCGTCGCCAGAGCTCATATGGCCACACTGGACAGCGGAATTTAGGGAAAACAAAATTTTTGGAATTTGCAGAAGCACTGAGCAACAAAATTAAGAGATGACAAAATTTTTAAAATTCACATAAACCCAGAACCGGCACCAGAACTCATATGGCCACACCAGGCGGTGCAATTTACAGAAGCACTGAGCAACAAAATTAAGGGATGACAAAATTTTACAATTTAGTGAAAGCACTAAGACCCAAAATTTAGGGGCAGCAAGGCTCTTGTTAACAGAATTTGGGACCCACAGAGACTGCATTAGAAGCAAGGCAAAATTTAGCAAAACAACTTGTCTTTTATCAGCCAATGTTATGATAGCTGTACTCTCAGCTGATACTAAACTATTTGCAAATGAATTTATTGAATTTGAAAAGTTATCTCAACAAATTTATAAAGATAATGAAACTGGTCTTTTCTGGCAATATGTACCATGAAATACCTTGGCATACTCTACAGAAAGGCTCCAAATGGTGTATAATATTCCAAAGCGAGACTAACGATTTTAGCATGTGTAAATACTGCAGGAAAAAAGGAGTAAAGATTTCCCCGTTATATATCGTGCAATTAAAAGAGCATGGATGATACTAGCGTTAGTGAATGATTGGTTTGAAAATCATTTCATACCCAAGGCTCGGCAGCATTTGAATTCGGTTGGTTTGCATAATGAGGCAAAAACTATCCTGATTGTAGACAACTGTGTGGCTCATACTTCACTTAAAGTTTTAGTGAAAAGATAATATATCCACATTATTCTTTCCTCCAAAATTTCTGTCTATCATTCAGCCTATAGATATTGGCATAATACACGAGCTGAAATGCAAATATAAAGTAGTTGTTATAAAGTCCATGTTAAATTTCTTGAATAATGAAAAGGCTGTTCAAGAATTTTGGAAATATTTTAGCGTAAAATCTGGTGTATGGAACATCGCAAGATCGTGGAAGGCTGTGCCTCCAGACACTTTAAAAAATGCTTGGTATAATTTATGGCCAGATACCATATTTCATGGTGAGGCTGATGAAGATGATAGCCGCAAATTTGAAAGTTTTCGGATATCACAAACCAAAGGTGATATTTTCTAATTAATGGATTTCGTAAAGAAATGTGAAAAACCGCTAATAAATGAAGGTGATATAAAAGAATTTTTTCATTGTGATGATAATGCCCAATCATCAGTCAATTAACAGATGGGGAAATCTGTAGTAAGATTCTAGATCCGGAAAATACTACTACCGATAGTGAAGAAAGTGATAGAGAGGCTACTGAAATCAAAAAATTTTGATTGACAAGCTAATTGGAATTCTTAACGCAGCAGTTACAGGATTTGAACAATGGAACTTTGTAACTGAAAAAGAAATTACATCTATTTATAGAATTAGAAAGAAAGTATTAGGACAGAAAACGAAGCAGCTGAAACAAACTTATGTTTAAAGACATGTTAAAGTAAACAAATAACTATTAAGGTTTTTTTTTTTTATAAATTTTGATAGCCTTTAGATCAGAAATGCTTCATTAGTTCAAAAATCATGATTTCATATTTTTAATTTTATAATTTCTACATGCCATCTTGCTAGATTTAAACTGATGATCTAATAGCTGGAAAAATCCCAAATACAGGATCACCGAAGTCCTGACCAGTCTGGATTTAGAACTTTGTACTGTATTAAAATGAATTAAAAGCATATCTTTAAATGATGCAATCATATAACATTAATATTCTTTTTTAAAGAACCAAATTATTAAATCTTTCCATTACATAAATAGGTTAGCCATATTTAAATTTTTCTATATTGAAAGCAGCTAGAAAAATTGTGGGACCTTTTTCATTTTTTTCCCTTATATATAAAGCATGTTAGTATTATTTTACATTCCTTGAGTAACATATGGTTTTGTTGAGCATCATGAAAAAAATGCTAGTTTATCTTTAAAATTTGCAGATACAAAATTTATTGATTTTCCCATTTTTTAAAATTCTTATCTCATAATTTTTCAACTTATAGAAATGGAAGTTAATGAGAAAAAAAATAACTGCATAAAATGGGAGAGAAAATATAGTTAGGAATAAATATTTCGAAATTTTAAACATAATTACATTATTTTGTATAACAGTGCCTTAAATATAATGTTAAGGAAATATATTTAGATTCAAACGTTTGCAAGCTCCCTTGACAGAACGCAAAAAGCAGTTGATGAAGAAGAAAGAGGCCTATCAATTTTGCCGAGATGTGGAGGATGAAAAATTGTGGATTCAAGAAAAAATGCCTTTAGCTACATCATCTGAATATGGCAACAGTCTCTTTGGTGTCCAGATGTTAAAAAAGAAAAACCAAGTATGTACTTTTTTAGTTTTATACTCAAAATATAGATAATGCTTTTAACTAAAAACAGTTATAAGTTCAATTTTATGTTGATTTTTAATTTTACTTCACTTATGTTTGTTAAGGCAGTTGAAATTCGTGTTAGTTTAATTAATTATTATTATAGATATTCATTAAGTGCAGCTAGAGTACAAAATATATAAATAAGTGTAAACTTTTCTTCATAAAATTTAGATTTTGCAAATGCAATTGCCCAATCAGTAGCCAAGTGGTTAAGATCGCTAGATGCTGATAGTCCGGCCTCCTTGGGTTCATGGTTTTCCCCTTGTGTAAGGTGAATATGAATCTGTTTTCCTCAGAAAATCGTTTATGAAGG
>KK117457.1:205073-230449 GCA_000611955.2 Stegodyphus mimosarum
TGAATCAGTGTTATGGCTTTGCCAAATTTAATGAGCTCAGTTTTTCTAACCTCAGATTCAGTTACTTTAAAATTAAACAAAATTCGGACTTAGATCATTGTTGATTTTTTTGATGTTCTGTGCATTTTGAGGGGCAGTCTGCTATAGAGGTGCTAGTGCCTCTTAAGAAAGATGTAGTAGTACTCTCTTCTTGAAAAATAGTAACATTTTTGAGAAAAGATGTAGATGATCAATGATCAGCAGGTATATTTACCTAATTAATTAAGTGTCAGAGGTCTCTGAGGGTTTAAAGAAGCTCAAAGAATAGCAAGTAAATGCTTTCTAAGCAGTTGTGTTACTTGGCTGGATTAATCCAGCCAATGAATTAATTGAAAAGTGGAAATAAATTAGAAAAATAAGAAGTTTTAATTAAATTTAATCTAGGTAATCTGTTACAAATTACCTCTCCAGCCCATTATTATAAGCTGATTCAATTAATTATAAGCTGATTCAATTCAAGATTATGTCAAGTAATACAGGTACATGCACATTTCTTTAATAAAGTAGATTAATTTACCAAATAATACAATTGGGATACAAATAATACAATTGTTCAGCAATTATTGCAGTTACCTGTTTCATATAATTTCATTATTGTCTTTCTTTTTTGCTTCCTTTACACTGTACACCTTCCTTGTACGATGTAAAGGAAGTATTGTAAGCATGAAAAGTTTTGGGCATCACATTTCAACCGAAATATCCATTTTGACGATTGCTGAATCCATATGGATGTTTTATGCAATGTTTGTATATACAGACAGAATAAATGGCACTTTTCTGCGAAATGGATTGTAAAATGGATTTAAAAGGGATTTTTTTGTGACGTCTGTACATAGGTATGTATGTATGTATATATGTATAATATGTATTCATTTCACATAACTGAAAAACGAGTAGCCTAAGAACTTGAAATTTTGTATATGGGACTGCTACAATATCTAACTTTGCACCTCCTTTTTTTATTGTAATCAGCAGTACCAAATATATATATATATACACCCACACAAATCATCACCATGCCTTTATTTTCACAATTGTTGGTCATAGTCATATTATTCCAATTACAGAAGTATTTTAAATGATGAAAAGATTCATTTTTGGGTGTGTCAAATTAAGAAAAATTAATATTCCACAAATAGCAAAATCTAACTACATTTATAATAACAGTTTATATGTTTAGTTAGTCTAACAATGAATGTTTAGCAATATTTAATATAATTTATTGTTGTAAATATCTAACAGTATTTAATATCAGTTTACTGTTGTTCTAAGAAGAATATTTAATAGGATGTTCAATTAAGTCATGGTGACTACATCAGATTTATTTTTTCATTTCAGTCACTTCAAACTGAAATAGATAATCACGAGCCAAGAATAGTATATGTTTGTGATAATGGAAATAAACTGATTAGTGAAAACCATGAAGATTCTGCAAAATTTAAGCGTCTTATTTCTGAACTTCAGTGTTTGTGGTTGGAATTGAAGAGTGCTCTGCAGTACCGCCGTATTAAGTTAGAAGAATCAGAAAAAGCACAACAGGTAATAATACATATCTAAATTACAGGAATTATAGTAGATTAAAAATTGCTTTTAGAATATATATATTTTAATATTAAATTATTTACTTTGAAATAAATATTTTGTTTTAATTTTTATCTGTATTAGTTATTTAAATTTCATTTGCTTTGCTGTTAGAAAGTATTGTTATCAATGCAGAACTTCTGACCTTTATTTGATTATAATTGTTCTGGCTTTATATTAGGCAATTAGTTATTAAAAAGTCCAGTAAAGATATGGAACAAGAATAATTACAAAAGGTTCTTTTTGAGAAAATTTACAAACTGTATACAATGTATATGTATATAGAGGTATAAATGATGTGTTGCATTCTTGTTAATGAGTGTCACATGATTAGATATACCATTATCCTGACTTATGGTAGTGAAAATGAGGGAATTAAATGCTAGGTTGTAGCTCAAAATAAGAGCATAATTTACTCTCTTTCATTGTGGGAAATGGCTCTTGGTTATTTGAATAGCTTTTTAATGACTGAAACAATGATTCTGGTTATCATAAAGAGACAGATTATTGTATATGCGTAGGAAAGAATCCAATCTTTCATGTATAAGATCTGAATGCTTAAATTAGAGAGATCCTAGCAAACTAGTATTATTATGTCAGCCTTATGGTTTGTAACTTCTTTCTCTGATACTAGCAGCGGCCCATGCTATTGTTTCTTAAAGTAACTTAATTTAGTGTGTATGATTTCTTGATATGTCTGTTAGTTTCAATATTTATTTGTTAATTAAAAAAAATACTTATTAGGAAATATTAGTTTTGCAGATGATCTGTTAAAGTTGCTTAAATTTAGATTTATGATTTTAAACGTTAGCACTTAAACACTTCATCAGTGAGATGCAATGTCAAGAAACACAAGAAAAGTGTTAGAGAATGAGGGCTAGAAACTGGTTCAAATATAACCAAATCTCCTTTATAACAGCCCACCAGCGGCCGAGCGGTAAAGATGCTGAACACTGGTAGTTCGGTCCGAGGTTCGAATCCCGCGAACGGGCTGGCTGCATGGGCGTTTTCGTGGTTTTCCCCATGTGTAACGTGTATACGAGCCAGTTTCCCTTAGAAAGTCCTCCACGAAGGCATCCCTCCCCTTAGGCAGATAGCCCTCGTGTGCTTTGCCATAACTGAATAACCTAACCTAACCTTTATAACAGTTATCTACTTTATTTTTTATTGTAGAAAAATTTATATCAGTGAAATTCTATGAAGAAAAACTGGGATAATCATTCAATGCAACTGTCAATCAGAGTAGTTATGTCTGAAAATTTGTGTCTCATACAAAAAAAAAAATGCTGGGGGGGGGAACAGCTACTTGATGCATCATGAAAACAAAAGATAGTCTGTCTCTTATAAAATATTCTTTTTCATTATATTATTTTTTATGGTCAGAACAGTATCTTTGAGCTGAGCAAAGGGTTTTTAAAAATTCAAAGTCTAAATGTACTTTCATGGGTGTCCAGATAATCAATCATTAAGTGCCATATGTTCTTTTGAAGCCATTAAAATATGTAATATTGTCATTTACTATTCTGTTAAATGCTTTAAATTGTTATTATTCAGTGAAACTATTGTGACAACTGCAGTATTACTTAATGTCTTCTACATGTCCTTTTTGCAAATCTCTAAAGGTCAAGTAATAATTTTTGTTGTTATTTCCAAGAAATTCTACAACTAGTTAACAATAAGAGAAAATCAAAACTTAAAAGATATTTGCTGTTATAAAATTGAGGATTCAATTAATTATATGAACAAGATGTAAGTTTTCTAAATACCAGCATTAGTGATTTTGTATTGGCAGAAAACTGGCTGTGTAACTTAATTGTGTTCATGATATCTTAACTAGATAATGCTAATGCAGTCTGAAATGCGAAACTTTACGTTCAGCAACTTATGGATTTACAACTGAGTAACTGTATTTTTTTGGTATATAGAAAACAAGCTTTTTATATTTACTATTTGCCAGTGAAGTACTACCTAAACTTCAGATTTTTTAAAACTTGATTGCTCTAAAAGAAATAAAAGAAGATAAAGTACCATGGCCATTGTTAAAATTTAAATGAAAGCACTTTTCCTTAACTTAGGATAAAATGTTTTATGAAAGAGGTGATTTAAAGTAATCATATAATTTCATTAGTATAAATTATGTGTTCACTGATTCACTAACTTTGATTAGCATAAATTATATTTGCTCTACTTGACTAATTTTGATTAGTCTAAACAATGCTTTACTAATTTACTAATTAACATTTATTTCATCATTTCACTA
Source organism: Stegodyphus mimosarum (assembly GCA_000611955.2). Taxonomy (NCBI): domain Eukaryota; kingdom Metazoa; phylum Arthropoda; class Arachnida; order Araneae; family Eresidae; genus Stegodyphus; species Stegodyphus mimosarum. Next base: position 208,954 of record KK117457.1, read on the forward strand.
ATTATGTTTTTACATTACGTTTTGTTTTACATTTGTAATTGCATTTATTAGTCCAAAGGGGCTTTGTTCCTAAAGGACTATTGTTTTCGTTTCACGATTTTGCGTGGAATCACTCTGAATGTCCGTTCCACTTTTCAAATTGTTGTCACCAAATATTATTGCCCTGTATTATATTTGAAGAAATTAAATAATGAAGAATCTGCATAAATGTATGTATGTTTCTCGCATTGTGATAAAACAACGGTAGCTAGAGCTATCAAATTTTGAAGCACGTAATCCTACTGCGAATATGGGCATCTGGAAGCCGAAATTTGTAATTTGTTTTATTATCGATTGAATATTTTGTAAAACTTTAGTGAATTTTTGATTAACAAACTCAAGGATTTCAAAGCAGGCAATGGCAATATTTTACAGAAAAAGCATTTTTATCTCCAGAGCGTGAGATTGTATATAAAAAATTCTAAAGATATGCTCAATTTAAAATTATTTTGCGATATTGCTATTGAACTGAATTTTATGGTTTAAATGTGAAGAACATGAAATTTAATAAATAAAGGTAACTCACAAAATCTTAAAAAAATGCCCCCTTTGGACATAATTTAAAATCTGAAACCTTTCAGATTTTTTTATCTAAAATTTAAAAAATAAGTCTGTAGTTGATTCTGAAACATTTTGTGTTTATGTATGTTTTAATTTCAGTACTTCTTTGATGCATCTGAAGCAGAATCTTGGATGAGTGAGCAAGAGCTCTATATGATGTCAGAAGACAAGGGCAAGGATGAAATAAGTGCCCAAAACTTAATGAAGAAACATGCTAGTTACGAAAATGAAATTGACAATTACCATGAAACTGTTATGCAACTTGGAGACATAGCCAAACAATTAATTGCTGCTAAGCATCCTAAAAGGTATATATTTTATTTTTCAGGAATATGTCAAGCTTTGGATAGACTGCGCTATTTCATAGGCTATTGTTATTTAATATTTACTATGTATAACACAGTTTTTCTAAATAAGGCTAAATTACTTGACATGTCAATTATTATTTTGAAAAGTAATACAATGTGATAATGATTAAACTAGGAAACAGTTATATATTGCAAATAAATAAATAATATTTATTACGTTCAATATGAGTACATTAAATTAAAAACTTACTTTTTAGAAAAAAGGTACACTCTGTCTGTTACTTCTTGGTGAAATATTTCCTGCATTGAAAATGCTATTTTTTTAGACTTGAAATATATTCAAAATCTGTGTACTCCTTTACACATTTATATATATATATATAAAAAAACTTTGAATAAAGCTTTGAAAGTTTCAGTGGCCATTGGCATCTTGCGTTCATTTTTATCTTTTCTTTTTTCTTCCATACTTTGTGCAAACTCAAACTGAAAATTAATCTTGAAATCTCTGAAAATAACATATTTTAACTTTCAACAAAATAACACATGGAAACTAACAATAACCTCAGAGACACAATTGAGGACTGAATGTGAAAAGTTACTGTTTTAGCATGTTTTCAGCTTTATATTCCAGAGAAGATTATACAAATAGTTATAATTTTTTATTTAAAAATTTTTTGTCATAATGTGGGAAATGCTGTGCTGTAAATATGGTTTGCTAATACTTTATGCAGGAAAACGATAGTTACTGGAGCAATAGATGTTAGAGTTAGGTAATGTTATTTATATAGAGTTTACTTTGGGATTAGAAATGGCGAACATACAGGCAAGAAATGATTATTGCGGAATAATAAATCAAGATTCTAGTATATGTAAATATAGTAACATGACCTGTTTTCTTATATATTCATCATTTTTATTTGAGTGTTAAGTTATGTCATTGGCACAGGTTACATATTTTGATACAAATATATTTTAGATTGTTAATTTTGTCTTTATATTTCTGATAACCCAAATCGTTTATTAGAATAAATGACCTAAATCATTTATTAGAATGAACAGTAGTATTTTTTTAAAAAAGAAGAAGAATCTGAATTATTTTTTGCTTATGTATTTCTAATCATTTAATCCCTTAAGTTTATTTGTGCCTTATGATTCATGTAACTTATGTATTGCATTATGCTTGCTAAGATGTTTTAGGCTGTTATTAGGTATATATGAATTCTAAAAATATCTGAAACTCACTTCTAAACCAAGGAATTTTTTTTTTTCTTTTTGCTTACTTTTTTTGGAAGTGATGGGAGAATTAATGGCTAGTAAGTGGTGATCTTTAATAAATTTGTTTTTGATTTTTTGAAATTTTGTAAAAATTTTTATTAAAATCATGAAAGTAATTACATCTAGCTATCTTTCTCTGTGTGTTATTAAAAATACTGTTACTTTCATTATATATGTACACTAAAAGCCTGACTGTCTGACATTTAACTATCCAGTAAGAAGCTTAAGTAACTAGAATATTTCAGAATTTTAGAAAAAACAAATTTCCTTCCAAACATTTAGTAAATATGAGATTTGTAATGCTATTAGATGGCTCCTGATGCTATTAACATGTATACGTTGTTGCCAGTAATGGATAAACATGATGTCCCAATGCAATCATAAGAAGTTTGTTTTGGTTAATTATGTATCTAATGTAAGTTCAATTAATTCTCAATAAATCAATTTAATTTCTGCATTTCTGAGCTTTCTGAATAGTTGAGCTTCTGATGTACAAGGTAACTAAAAATTTTCTTGCTGTTTTGATGTCTTACTTGATAAAGTACTCACAAAGAAGAAACTATTATGCCAGAAAAGTAATGAAGAGTTAGTCTAACTATTAACTTGTATTGGGCACGTGCAATGTTCACAGCTCATCCAATGTTGAAAAGAAATGGATTTGTTGAAGCAGCTGATTCACAGCTGTTTGCTGTATGACTTTTTGATGGGCCCTTTAGCAGCCACATCAAGTCATTGAATATGTCAGACATATGGGGAGAATACCATGAAAAAAATGAACTGCCTGGCATTAGTTCCAGAAGTTCAGAGCAGGAGATTTAAGACTTTGAGGTGAATCCAGCAGTCAGTGACTACAGGTGTTGGATGACAAGGCCGTGCTGTCAGGCACAGAGGAGGACAGGATGAAACATGTGATAAACTTGTTAAAAGCCATTACACTAATGACAGCTTGTTTGCATTGCTATCTTGACATCACAACATACTCATATTTGGTCCAGTACTCATGAATGATGAAAAGTGAGTACACTGTGATACTCCCACGCACACCAGACACTAGTTGTCATCATGTGACCCTGTGCCTCATATCTCAAGGACCACTTAAGCACATGCTGTGTATCTGATAGGCTAGTCACCAAACTGTGAATTATGAACTACTTCTACCAAGCCACAATATCACTGAGGACACATGTAGTCCCAGCAGTTGCATGGCTGCAACATTTATTGCAGCAAAAGCTGGTGTTAATTAATCAAGAAGATTTTCTGTTGTACCTCCACAACAATAGAAGCTCACTCATGCTTCTTCCATTAGGCCACATCATCACTGAAGCCATGCACTCACGGCATGTGCAACAGGAAAAATTGAAGAAACAGTATTAGTTAATTGCAAGGGTTCGCTGTATCTCGATAACAATATAAGCTCACATGTGGCAAGAAAACCAGAAATGCCATTCTGCGATTTAGCTAGTAGATACTGTCCTTGCTGGATCTAGCCCTAAAAAGTTGCTAGTTCTTTCATTCCTGGACAACAAATTTCTTGAGAAAGGCTTGCATTCATACTTCTATGCATCCAAGACCCCTGAATTTTATCACCATGACTTTGCACAACTGCAAAAATGTTGTTAGAGAGTGCTGTATGCCAATGGAGATTATTTAAGGCTCTAACGCTGAGTACTAACACTGTCTGTCCACTTCTGATAATCATAAGTGGCAAAAACATTTTTGGTTACCTTGGGTTTTGATTTTTTTATGGAAGGAAATCAATAAACGTATTTATCTGAAATTTTACTATTTAATATATGTTAAAGTAAGAAATTTTCTGAAGAGTTTTTTTATTTATTTATTTTGAACAGTGATGAGATTATTTTGAGGCAGGCTCAGCTAGATAAGCTATATAGCGGACTGAAAGATCTTGCACTGGAAAAACGTAACAAACTGGAGGAAGCTTTGCAGTTGTTTGGTCTCAACAGAGAAGTTGATGATCTGATGCAGTGGATAGCAGAGAAAGAAGTAATAGCTGGATCTCAAGAACTGGGACAAGATTATGATCATGTTACTGTGAGTGATAATTATTTTGCAAACAAATTTCTGTATAAAATTATTTTTATTATTTTTAATGAATCTATCACATTGGCCTGGATATGAAGTGCCATAACACAAAGAAAACCTTGCATTTAAAATATATTGGCAAGAAAAAAAAAAAGAACAGCATTTTGTATTAGAAGGCTCAGATTTATGAGCTGATATCAAGTTCAAGAACTTAATTTCAAAATTTTATATATTCAGTGTGTCTTAATTCAAGTGTCTTAGTAGAAAGATAAATAAGCAGAATAAGTGCTGTAGTTTGAATTAAGTTAATTTCTCTTGATGTTAATATTCAATGAAAAAGTACTGAATTAAAATTTAGACTGATGATAACCAATTAACTAACTAACAGCCATGATGGGCACCAAAGTTGTTGACTTTAATTTTAGTTAAAAAAAAATTGTAAATTAAGTGAACTTTCTCCTATAGTGCAATTGGCAACAGTGATTATCGGCTATAGATGGCCATTATCAAATGCTTTGGCAGACATAGATTTTCTTTAGTTTAATTTTATTTAAAAAATTCATTTTAATTTGTTGCATTGACCTTAGAATTACGACTTATGAGTTGACTGCCAGTGATGGCCAACCTGCAGGTCACTGATGATCTGCACTGGTGTGGTTCAGATTCATTTTATTTTTTAAATTTAGCTAAATTCACTGGACTTATTCATGTCAGTCATCCAATGACTGACCAACAGTGATCTCAATCTTTTGGTCAGCCATAACCAATTGATATGCTTTGATTTAATTTTAATCAAAACATTTATCTGAATTTATCGTGTTGCACACGTTGGTGACACATGACCATCACCTTGTAGGTTTTGGCAAGCAACAACCTTGAAGGGAGTTTTTGTTCTTTAATTTAATTTTTAGAGTAAAAATGTCTTAGAGAAGTTCTTTGATGATTTTAATGCTAAAAATGTGCTTATGCCAAAATTGTTTGTTCTGTTACATTATATTTTGCTATCTTGAGCTTTAGCAAGTGATGCCATTATGTCAATGATAAGGTGCTTAATTAATCTTCAATGTGCCTTGTTCTTAACTAGTGTGAAGAATTTTGCCATTTGGTAAATTTAAGATCTTTAATTCATCTATTGAATTTAATCACTCTGTAACTGCTTTATAAACTGAGAAAATTAAAAGCAATAAAAGAATTTCTTAATAGTTTAATTCTTTGTTTTGTCATAGTATCTAAACTGGTATAAATTGAAGTACATTAAAATATGTTGTTATAATTACTAAAAGCTATTATTAATGGTATGTATTGCACAGTTTGTACAGAATTCTTTTTTTTTTATTTTTTAAATAACAAGCTTTACTTTTCAAAATGGATATCATTTTCAAGAGGGCTTTTTGAGGAGAACAAAATCATCTCATGCTTCTGTCAATGTAATAAAAGATAAAATAATTTTGGGCTTTTGCAGGATGTAAAAATTAAATAAGGGTTCTAAATTATGTTACAAATTTCAAGGAACATATATATTTTATTGTTTTGAATTTATATAGGATATATGATACTTCCTTCCTTGATTATTCGAACAGGTTTATAAGTTTCAAGGAACTCTTCTGTTATTTTGATCACATTAAGAAATGCATGTATGTGTGTATGCACATGTGTATGTAGGTATGTACATATTTGTGTATGTGCATACACACATATACATGCCTATATAAACACATACCTCTATATTGTAATATATATATATATAAGTCCCTATAACAAAAGAGTAGCAGTTTGAATTTATAACAGTCTGCCCTATATTATATGGCAAACAACAACTGCTTTAATATTTCGTAAAGTATACTTCACTCCTTCCATTTCACCAATTTTTTTTTCCTTTTTCTTCTTCTTCTTTTTTTTTAAACTCCTGAAAACGAGTTATCTATATCATTACCCTGAAAACAAACCTGCTCCAAAATAAGTTTGCTTTTTTAGCTAATTACTTCCAATATGCTCAGGAAAGATAAATAGGTATGTGTTATAGTTACTAAGTAATAAACTTCATAATTTTAAGGTACTGCAATGATGCTTATTGTTAGCTAGAACAATTACTGGGATTTATTTGTTAGCAGGTTTTTATTGTTCTCTGTGGAATAAATGAATAAATAAATAGCTTGAACTGCTGAACAGGTGGGGGATCTTTGTGATATGTTTTTCAAGCAAGATTACACTTTCATTTGTCATCTTTAATAGCAATTATTTTATATAATGTAGTTATCTTTTTTGTTGCATATTACTTTTTCTTTCTGAAATATACTAAATAATATAAATGCTATAATATATAGTGATATATAGTATTCTATATATATATGTGTGTGTGTGATATTTGCAGTTGATGGGCATTGGAAATGATGAAGCTTAGCAATCAGAGTCCAGATGTTGTCGTTGCAAGTGGAAAGCACAGAAGAATTTCACTTTAAAAACTCCACATCTTTATTTGATTAAAATGACAGCTAATTTTTCTTTAGATGAAGATTGTTTATCCAACAATGATTTAAACAGTAATACTATTAAATTTAGAACCTCGACATCATAAATATTTTTAACAAAGGGATGATGAAGAGACAGAGCTAAGCATCCATATAGCAGGCAATGGCAGAAAGCAATCTGACGAAAAATAGGGTGTAGAGCTATTTATAGTTGCAGTTACATAACAGACTAGAGAGTTCTCAAAAGTACTAGTGTGGGGGGGGAGATCCTGAAATTGTGGAAAGTTAATTAGAGGTTGCCTATTCGCGTAGAGCAAAGCCATTGTATTTTTTATATTTTACACACACATATACATATATATATATATATATGTGTGTGTGTGTGTGTGTGCAAAATTTATTGATCTTTTCTCTTCTATAAAAAGTAGATTTTTTTTGGATTATTTTAGATGCTTCGAGCTCGATTCAAAGACTTTGCAAAGGAAACAGAATCAATTGGCCGAGAGCGAGTATCTAAAGTGAATTTCCATGCAGATAAATTAATAACTGCACACCATGCAGACAGTGCTACTATTGCTGAATGGAAAGACATGCTTAATGAAGCTTGGGCTGACCTGCTTGAACTCATACAAACTAGAACACAAATGCTTAATGCTTCTTGGAAACTGTACAAATTTTTTTATGATTGTGCAGATGTGTTAAGCCGAATTACGGTCAGTACTAAAAGTCTTATTTATGAGATATTTTTAATTTACATTAAAATTAGAATTTTTATGTAATTGTTTAAATCTGAATTATATTTAAATATAAAGAAGTAATTTTTATGACTTTATCCAGCAATATGAAACCAATATTTTTCAATTAGTTTCAAAATTTAAATTGCTATGCTGCTATTAATTATTGTGGAAAACTTTTTTGTTTAAAATAATTATGATAATTTTTTGTTTGTACTAATACAAGTTACTCTGTGATATGTTGCATAATCAGTATGTTACATTTTAACAGGAAAAACAAAATTCCATGCCTTATGAACTTGGTCGAGATGCTGTTAGTGTTTCCAGTCTGCAGAGAAAGCACATCGGTTTTGAACATGACCTTCAAACTCTAGGATCAGCTGTGAGTTCTAAAATCATTCCCCTCTTTTTTGTATGCATATATTTTGATTTAAAATTATTGAACTATTATTCCCATTACTGGTATTTTTTATGATTTTTTTAGGAACTGTCAAAACTGTAGTGTAGGTAACACAAAGCTGTAGACGACATGAAGTATTAGTTATGTGAACAGTATGCAGTTCTTCTGATGTACAAAACTTATCTTTCATTTGCATTACCTAATGCCAATTATTACTTTAGATTTATGCTCTGTCAAAAGTTACTTTTGATCAGATAACACAAAGTATTAACTACATAAACAATATAAAGTTTTTCTGAAGTACAAAATTAATTTTTTATTTGCATTACCTAATGCCAATTATTATTTTAGATATATGCATTTTCAAACAACTATCTTGAAGATCTTTTGGTTATACTGACTTAAAATTCTGATTGGATTGAATTATTTAATTATTGCAAAACACTCTAGGCTTACATTTTCAGTTTTTAAATAACTTTTCAGGGTATAAAATGTTTCAGAAACTCAATGACATTTCTTATATTAAAGATACCTTTCAAAATTCAAGGTAATTTCTGTTTTCTTTAGAAAGCAAAGTATAGCTTTTTGTTTGTTTTTCATCGTTAATAAAAGTTGTATTGCTAATTCTGTGCTTGCCTGACTATCAAGTAATAATTATTAATTTTGAAGAGGCTTGATTAAATTCCTTAAATTTCATGGAAAATTTTCTAAGTCAAAATGGATTGTGTTTTCATTACAAATGAGGAAAACTATGAAAACTTCACACAGTTATCTCAAATCTCATAGGAATAGCTCTTGGGGTAAGCAAGTAGTATTTTAGCCACATGCTTAGTGGCTACATTTCTAAAGATCTTGAATCTGTGCTTTTAATCTTTTATTTCAATAAAATTAGGAAAATGAATTTGATAATTTTTATTTTATAGTTTTGTCACCATTTATTTGCATATATTTATCTACATATGAAAAATATTTGGAAATAAACTTTCAAGATCTTTAATAAATTAAATCCTAAAACAAGTATCCCATTTTTACTTTTTAAATAACTCTTCAGTACTTAAAATGTAAGAAATTTAATGACATTTCTCATATTAATGATGCTTTTTGCAGTCTGAGGTAAATTTATCATTCTCTTTTCATTCGAAAGCAAACTATAATTTTCTTTTCAGTTTTCAATAGTAAATATAATTAGTGTATTACAAAACATCTGTGTTTACCTGACTGCAGAATAATAATTATCAGTTTTCAAGAGACTTGGTTAGATGCCCATATTTTTACCATCTCTTTTATTACATATATTAGTTGTAGACAATTATTGTATTAGTTGGATACTAGTTTCTGCTAGCTAGACTTTGTTACTTGGAAATATTCTGTATAATTTTAGAAGAATAGTAATGAACTTTAGAAAAGTGTTTTACCATCTAATTTTATTTAAAGTCAGGTTTTGCATTTAGAAAATTAAACACAATATTACAAAAGTTTTGCAATACATTAGTTTTCAGTATATGATTTCGACTTTTCCAAAGACTACAAAATACTTGAAAAAAAATATGAAGTTGCAGTTCTGCTGTTATCAAATTAAGTTGATGATACTCTTAATTTTATTATTTTAAAGGAAAGAAATAAAATACTTAATGTGAATGATTTCATTTATAAACTTTTATAACTTGTCAGAAGAATTAAATAAATATCATTAGTTTTAAAACTGCAGATATTGCTTAGGATTACAATAATGATGATGGAGGCTCACCAGTGGCTGAATAATAAGATTGTTGAACACTGGTAGTTCAACCTGGGTTCATGTTTCAGTAAATGACCTGGCTGTATGAATTTTCGTAGGTTTCCCCATATGTAAAGTGGATTCAAGCGAGTTTCCTATAAAAATTTCTTCAAAAAGGTATTTCTTCTTATAAGCAGATAACCATGATCCACATAACTTATGTAATATATCTAACTTAATGATACTATAATGATGAAAAGTAAAATTCATCTGAAATAAATTTTAAATTTATATTTTAGAAATCCATTTGCATACTGAAGTTGATTATGTTAAAAGAAAATATTTTTCTGTAATTCATTCAAATAAAAAAAATTAAGATTCTGTCTGCTAATAGAATAAAAATCATTCTTTATTAGAAGTAAAGCGAAAACAATTATTTTGTTGTAAAGAAGATTTGGTAAGAGTATAATATGCAATCTACTGATTTTGGTTATTTATAGAGGGTGTTTACACATTTTTAGAATGATTTTGATAAGTAATTAAAAAAAAGTAATATCTTGGAATAAAAATTTTTGGAAACAGCTTATTATTTGAAATGAAAAATATTGTCTGCTACTTTTAAATTTATTCTTCTTTCCAAATGTCACATGCAAAGAGGCTGTGGATTAAAGCATATGTTTTTACTCTTTCTGAAGTGAAATATTTCTGTTCTGTAATTCGAAATGCTGTGAAATGCATGGTATTAAATTTCGAAGTGTAAAATAGGGAGGAACATTATTAATCAGAAAGGGTAAGGCCATCATTGTTGCTTTTACATGGTAAGAGGACTCCAGATGAATATCCAAAAAAGGCACCTACTGTTTCTAAAATTAAATCGTTGGTAGTATGAGGAAATCTGCAAATTCAGAAATCAAATGTAAAGTCTTTAAATACATCTAAGTTTTGAAAAAACTGAAAACATAAAAAACATAATGTTCACCAGATTTGCTGAGGGAAACCTGGTGAACTTGTTCGATGCAAGACAGTTTGTAAATGTGGCTCAATGCAGAACATTATCAAGAGATAATTGGAAATATATTCAGACTCTCAATGAAGCATGGGTTTACCTAAATGACTGCAACAAAAAGAGGTCTATTTATCATCAAAAATAAAGAGAAAACAGTGCATAAACCTAGTTCTGTCAATGCAAAGAAAGTTTCAGTAAGGAATTTGTGATTGTCACAGGATTCTATTATAATGGGAAATTGAAAATGACAAGAGTGCAAAAAAGTGTTAAAATCAACTTAATGTACTATCTACAAAAAGTTTACTTCTGAGATTTACAGAAGAAATTTCATCTCTTTATCTTAATGACTTTCAAAGGACGAAACTTCATCAACAGCTATACTTGAAAAGTACCACTGCATCCCTTGAAGAAATGAAGATGATACAGGTATTGCATGTGTACCTGTTCAATGTATTCCTGCAAAGTCATCTGACATTTCACCTTCGAATATTGGACCGTTGATCTCTGGAAACTAACTCTTTCTAAGTGCAAACCCGCTATGAATGATGGACTCTGGAAAGTAGTTGAAGAGGAGTGGAAATCTGTACCTCTGGAAATTTTATGAAAAGCCCCTCTATCATGGAAATCATGATGCAGACTTATAGTTCAGAAAAAAGGATTTCAGACTGAACATTAAAAAATTCTCTTTACATTTCAAGCATTAATTAAATAACCTCAAAATCATTCTAAAAATGTGTAAACAGCCTCTATATTTATTTCTTAGATGGCATCTCTAAAATGCTATTTTAAAATTTGAACGTGTGATAATTGGTGGGAAAAAGAAATTAATAAAACAAAATCCAGTTTTAATTCTATTATGTAAAAGTAAATAACTAACTTTAATTACCATCTAAAAATAAATAACTAATCGGAATGATATAGCAGCAGATCACCTACTATATCATTCTGATGATTTTCATCATAATTTCATGTTTTATGTGTTAATAAAAGTTTGTATTCGTACAGATAGTTAAAAAATCTTGAAGTTTTGTGTGTGAATTAATATTGAAGAGCAGTGAAATTTAAAAATCATTTTTGTAATAAACATTTCAATTTTTAGGTACAACAAATACAGGATGATGCTGTAAAGTTCAGTTCTATCTATGCAGGCGATCGAGCAAATGAAATTAGCAGTAAAGTTTCAGAAGTTGTTAATGCTTGGCAAAAACTTCTACATATGTGTGAAACAAGAAGAGAGAAATTGGCTGACACTGGTGATCTTTTCCGTTTCTTAAACATGGTCAGAGATCTCATGCAGTGGATGGAAGAAACTGTTAGATTAATGAATACTTCAGAAAAGCCAAGGTAAAAATATAATTTAAAGCTGTTTATTGAAAAAATAAGTCTCTCTCTGTCTTATATATATATATATATATATATATTACATTAGTTTCTCTAAAAGAAATGTTTTTTCAATATGTTTTTATTGAAATGACATATTTATTGAATTAAAATCTCAACAAAGTTAATTGAAGCTAATGCATTTAAATTGTCATTAATTCATTTAAATTGTCATTTATTAATTTATTTTTTAATCTGTAAAGTGTTTTAGGTTAATTCAATGAATCCAGTGGATGTCAAATTATATGTTTCTTCTAAAAATTATATTGGAGAACAAAGTTGCATTTTTTAATACTTAAATAAAAAATATTAAACAATTTTTTAAAATATTATATATGGGATTTCTGTGCAGTTTTGGAAACAAATGCTTCTTAAATGTAATACTTTCCTAAAGTATCTGCCTGTCTTTATAAACTCAGTATATATTCTCCCAAGTTTGTTTTAAATGATAGCAATCGATTTTTAATTTAGTGAATAGTTATTCAAAAGTTAATTAAAGCATACTTATAATAAAAATTTTGAATATTTTTAAAACAACAGACTCTTCTAGTTTAAGCATTGGAACCGAAAAAAAAAAAAAATGTTCCAAAATTTGAAACCAAATTTTGGGATCAAATTTGGAGTTTCCTTCAAAATTTGAAATGTTATACAAATGTAATAATTTATATTACTACCATTAACTAATGTTTAATTTAATTAAAAGTACTAAATTAAATTTTGGAGGAACATTTAGCACTTTCATTTATCATTTGCTATTGGGCACTTAGATGAATAATTTAAGATATCAACTTTCATTTACAAAGTGGAAACTTATAGGAACTGATTTGAATTTTATTTCTAATTATGAAGAACATTTATTTTTTATTCTCAGTACTTCTGAAATTTGAGAGCAAGCGAGATAATGATTTATGATCATAATAACACATTTAAAATAACCTTCTGATTTATTTAAATTTATTCTAACGAAATACTAATGAATTGTTTATAAATTTTTGGAACCACAAATTAAAAAATTCATAAAATTAACCTTTTTTTAGAGATGTTTCTGGTGTAGAACTATTAATGAACAACCACCAGAGTTTAAAAGCCGAAATTGATACCAGGGAAGATAACATATCTGTCTGCATTAATCTGGGCAAAGAATTGCTTGCTAGAAATCATTATGCTTCAAATGAGGTAAATATCATTTTACTTTTTTAATAGTTTTGCAGTAAAAATTTCTTTTTTAATGCTGCTCTTAATGCTTTCGGCATGTGAGGTTAACTGAGAGGCGTTGATATCAGTAATAAGTTTTTGATTTGAAAATTAAATCTAATAAAAGAGATAACGACTAAAATGAAACTTTTATAATAATGTTAACATTATAGGTTGGAAAAGAAATTTGCATATTTTATAATATATTTCAGAATTTTAATATTGTACTGAACTCGCACTTTGATAATTTGCAATTTTCAGCGAGTCAAACTGAAATTCTAACCACAATATAAAATTTAATATTAAGTCAAATTTCTTTAATTCAGTTGTTTTAAAAGTTTGAAAAGCAAATTTTTTCCGAAGGAGAATGGAATTATTTTTGTCTAGGTAAACTGAAGTTTAATATTATTCCTAAACAATGTATGTCACATGTTTAAAACATGTTCACTTTTTTTTGTTATGCTATTTACATTATTATTTCCACACAATGTTGCTTTTATTAGAAGAAAATGTATTATAACCACATACAAAGAAAACATTTTACTAGCTTTCATTATCACCTTCACAGACTTTACTTTCTTAATCCCCATCAAAACCACATGATTTTTTGGCATTATAGACATAGCTTTTCTTACGTAAATAGGCATTTAAAAATTTTAATTATGTTTTTGTATCTTTTATATATATTAGTTATACTTTTCATTTTGCTTTAATAAATATGTTTATCTGCACATCTGCATAGAATCCAATATGTGAAGTGCAGTTTGTGAAGTCTCATTAATTCTTATTTTGGATTACTCAGAATTGATTTCTATTGCCCTTCATTTTGGCTTTGATTTTCTATATTATATTTGGTTAAAGATCTTTTTACAACAAATGATACTGCTACTTACTACTCAGCGAGGGAAGGAGGGGAACTACAGTTGTGTATTTTTCTATTTTTTACCTTTAAATAAAATATTTGTCTTCTTTACAAATTGTTATTGTTGTTGTTGTTGTTTTTATTTTAATATATTTGTTTATTTATTTTTATTTATAATTATTTGTTTCATTTTTTTGTTTACTTTAGAAATAAGATTTGAAAATTTTAAATCACTAAAATATACATTGATTGGCATACTGAGCTTATAATTTGATTATAATTTAAAATAAATTAAAATGCTGCCTTTTTAAAATTGCAAAGTAAGAGATGTTGCTATCATTCTAAAACTTCCTTGTTAATTGCTGTCAGCAATAAAATCAATGTTTTGGATCCAGAGAATGAAGAAATAAATTAAAATCTCTGTTTAGTACACAGCTTTATGCTTATGTATAGCTCACCATAATTTTATTACATGATATTTATAAAATTTTGATTTTTAAATTCCTTTTCTGAATAATTGTAGATGCACTAATAATAATTGAAATGAAATTGTTATTTGTTTCCCTTGCTGCCAACATTTCAAATTATTGGGTTGGAGGGAAAGTTCTGTCGTATTTTAAAGAAAACATTTGAATTCATTTATAAAAATATGTGTTTAATATTAATCAATTATATATGCTCCGTTATTTGTTACAACCTGTTGCCATCTTTCAGGTAACCTGTGAAATCCTGTTTTGTAGAAGTTTTCATCCTTGGAATTAAAATAGTTAGCAACTGCCTTAGAAACACTTTCAAAAGACTTGAATTTTTTTCCTGTTAGATAATTTTGCAGAGACTTGAACAGGTAATAATCAGATGGTGCAATGTCAGGTGAATACTGTGGGTGACTAAGGACTTCCCATCCTAACGCATTCAGTTTTTGTTGTGTCACCATTGCAGTATGCGGGCGAGCGTTATCGTGGTGGAACACTATTCCTTTTCTGGACGCTAATACTGGCCTTTTTTCTTTGATAGCTGCATTCAAATGATCCAGCTGATTGCAGTACAGATCCGCGTTGATGGTTTTTCCCTGTTTCAGCAAGTCGTAGTACACTGGACCTTTCTTGTCCCACCACAAACAAAGCAGTACTTTTTGTTGATGGACACTTGGTTTTGGAACTGTTGCTGATGATGTTCCTGGTTTGCAGTAAGATTTTTTTCTCTTAATATTCTCGTAAAGAATCCACTTTTCATCTCCAGTAACCAGCTTGTCCAAAAAAGGCTCCACATTGTGTCTAATCAGATGTGATGAACACATTCTTACACCATCAGACAAATTCTTTTCCGTTAATTCATGTGGAACCCAAATACTTTGCTTTAACACAAACCCAAGAGATTTAATGTGATCTCGAACAGTTGTATGATGAATGCCAAACTCTTCTGCAATTTCTCGACTTGTTAAATGTGGATTATTTTCAAACATGGATCGCAAAACATAATTATTGATCTTGGATGGTTGTTCAGATCGATCACTTTCTTTGAGGCTCAGATTCCCGGAATGAAATTTGCTAAACTATCTTTGACAAGTACGAACATTTACAGTATCTTTTCCAAATACCGCACACAAATTTTCATATGCAACCGATGCGTTGCTTCCTTTTTGGAACTCATATAAAATGCACTTTATCTACTGACATGTTTTTCACTTTAAATATCACAAGTAAATGATGAATGGTAAAAAAGGGCACCTTTTATATTATAAAGCAGCTAAAAAAACAAAAAAAAAATCCGATTGACTCACTAGACAGATTTTTTTTTAATTTACAAGAAAAATCACCTGCCTGTTTAAAATACTACAGAACTTTCCCTCCAACCCAATATAACTAATTTTTAAGAATCCAGTTTTCAAATAAATTTATATTTAATTAATTTCTTAATACTATAAATTCTTGGATGTTTGGAAAAAAAAAGGACAAAAGACTAAATTGGGGTAAGTTGAATAAAAATGGACAGAAGATTGTTTATTAAAATAAATCTGCTGGGGGAAGGGAGTTAAATTTATTCTTATATAGGACACATGTAATTTCTACAAATTAAAATCAGCATATAATTTTATCTTTTTGTGCCTGCAACAGTAAAATTATTTCATTTTGTAAAAGACAAATACATCAGTCCATTTTTATTAAAATTACAAAATTTATA
This sequence comes from Stegodyphus mimosarum, assembly GCA_000611955.2. Taxonomy (NCBI): domain Eukaryota; kingdom Metazoa; phylum Arthropoda; class Arachnida; order Araneae; family Eresidae; genus Stegodyphus; species Stegodyphus mimosarum. The sequence continues at coordinate 225,122 of KK117457.1, forward strand.
CCCTAGAAAAGAAATAATTTATTATGATGAAAGTTAAGAAAGGTATAATATTTGTTGTTTTATCACCACATTCATGACATAAATCCTGCACATAAGCATAAATATGCATCATAACTCCTTCGATTTATTTTTACTAAGTGTAAACTAAATGAATAAATAAAATACTTAATCTGACAATATTCTGTGCTGTATGTTAGATCAAAGAAAAACTTCTTTCACTAACCACCCAACGAACTTTAATGATGGATCGCTGGGAAGAGAGATGGGAACATTTGCAACTGAGTAAGTACCAACTTTTCTGTTGGTTTATTTGCCATTAAAACAAAAAGTCTCAAAATATTTTGAGATTTATTTGATGTGTCCTTGAATTCTTTCTTATTTAAAAACATTGGTTTCTTGTATCTATCTAGCTATGTATTTTGTGTGAGCCTTTTAAAAGTTATCTGCCATATTTGCTCACATGCTTTCCTCTTTTTATATTACTTTTACTACTTGAAAAATCAAGAGGGAAAAATTATATGATGTGTAGTATTTCTGAAGCAAGTGGCTGTATTTTATAAATGCTCATACTTACCTTAATGTATTGTTTATTTCAAAGAAATTGCTATTTTTTTCAATACTTCTCTTTTTTTCTTCCATATTATGTGTTGTTACTCATTCTTTGAATATGCATAAACAAAATTTCTTGAGGCTGCGTAACTCAGAACTGGATATTATTGTTACCATTAAAAGAGATATAACAATAAATTTTTAAAAAGATTTAAGTAGAAAGAAAGTAGAAGATGGCTTTTGAATTCAAAGAGAATGTGAAGAAAATCATGCAAATAAAACAAATATTTCTGAATTAGACTAAAGAGCTAGCAAGGAAAATATGCAAGTATAAATATGTTTTTTGCAGAAACTACATTGAAACACCATGTTCAAAGAATCTACATAAATAATAATAAAGAGTGTAAAATGAAGAATGTAGATACCACATGACTTCCTTGTATAGCCTATTAAAATATACACATTTTTTCCTATTCATATAAACTTATTTCTTCAAATTATACTACCTTAATTAATTGATACTTTACTTCATACAAGGAAGTAAAAGTGTATGGAAGAACTGTATTCCTGAAATCTGTTAAATTGAATGCGATGTAGTTACTGAAAAGAGACAGGAAACAAAATCTGAAAGGTTTCAGACTTTAATGGTCGCCCCCATCTTCTACCTCTGCTACCACTTACCCCTGACATTTCCGTGTATAGGTTCCTTTGCGATTCTTAATCCTCATGATGTGCCCTACGTCTCCTAGAAGTTTGTTGCAACATTTGCGGTACATCCTGTATACAGGGTGAATCTGAAGAAGAGGACAAAACTTTAGGGGGTGATAGAAGGCAACTACATGAGCAATATTTGTCATAGAATGTATGGTCGGAACTCAAACAGTCAGCATTTTCTACCATGGATTGCTGTTTATACAAACCACAAAATTTCCAGGGCGATGGATTGGTTAAGGTAGTCCCATAGCTTGGCCACCAAGACCACCGAATTTCTCATGTTTGGTCTTTTCCCGTGGGGCCATATGAAAAGTCTAATCTATGGATGCCCCAATGAGACCAATATGGATCTAATTGCCAGAATCGCCGTTCTTGCTGGCGATATTTAGAAAAGCAATGCTGTCCGAAGTTCTGGTAGACATGTAGGAGGAGGTTGACGGGCTGCAACTCATCGGCCAAGCATGTCCCACACGTGCTCTACTGGATTCAAGTCCGTTGAGAATGCTGGCTAGTCCATACGGGTGATATTCTCCGATTGAAGGCAATCGCTTACGATGTTTGCACGATGAGAACGGACGTTGTCATCCATAAACACAAATTGTGCGCCCATGGCGCCCCGAAACAAACATACATGTTGTTCCAGAATGACGTCCGCATAGATTTGGCTTGTCATGGTTCCAATTTGAACATGCATGTCGGTTCTGGAATCCAAAATAATTCCACCCCAAACGAGCACTCCTGCACCATCGTAACGCTGTCGTTCAATGATGTTTTCTTGGTGGTAATGGGTACCTGGAGCTCTCCATATAAAAGTCCGGCGAGATTCAGACTGCGAGCTAAACCTGGACTCATCGGAAAACATCACACAAGCCCACTGTTGCGGTGGCCGCAATGCATGATCTCTATTCCAGCCTAACCGCAGGCGACAGTGAGTTGCAGTAAGTGGAACGCATCTGACAGGTTTACAAGCATATAGACCAATCTGCCCTAAGCGTCTGTACAGGGTCTGCCTTGAAATTGTTGTACCAGTGGCTGAAGAGAGCTGACGAGACAGGTCTGAGGCTGTGCTCCGCCTGTTTCTTTTGGCAGTAACTGCCAAATACTGGTCCTCATTCGGTATTGTAACTCTGGGGCGACCTGTGCTGCAACGTCTACTCCCATTACCATCATCTTGGGATCGTTGTCAAAGCCTGGAGATGACACTCTGGGCAATTCCAAGTTTGTCTGATACTTCCAGTTGGGTACGCCCACATTCTAGATGGCCGATAATTCTACCACGTACAAAATCATCCAAATGCGTCCTTTGTGTCATAACTATTCGGTTATTGCACTGAAATGCTTATAAAGCGCCTGCAAACAATTTTACTTCTTTGCTTTTATTCCTTATATGTCACTCTCTTACACTCTCGTCATTGTGATTTACCATCGGTGTCATCTGGTTACTTTCTGAAATTTGCATATGATTCTTGAAGATGTGTGTAATGATTTTACAGGTGATATATTTATTTTAGAGTTCGAATTCCGCGTGACTCCCAATTATCCTTAATTTATGGACATGAGAGTATATATATATATATATATATGTAAGATAAAAATGTGTAAATCAAAATTATAATTTAAACTAACCCCTAATTCCCTTTAACTTTTCCGCTCGGTTTTAAAAATCATAATAACTTCTCTAGATTGCATTATTTCTAGATCATTTCATTTTACATGGCCTATGCAGCGGTGATGACATAATAATTGGGAACTGAAACTTTTAACTCAAACCAAAACACAATTTCTCTTTGTGTGCTTCCATATTCTATAACTACTCACTTCAGCTTCTCTCTGTGCACTGCTTGGTCACTATTTCATTGTGCTCGCTTCCTAACACAATAATATCAAAAATGTAAATGTTCTTGAATCAGCATGACTAGAGTGTTAAGTGATTGCGGCCAAACTGGAAAATAAAAATGGAATTAAAACTGCCTCAACTGCCGAGTTTTTTAGATATTACTAAGTCAACATATTAACATACTATGCAATCAGGAATCTTCCTCTTCAATATGGATCTATAATCTATCCTATCTGGGTATTATGCATTGATGCTGCTCCATCTTTTCCTTGCATCTATTATTATTACACACATACATATACTATATAAGTTTTTTTTACACTTTTGCTGAGCTTGCAGTCTACTAGTCTGCTGTTACACTCACTTCTACTAATCCTCCCCCCTTTTTTTTGTCTTTTTAGCTTTATTACTAAGAATCATTTTCTACATACTTATGCCATATACAATTCAACAGCAAAATTAGGAAAATTTTAAAAGCAGTGTAGCAGTATACATTTAAAATTCCCAATGTAGCGTTAAATGTCTGCATACATTTTTCTGTTCCCACCCTCAATCTTATCCCAATTCATATATCAATGTTCAGTTTTCTTACTAAGATGATTTTACAAACTTTTTTCTTTGTCTTTTTGCTATTGACGTTTTGTGTGCTTATTTATTAAATATCACATTCTTGGCACTTGTGCCACATAAAATTCAATTCAACAGCAAAATCACAAAAACTTAAAAACAGCATGTCTTTAGAATTTGCTGATAAAAATGTTTTATTCCATACAGTGTTGCCATTGCTGGCTTTGAATGTAAATAAAAAATTCCCTAAGTTTTACAAGATATGAAATGAATATAATGCAGGGCAATAATATTACAATAATAATACAGGGCACTAACATTCCTTTGAGGCTAAAAAAGAAGTATAAAAGTGCAGGCCTTTATATTTAGAAATTTAAAAAAAAAAGTTATTCAAAATCTTGGATTAAGAAGCTGCAATTTAGGGCCTTGGATTCATTTCCCATTGATGTACAACTAAAGAAGCATGCTTTGAAAGTCAGATCAAAGCTTACTTGATCATATTTGTGAATTAGAATATAACACAAATTAAATGGGGTTGTAAAAACATGTGGGTTTGTGACATGGGTAGATCAAGAAAGAAAATGAGTGGTTTGATAGCTTGCTTGTCACTTTTAGTGCAGACTTATAGTTTCCAAATTGGTTTCCCAGTAGAAGTAAAACTTTTGGATATACATGGAATTAGAATTATATGACTATCTGTTATTATTTAAATACTTCAAAATCTATAAATTGAATACTAACATTAATGTGCTGAACAAACTGTTTTTTGATGCCTCATTAACTGGAAATGCACTTTTGTTGAACAATTTATGTTAAAGCGGAAGAGAAACATACCAATATGAAATTTAAAATTAGGTAAATATGCAGCCTTAGTTTGGCATAGATTTTGAATAAAACTCTATCAGTTTCAAGAGGAATTGCCCATATTCTGGAGCAAATAAATTTTTGATTATATATTTATTTTTTCTTTTCTGAAGAAGAAAAGGGAAGATATTGAATTTCAGTGTTAAATACCCATATTTAAAAATCATTTAGCAGTACATGTATACAGCTGGGTGCTACAAAAATGTATTTAACATATCTTACTCAATAAAGAAAATGCTGATTATTAAAAAATTGCTACCAGATTGAGAAGTTTCCTATCATTATCTTGCTGCTATGATATTGCAGATTGTATAATTACGAAGGAAAGGAGATTCACTCACAAAACTTTATGGCTCATCAGTGGCTGAGCAGTAAAGTAATTGTCACTAGTAGTTTAAGTCCAGGCAAACGGGTGCTGGCTGGATGGGCTTTTAGTGGTTTTTTCTATGTGTGACATGAATACAAGCTAAAGACCTCCATAAAAGTCGTTCCTACCCTTAGGCAGATAGGCTTTGAGTGCTTTACTGTAATCAAGTCAGTTATATAATTGATGAATTAACTCATATAATTATTCATTATATAATTGATGCTGAATGCATATAATTTATAAGCATAAAATATGCCTAATAAGCAGAAAGTTTTAATGTGCAGTGCCATAATTTTAGTATGAAATTCATTAAAAAACATAATTACTTAAAAATCATAACTTTTGTATGGAAAAGACGGGAAAGCAGAGTGAATGTTTTTCCGTTAAATTTTATTTTTTATGTTTGGCATTAAATGTATGATTGCGTATT
>KK117457.1:230541-254359 GCA_000611955.2 Stegodyphus mimosarum
TGATTTTTTTTTTGTATTTATTTTGTTGTTAAGTATGTTGAATGTATATTTTACTAAAATCATATAAACGAAGGAGAAAAATTGCCTTTGCTTGGAAATGTTAATATAAGGATTTTAGTGCACCTATAGATAAACAGATATATAATAAGTTTAGTAAACAGATATAAATAGTAAGGTTTTAGTAAATGTAGAGTATTTAAATGTATAATTAGTATTCCATACTACATATAGTATTGGTCAATTGTGATATAAAAATCATTGTGAATGTAGCATATCTGTTGGAAAGAATATCAGATTCAGACAATTATTAAAAAATGACAATTTTGAATAAATGCAACCATTATACTCATGTTTTTAAACTTGCTACAATAAGAAACCAATAAAAATCAAAATGGAATTGGGTTTTTCCATTGATTAAAAATATATTCCTGAAAAAAGTCTGCAAAAAGCCAATTGCATACAAATTATTTTCACCCTGTGTTATTTAAAAATAAATTCTTTAGGCATAAAGAGTTACATATTTATGAAGTTTTTTTCCCGCCACACATAAAATTATTTTCTTTTTAGTTCTAGAAGTATACCAATTTGCCAGAGATGCTGCAGTGGCTGAAGCCTGGCTTATAGCACAAGAACCATATCTCTTAAGTCAAGAGCTTGGGGTATGAAACAAAATACTCAAAATATAATTTATTACACTGGTGTTCAAAATTAATGGATAATTAACAAAATAATGCTTACAATAAGGCTGGTTAAAATTCCTCTGCGTACAATTATTTACAGTAACTATATGCTACTAAACATGAAAAGCTTCTGTGATGCCCTAATTTTTCACAGTATATGCAAATAAGGTAAATGCAAGCAAATCATAAAAGGAAACAATTGATGTTGTATTTGCATCTTAGTTAAATGTAAATTTGTAAGACTCTAAATGATCATTTGTTGTTAGTCATGTCTAAAACACTTCATTTAGGTAATGATAAGGAATAGGTGAATGATAGGTAGATGCAGCTAATATTCAATAAAAAAAAATAATAAAAAAGGAATAAAATGCAGGATAAAATGCAGCTAATATTCAAAGAATTTAATATTCCTCAAAATATAACCTTTAAAATCTAGAATCACTTTCTAAGCTTTGGAGCATTTGATTATTTTGCAGGTTAAGTTTTTCCAAACATATGAAGATTGTTGTTTATAATTGCTGATGTGAAGATACCATTTCACAATTGCTAAATAGTTTGCTTGGAACTCTCAGCATCCATATTTACTAGAATAATTCCTAGACAGCCATATTTGGGGATCTCATCTGTATGAACAGTTATATAATTTCTGTGATAGATATGGATTTCAGTATGACTATTTTCTCATTCCACCCCAAACAACTGAACTATTACCAGAGAAACAGTATCTCAATGGATATAAAATGTTTGTATGTTTCAGGTTTTTTCCAAATGAGACTGTGTCCAGAAATATCACTTACATAGAACACTGACTCACCTACAAATTGTTCTCTGGCTCAAGCCATCTAGCTGCTTTGATAATGAAGATGGTATTACCATAAACATTCTCCTGTGAAAGATACAGAGCATAGGATACAAGGCAGTGGTTTTCTTAAAAAAACATTCTCGTGAAGTCTTGATAAGCAGTAGATCTGCTAATTCAAATGGCTGCTAAAAGGTCCAGGCCAGTTATCTAGTAATTGCATAATGGTTTTATCATGTAAGAATTAGCAGTTATTTTCAGATGCTGTAGCTACCTTTGAGATGACTTTGATCAACAGATTTCTGGCTATTCCCTTGCTTAAAATATTATTCCAGATTCTTAAAATCAAGTTTTGGTGAATATTCAGCTCTTTTGAGATGTCCAACTGTATTTGATTACCATGAGTCTCTTGACAACTTTCCTTTTTTGCCTTTCATCTAAAGGATGTCTTTCAGATGGCATTAAAAACATGATCACTATACATGTAAACAAAATATGTACATGATGTTGAATTTTTGTTTTCATTATGATTTGCTGGTGTTTGTCTTATTTGCATATTCTGGCACAAATATAGAGCATTATTTTTTTAAAATATTTGCCATTTATAATTATATTCAATTGAGTTTTAATCAGTTTAACAATTAAAGTTAATTTTTTCATTTTGAACACTAATAGATTTACTGATAAGAAGACAATTATTGAAATGTTTCAAAAAATTTTTTAGCATACTTTGGATGAAGTTGAACAGTTGATCAAGAAGCATGAAGCTTTTGAAAAGTCTGCAGCTGCTCAAGAGGAAAGGTTTGCTGCTCTTGAGCGGCTAACTACGGTAAATATACTCATAAAATTTTGTATAAATTTGAACCGATAAATTCTGAATTTAAGATTTAAAACTTCCTTTCAATTTTAGAATGAAATATTTCTGAAAACATTTCTCCTCTGATACTACAAATATATTACATCATAATATTAATTATAAGTTTTAAGAGACTATTAATTATGAGTTATTAACTTTATTATTATTAACTTGACGAGTAGTACTTTTTTTTAGAGAGTTTGTTGTAAGATTCCTTCAGAAAAAAATTTGGAAGTTAAAAAATGTTAGGGTAATTTTATTTTTAAGGACAATGAGGAAGGAACAAGGAAGGGTGATTTTATTTTTATACTGTTTATCATTAACAAATCTTTTTTTTTTGTGCTTTTATTTAACATAAGATTAAATAAATCAATAAACCTGTGAAAATAAATTCTGCAACCATTAATTAAATACTTTAAGGATTCAAAAATTAAGTAAATACAGTATTTAAGATAAATCTAATGCACACTTTCGCCGCAGTTATGTTTCTTAAATTTAACAGAATAGAATGAATAACTTGAAGATAAAATTAAAGTCACCGCTAAAATGATATGTGCTTGATTTTTGACAACTTCCATTTCCTAAAGATTAAAATGAAAATAACTTGAAATGTAATTTTAAAAGATACTGCAGTATAAGAATTATAAAATTTTAGTCATGATATTCACTTAATATTTTTAACCCATTACATGTCATTAATTTGAGTCCTCCTTTTGAAGGGTTAGGTCGAGATTTTTAATTCAAAATTATAATTACAGTTGTCAATTTTTCTATGTTTCATGCATCTGTTTAGTATACAGTAAAATAAAATATTTATCATCAGAAAATTCCGCATTATCTTTGTAACACACTGATGTCCACATTTATCTTTACATCCCACAAAATAATGAGATTCTATGAAATATCGAATCTATATAATCCGTTTTTGCAGGGATGTGTGAAAGTCAAGCTTAATTAAAATAATCCATAAAATATGACCAAATGGTTTCTGATATGTAAATCAAGGCATTACATCATCTGACAATGAATCAAGCATTTTGAATAAAGTGAATACCTGAGTGAATTTCTACAACACAGTATTTGATTTCAGTATGTAAGGACTCAAAATTGTTTGTTATGGCTTTGAAATATCATTTGAAAGAATCTGTGAAGTGACGAATCATCAGCTGTTTAGAAGCAGGGCAGACAATTATGGAAGCAATTAAATATGTAAATATTTCATTATAGTATATTCTCTATGCTACGGGAACACTTTCAGTAGAATTATGGTAAGGAGGCCTGCAATAACAATTGTTTCTCAAGATCGATATCTAATCTTGTCAATAGTAACTGTTCATTGTAACAAGAAGTATAGTGCTCATTAGTTAAGTTCAGAGCTCACAACCACCACTGTAATTGTTGTCTCACAACAAACTGTTTAAAAAGGCTGAATGAAAAAAGGCATTTATGCTAGAAAGCTAAGGATATGTGTTTCACAATAAAAGAAGGTGGCTTTAATTGGTGCAAATAACATCAGAACTGGAGTGAACACCAATGGTCCTATGTTCTTCTTACTGATGAGTCAAGATGTAATTTGACATCTGATTCTAAACATGTTTAGATCTAGAGAGAGTCAGGAATGCAAAATCTTCCTTCAAACATTATGGAACTTGAGAGTTTCAGTAATGCAGGTTTGATGGTATGAGGAGGAATAATGATCGACAGACATATGCCCCTACAGATTTTTGACTGTGGATTTGTGATTGGGCATAGATATCAGGATGTGGTCTTAGAATCTTGTGTAAGACTTTTCAGAGGTGTATATGGATCTGACTTTTTATTTGTGAACGATAGTACTCATCCACATTGAGCAAACTCCATTAACAAATTCCTTCAAAGTGAAGATGTTGAGCAAATACCATGGCCAAAATCTCTTGATCTTAACCCAATAGAGAACTTGTGGAACTATCTTAGGAAAGCAGCTGCAGGGAGACATCCTCTGTCTAGAGATGAAAATGCCAGAAGACCACACTGTTAGAGGAATGGAATTTAATTTCCCAAAGTATGGTGATAGTTAATGGTGGCATGAAAACACATTGTGATATGTGTGTACAAGTCAGAGGAGATTACATTCCATATTAAATTCATGAGTCTTAACTTTTAAACTCTTCTTGTAGCATATTATTCATTACTATCTTTATCGTTCATGCTTCAGTTTTATATCATATGCAATACTTATAATTTTTTTCTCTTGTCTGTTTATGATTGAGCATAAATCCATAAAATAATATTTCAGTTTCTGAGAAATCTGTGATTGCATGCATGTAAAGGTAATTTTGGACATGAGTGTATTGCTATATAAAGTAAGTTGTTCTATTGCAAAAACGTTAATTTATCATAGATTGATATAAACTATATTCATAAGTATAATTTGAAATGTGTGTTGTTTTTCAACTCTTATAAAGATTAAAATATGAATAAGTTCGATTATTTTTACAATATGACTATTGGCCTCTGTGCTAACGATTCTTTAACATTAATGGTGTAAATTTATTAATGATACTGTACTATTTCTGATTGTGATGTAATTATAATTAATAAAATGACTAAGTTATAAATATATGACTGAGTAATTTCTTAGTTATAAATTTTCTGGTAGTAATTGCAGGATCTTTTTTCAAAATCATTAAATATTTATTACACCTAAAACTTTATTGAGGGCTTTCAATTGTAGTATTAATGCTCACTTATTTGAAGCTTGAATTGAAAGAACAAGAGAAGCGTATGAAAGCAGCTGATCAGCAAGCCTATTATGAGTTGGATGACCATATGCGTCGTCATTCTGGCTACTATGGCTCGGTATATGCCTCTTTAGAAGTTTTTGTAATGCAGCATGCTATTACATTTATTATGCAAGTGTGTTTAATTGCATGTATTACTGCATTAATATTACAAAAAAAAATAAAATAGCAGTATTTGTGTTCTTTCTACAGTGTAATTTAATCTGATATTATGTAAATTTTTCAATGTTCTGTTTTAATACTTAATTTATGTCTTTATATGATTTATTTTACACTGGTATTACTTGAAATAATCTCCTAATAAAGGTATTGTGTTATATTTTATTAATATATTTAGCACTGGTCAGTTCTGAAATTATTTACATTATTAATTTACGCATTTTACACATTCACATATTATTTGCAGCACTTCCATTAACTCATTGTCATTTGTTGCATGCAAAGATAATTTTATAGAGACTTATGCTTGTTTTTGTAACAAGTGACTACTTATTGATAAATATGGATTAAATATAAATGAGTATGATATCTTGCTTTTATTGGAAAATGTTCGTAATGCAAATATCCAAGGTATTAAAACATAGAATTCTGATTTTGAATATTGGCTTTAATATAACTGATGTCTGGTAATATATTTTTCCAAAGAAATTAGTTCAAAAGTAGAACACTTGATTCATATTTGAAAAGACAATTTATTTTGTCAAAATCATTAAACTTGAACAAATAAAACTATTTTTTTCTTGTAATTTGTATTTGTTATTATGTATTTTATATTTAGCAGGATTAATCAGTGATCATTAATATTAAAGTTATATATATATAATGCATGCCTTAGCTTCTGTGATTGCATTAATTCTAAAATGTAAAAATGCTCTCTTTATTTTCATTACTACTGGCAGAAGAAAAACATTTAATTCTAAAAAAATAAAAATAGGAAATGAAAAGAAAGAAAACACTAAAATTACATCTAGGAAATACTATTTTAACAGTTGTCTTTAATTTATTAACAGCTAAGTATTCCTATGTGAATTACAAATTTAGAAAAATCTACTATGTAAGGCATACCTTCTCTTTAGCAATGCTTGGTTAAAGAAAAGGTGTGTCTTAAAATCAGAGAAACATTGTGCTGTTAGTTCTGAAAACTTCAAAAAAATTTAAACTAAAATGCTAACATCTTTCTATATGTGTGTGTATTTTCAAAATTAAAATATGAATAAAATTGAAAAATTAATAGTACTTTCTACATGGAATTAACACATTTTTAAAGAAATTTCTAATTAATTTATATTTTATCTTGTATTACATTTTAATATACAGTATTTTTCAATTTGCTTTATCACTCATATTACATAGTGTTTCAGGAACTTTGACAGAATACTACAAATGTTTTTTTACGACTTTTACTAGGTTTCAAACTTCCCTTCTTTATGTTCTTTTTTGCATTTATATTGATATATCAGTAAGCTTTAGTTATTACTTTTTTTTGGGGGAGGGAGGCTTTGCATTCTGTAACTGTCTGTGTCTAAGTATATTTAAGAATTGAATTTATCCAGTAGTAATTGTGGAATTTGTGATCCATTTATATGCATAAGACATAAAAATAAGGTATTTTAATATTCAGATAATTCTTCAAAACCTTTATTTTATGAAGAATAGTTACAGGATTAGAATGAAGAAAATCATATTAATAAATGATTAAAAACAAGAAGATTGCCTCTTCTATTTGAGTGTAGGGCTTAAATATATATGTTTATTTAAAGATAATATGATAGTTAAAGGAACTTGATTGTCAGGTCAATACAAAAAATGCAGTGCTTTATGAGGATTGATTGTTCATATATTCATTCTGATGTCTTTTGTTAGTACAATATTGGCTGTTCACTACAGTGCATTATGGTCAATGTTCTCAGTAATGACATATTTAAAAGACTAATGGGTTTGGGTAATTCTCTGTAAATGCTTACAGTAGTGTATGAATTAATTTGAACAAAAGGTAATTTTAAAACTATTTCATTTTCTGTGAATGACAACACTTTTCATTCAGAAATTTCCTTTCACTTTGGGCTATTTCATAGTTGCAGTTTTTAATTGTTATATTTCATTTCTGCCAATAGTTTTTAATACTTTTTTGTTCTAATTTTTATCTTTATTGATGCCATATGTAATGAATTATAGAAAAAGGAAGGGAGTTATTTTGTAATGTTAAGTGAACACACTTTTCTATGACTCAAAGAAATTTACTCAAGATATGTGAAGTGAATTTTGGACTGTTGACAACAATCTCGAATTTTTCTGAAATACTTGCACCCTTGATCTAAAAAGAGTTGGAAAATGGGGGTAAACTATTAAGTGTAAAAATACTGGTCAAGATGATACTTTTTTGATAAGGGAAGTCAAGGGAAAAAAACTGTTAACTTAACAACTTAACAGTTCTTACCTACGAAAAGAAATGTCTTGAATTGATATGCATAAATCCTCAGCTGGTAAAATTGCTAAATATCAGAAAAATCAACTTTTGTTGCACAAAATGTTGTTCAGTTTGAACATTAAAATATTAGTAAAATAGCTTTGTCTGTATCTGCTGTTCATGATACAGAAAGAGATCATGGAGAGAAAGTGTCTTACCAAACCACATTGACCAGACTTTAAAATACCCATTAAAAAAACAGTTTGTTTTCTATTAATTGTGAATGAATACTTGTACCCTTTGCTGGAATAAGGAATCCAGAAAATTATGTTGAAAAGAGAATTTTCTTACTCTCACATACTTGTGGATTGATGATTACAGGATTCTGTAGATCTTGCAACATGTAATAAATAAAAGAAAGTTATATGTGTTTGTCAGAAACATCAAACATATGTTTTTAAATGACCAAGAAACTCACCTGACCTCATCTTAATCAAGAATATCTGATGAATCATAAAGGAAAAGCTGTAAACATAAGATAAATATATATATATAAATTTTTTAATTTCCATTAGCATCAAAGATTGGTTCCATGGGGATCCAATGAAAGAAAGGTAAGAAAAATTTGTGAAATTAAGGTCAGGATATGTGGAATAAGTTACCACGGATAAAGGAGGACATATTTCATACTATTATGTTTCCTTTTGAGTTTTTAAAAATATATTTCTTAAATTGTGATTTAATTTAATGTGTTCAAATTAATTTTCATACTGCTATAATTAGCAAGAAAAAAATATACGTATTTTAAGCCAAACTTTGCATTTTCCTTCCTGCCACTAGATTCTTTTGAGATATTTCTTATGTAAATACTTTTTCTTTCTTTTTTTTTAAAAATAATTTAAAAGAATCTGTTTAATGTTCATTCTCCTTTAATATCTTATTTTGTGCATTTTATTTAAAAAATATATTTATTAAGCATGAATAATTTATATTTTCTGTTGCCTAAAATAGTATGAACAGGAACTTGCAAAGAAGAAAGAAATGCAAGAAGAAGAAGATCGGCTTGCTGCAGAAAAGCTTTCCAAAGAGTTAGAAATTTCTACGTGAGTTAATAAAGAGACTTAAAATTTTTAATTATATTCAATTTTGGAATTTTAAATTCTTATATGAAAAAGGGTTCAAACGTATGAAGATCATAGTCATACTTCAAGGTAATATCATTAAATATGCATTCTTTTCTCCTGCAGAACTGAAACTGAGACTATTAGTGATGAACCACCATCACCAGAGAGAGAAAAACCTTCCAAAAAGGCTGAAGGTACATTTTCTTTCTTAGTTATTTACTGGAGAAATCTACAATTCATATATTTTTGTTTTATTTAAAAAAAAAAATGACATAGTAGACCAAGAATTTATATTTTAGCATCTCACCTTTGGATGTAAGGAATTTTTAGTGCAAATATTTATTATCTTCAATAATTCATTTATTACTTTTTCTTTATTAAAAACAAACTTAAAAGGAACATATTTGAAAATATGAAAGAAGCTTTTTGAAATATTTTAATAAACATGTATATGTTACCAGTCAAGTATATTTAGAACTTTATACCTTACTATCTGTAACCTTTAACTATTGATTCCTTAATGTCTGGAAATAAGAGTCATGTAATCTCCAGAGTCAATTGGCACATAAAGATTTTTATGGAAATTTTATTAAATTTCAGATAGAAACAAAATGCTTATTACTGTGTATCACCTTAAGATTTGATGCAAACAACATTTTAAGCATATTCCGCTATATTTGTATGAAAGCACTGACTTTTTGCAAGCATGCAATTTTAACATTTGCACCTTGAGAGAAATCTGAATGATTCCACCAGTTATTTGATTTTCTTTGTGTTAATTTTTTCTTATATTTACTGTAATAAAGAAGTAAAATTTTTCTAAATTTTACTTCTGTTTTTAAGGCTCTTTATTAGTACTATATGCGTATTCAAAAATGTCTTAGTAAAAAAATCTTCTTTTGTTTCTGGAAATTGTGCACAAATAAAAGAATTTCTGATTTGTTTACCATTCAGATTTTGTGAAATAATATTTACTACTACATGGTAAAGAATATCTTTAATTGTATCTTTACCACACATTAAATATCTGTGATTGTCAGGCAAATTAATAACATAGCAAATCTTCTCTTAGATTATAAACCACAGTTCTAGATGATTTTACTTTTCTGTGGAAAAAATTTGTCGTAGGGATAATATTCAGTACCAGTGTTATCTGTGTTCTCAGAGATAATAGTCATTTTCAGAATTGGTTGGTTTTAAATAGAGGTGTACTTTCAAAGCCATTTAAAGCAGCAAAATTCAGTTTTAAATTTATTTAATTTTGGACAAGTATTTTATGCATTTTGACAGAATAGGTAGCCTTTCTTCAATAAATGTATATATTTTGTCTGCTATTGTAAACTTTATAGCTAATACATGGGGAGGGGAAGGGATTTAATGTTACAGAAATTATTCAGATACTTGGGATTCCCCTTTCTTTGGACGCTTTCTTTCTGTATAGTTTTCAGCAAAATTCCCCTGTTTTAATATTTAAGGAAATTTCCTTTTTCGCTTATTCAACTGTTTCTAGATCACTCATATAATATTGTTTCTGTTCTCATAGCATTTTATCCATTTTGAGAGTCTTGATTTCCTGAAAGTTTCAGTAGACTTGATCATCAGTGTTATAGCCAATGAGTATATCTTCTGAAGAAAGCTGAAAATAAAGACAATTATTTTGTGAAATTAAACAAATTGTTTCTCATCCCAATCTATGAAGAATATTATAATCCAACTGTATAAAAGAATATGATAGAATATTAAGTTATCATTTTTAATTACATTTTTATTACTACAAGAGGTAAAATACATGCTGCTTTCATAGTCAATGAAATACAACATAAATTTATTTAGTTACATTGGTTAAAGAATATTTTGGAAGTGGGGAATTCTTTATATATTTAAGCTCTGTCAAAAACACTAGGACAATTTATTTTGTTACTGTCATTTATTTTTAAAATTGGATGGTGTTTTTAAGTTAAAATTATATAATGCCTAATTCAATTATATTTAATAAGGAATTTATTTTTAATAAGGAACGTATTTTCATTATATACATATTTATATTAAGCAGTATATATAATATTATCCACAAATGTCCTTATCTGGCCTTTATTTTTGCAACTGTTAGTCGTAGACATGTACTTCCAGTTACAAAAAGGTTTCAAATGATGGAAAGATTCATAATTTTGGCATTTCAATATTTAAAGATAGGAATTTTATAAATATTATGAAACTAACTTTACATATTTCTCTGTCCCTATATTTATATTTAGGAAACTTTCATACTCAGTATAAAAAATAAAACATGAAAAGTTTGACTCCCATTCTACAAAGGTTGACTGCAATCTTTAATTTCAAAATCTCTGATTTTTGATGTCTTATTCAATTTACTTGAAATGTTAGTTAATAAATAAATTCAGGTTGATTTTTCCTCCTTAGATGTCATTCAATGATACTGTTTTGTGATTTGCTAGTGTTTTTAATTTGTAGTTTTATTATATTTGGCATGCCAAAAGAAATTGGACACTAGTAATTTTTAGTTTTAAAAATTAATAAATGCGTTATTAATATTCTCACAAAGTTTTATTTCTTTAGAATCATAATCTGGTAATTGAACACAAAATTCATGAAAGTACAAATATATTTCATTTTTAATTAATGCAAATACTTTTCCAATTTGACTGTGTGCCAATACTGAAATCTGTCAGTGTTTTCTAAAACACAAATCTGTAAGATGCTGTGAATAAGATCTTCATTTTGAAAAAATTATATTGGTCAACATCTTTCTCAGTAATCTGCATAATTGCACATCATGTAATCTCCTAACATCAGAAACTTTTTCTAAACCATATTTTATTTTTAGTTACAAATGCAAACATTTTGTTCAATTTGTGTATGGTTGCTGAATGTGATTCCCAATTTTAAAATCAAAAATATCCGCAATTTTTTGTTATACTGGAGTCAAACTTGTTGTGTTTCATTTTTTATAACTAATAAAAAAATTTCCTAAATATAAGTATAGGGACCAGAAGAATCTGTGAAAAGTTAGGCTTTATATTTTATATAAAATTATTATTAAATTTAAATATATAAAAGCTTTGCATTATTTAAAACATTTTTGTAATTGGAAGTATATATCTATGATTAATGTCTGTAAAAACAAAGGTGGGTAAGGACTTTTGCGGACATAGTGTGGAGCAATAGCTCATTTCTCTTTAAAAAAAATTCCTTTGTTGAACTTCTTTATTGTAAATAAGACATATAATGTGTTCCATACAAAATATAATCCCTTAGTTTATATTTCATAAAATATCAAATATGTATACTTATATGACACTCCATACTTCTTGCTCGAACCAACTCATCCTGGCCAGATCATTAAATGTGATAAGGGTTCTCTTTGGTCTGCAGGTGTGAAAAGAAAAGATTTCTGGATCAAATGAGAAAGACAGCATCACAGTTCAAAATCAGCAATCAGTTTCAATATGAGACATTTACTTATGAATTGTTGTTGTCCAATAGAAAAGATCTCTTACATCATTCATTTTTTAGAGCTTTAGAATTAAGGTTTAAAATTATGCAGCAAAACACATTATAATTAAAAAGAAACTGAAAGTTTTCAGATTTTATATTATGCCCCAAAGGGGCTTTTTTTTTTTTCAACACTTTTTGTGTTATCTTTATTTACTAAATATCGTGTTATTCGCACTTAAACCATAAAATTCAATTCAACAGCAAAATCACAAAATAATTGAAAAAGAGCATATCTTTAGCATTTCCAATATGCAAAGGGGCTTTTTTTTTTCAACGCTTTGTGTGTTATCTTTATTTACTAAATATCGTGTTATTCGCACTTAAACCATAAAATTCAATTCAACAGCAAAATCACAAAATAATTGAAAAAGAGCATATCTTTAGCATTTCCAATATGCAGTTTTGCATCCTGGAGATAAAAATGTTTTCTTTTTTCTTACAGGGTTGCCATTGCTCACAATTGTAAATTGTTGAGTTTGTTAATAAAAAATTCATTAAAGTTTTACAAAATATGAAATAGATAAGAAAAAAAAATTCCATATTCCAAATTTGAGCTTTCAGATGCTGATATTCAGGTCGAGGATTACCTTATTCAAAATTTGATGCCTCAAGGTACTGTTGTGTTATAACAATGCAAGAAACATTCATACATTTTTGCAGATTCTCCATTATTTTATTTACTTTAAAAAATGTAGTACAGGGCAATATTATTTGGTGTCAACAATTTGAAAAGTGAAACACCATTTATAGTGAACCAATGCAAAATGCTTTTGGGCTCATAAATACTCTTTGGGTTAATAAATACTGAATTTCTTAAAAGCAGTATTATTTTTCTAAAATGTTTATACTTCAGTTATGATAAGTAAATATTTATGCTTCTGTTAATAAACAATTTGGGTAATATGCTTATATTAATAAATAAGGCTGTAAAAAAGGGGAATATCATTCAACATTTTAAAACCACGAATTTTTATAATTTTTCAATGAATCAAGCCCAGGGAGAAAATTTTGGTATCTTTTAGAGGGAAATCTTCTTGCAGCAGTTTTCATTCTTATAATTACATAAGTGTACTAATTCATGATTAAGAAGTGACCCAGTTATGCTTTAAAACAAATGAAACATATATCTGAAAATGAGAAATAGGTAAATCTTTCATTTCTTCTTATTTCTGGCTACATCAGTATTAGTTTGCTGAATTGGTATAAAAAACTTCATTTATCAATAGCGTCAAGTGTGCAAGCTGCTAAGCTATATGCCTATTACAGACACATCTGAAAGTTATATGTAATTGTGTATTTTAGTATTATATTGTCTCAAAGTTTTCATTTGGCATTAAGGCCATGATAAATGAATATAGAAGGCTGAATGTTTTCACAAAATAAATCTGGTATCAAAAATAAATATGTTCATTATTTTAATTCTAGGGAGGATTTCTGTGTAATGCATATTTTTCTCTCTGTGAGTTTTACATGTCATAATTTATTTTTTTACCCAAGATCTGACTGAGATGCTTGAGACATTTCTTCTATGATAGCATAGTTTTGAGAACATTCTTAATAAAAGTTTGTTTTCTGGGCATAAAACTGATTGAATTTCTTCAGGTGAAATGAAGAATATATCATCTGCTGATGTTGATATATTCCATGCAATAACCATCACTTATTAGTAAATTTCAGTTGGAGTTTTCTATTTGTTTCATGAGAAACAGATTACAGATCATTTCTTTTCAACTGATAATGCTAACACACACATACACATTATTCGAGCCTATGTTTCTTTCAGTATAACAGTTGATCCAGTAAAACTGGTCTGTAGATATTGCAAATTTGGGGGGGGGACTTGCAGTGCTTTATTTTTTAACTCTCCTTTATATAATATTATAATGATAAAGTCTTTCTTAAAGCTTCTTAAAAATTAACAATTTAAATTTTACTCTGTTAGCCTTATTGAGATCAACAGGCATGCAGGAACCATTTGAAGGTTCTGTGATAAGGAAACATGACTGGGAATCTACTGCCAGGAAAGCTACCAACAGGTAATAGGCAGCATAATTTTATGCAATAATATTAACCATTAATACATGGAACAATAATCTGCAGTAACTTTTATACAGCACTCATTGTTTTCACAGATATGACTAAATTTTGTATTAAATAAAACTTGTATCTTTATATGTAACATTATTTACTATGATACTGTAGCTTAACACAAGCATTATAATTATGAATGTGGATGAATTTCTATATTATAAAATTAATAAACATTCTGTATGATTTTTTTTAAACATTTGATAGAGAAACTGGTTCACAGTTGCTTTTAAATTTTTTTCCTGAAAATTAAAAAAGAAAAAAAAAATCTTTATTATTAGTGCCTTAGATTTGTAACATGTAGTAAACGCTGCAATGTATGTAATAATGAATATCAGTTTTCTAGTTTAATTTTTTTCCTTAGGTCTTGGGAGAAAGTATATCTGTATGTTAAAGCTCATACATTATACACATATAAAGATCAAAAACATCGTAGACAGGTAAAACTGATTTATTTATATACCTTTTTAACATTCTAATTAAGTAGTATTTGTATTAAATAAGATCTTAAATAATTACCTATTAATTTATTTGCTAAAAATAGTACAATTATCTTTTGCATGTCTTTGAATTTAGAAGCTTTAATTATTTCCAGTTGACTGAAATGTATATTAATTAATCATTCAGAATTATAAATTTTACTTCATGATTTTGATCAATTAGAAATAAAAGCACCTTTGTTCCATAATCAAATTGGAAAACTAAAAGCCCATGGTTGCTTTCTCATAACAAATCATGGTACTTATGTATTTTTCCATCCACAAGTTTTGGCAAATAAAGATGAGTGCCAAACATTATGATTTAGTGTCAGTAACGGACAAGCAGAATGTCACAACACATTTATAAGACCCTCGCTTTAGTTTTACTTTATTTTAAACCTCAACGAGCCAGTTTAGATTTTGTAAAGAAGAATACTAATTAATTGCTAGTTATAATTTTTCTTTAGCCTTTTAAAAATATTAATTTGCTATGAACTTTCTACAGAGGAGGAAGCAGGGGAATATTTTTAAAGTTATGGAATCTCTTATATTGGTGCTCATTCTGGAAACATTGAAAGAATGTGGGGATTGGCAAAATGGCTCAATAAAAGGCATCTCGAAACAATGTGGCACAGCTTTGTTTCATATTTAAACAAATATATGTGGCACCAAGTTCACGAAGAAGATGGCAATTTTTTGCTAAAATTGTTATCAAGGATTTTTTGGGAACCAGAATGATAGGCAATAATTTTAACGAATTTGTTTGTCAAAAAATCTTGTGACTTAAACTCATATTTTTGTAAGTTTTTCATGTGCTATATCAGTAGCTTGTATCTGTTGATTATCTTAGTAAACAAACAGCAATCTATGATTATGTAACTATATAAAGAGCTATTTACTCCTTCAAAATTCTGTTGGAATGTTTGGCGCAAGTTTGTTGAATCTTTGGCAACTTTCACAATACATAAGTTCCTAGATCTCCTTTTTTGAAAGAAATTTGAAGACACAGCTAATGTATGTAAGATTGCTTTAGACAAGCTAAAGAGAGTAATAACACATTTTTCAGTTTAACTATTGGATAAATTTTTGTAAAGCCTTAAATTAAAAGCGAATAATTTTATTTACAATGCTGGGTGTCTGTGACTACTATTATGTCTGCTTGAAATGAATTAACCCATTATTATGACTGCATAATTATTTCAAGAAAACAGCTTAGACAAAATTAGAAAACTGCTTTAGAAGTAATGAATTCATTTGAAGTTATATTCTGAATGATATTTTCTTTTAACATTAAATAAATAAAACATGCTTATTTTTTCGATATTTATTGAGTTCCTAAAAGGGTATCATGTAATTAAACTCAGTATTTTTAGCCACATTGTCCAAGTGTTGTAAGTATTTTATTAAAAGCAAATAGACTCTAAATTAATAGGTTAATACTGAGGATTATATCAGGTTAATGAAAAATGGCAATTAAAAATGCAATAAAGAAAAATAACCTGTACTATAATTAATACAAAATAATAATAAAGATTTATCTATATTTTTAAGCAGTTTAATCTGGCAAATAATTACATAAATTAGTTCGGTATTCAAAGAAAAAAGAATATACTGTAACTAAATGAAAGGTACAGCATAATCTGAAATAAAAATAATAATAATAAAAAAAAACTAAGTGAAAAATGGCACAAAAAAAAACACAATTTACCAGAGAATTTGCACAATATTATTTAATTCAATTCACCAAAAAAATAGTTGGAACACTTTTTTTGGCCATTTTTCATTACCAAAAAGGAAGGGGGGATTTTGTCCTTCCATGTGATTAAGAAGCAAAATTACTTGAAAGTAAATAAAAAATAATGTAATAAAATTATTTGAAATAATAACACCAATTAAACCTAATTGACAGTTCAATAATAATCAAAGGCATATTAATTTGCATTAGGTGGTATAACTTTTATAAATTTGTAAGAATAGAAACTCAGGGGTAGGTGAAAGCACTTAAGACAGTAGTGCCTACCAGTTACCCATGGTTTAGGTGGTGCCCCAACTAATTTTTTATTTGCATTACTTTTATTTCAATAAGAGTCAAAATGCAACAGTATTATTGTTAGCATTAACCCTCTGTCTGTGACCTTTTGGATCTGCTTATGCAAAACTGTACTTAAACAGCATGTATTGGTTTAATTCATATAACTTATTTTAGCCTCATTTTTTATAAATTGCCATTCATTAGGATGATGTTGCATCATTAAAGAAGGCAAGAAAACAAAATATCTTAAATTGTAAACTAATATATATATATATATATATATATGCCAAGTAAAAAAAATTTCATAAAATGGCCAAATAAAGGTGGTCGTGCCCACTTGGAGGATTAATGCCTTGTTTACATTTTATGTATTTTTTTACAACCGAACAATTTACTTATTGCAAACAAATTAAGAATTTATATATTCTGTATTATGAAGAGTTAACTCCCAATTATTATAATATCATCTGTTACCATTATTATTATTCCATGTGTTCTTTTTTTTAATAAATAAACTTGCTTTATTACTGTATTTTATGATAATAATTTCTGTATTGGTTTGCAATGCACAAACTTAAAAGTTTTTTAGAGAGGTCTAGATAATTGAGAGTCTTACTGTATATTATTTTTTTGAAATTTTTTTCTTGATAAAATAAATATTGCTGATTATATACAAATAAAATTAATGTTTTTAAGTTGTTTAATTTCAGCATTTAAAAATTAGAATAAAGTATTTATATCTCTATATATAGTCCTCATATTTCTAGATATTTTGTATCTATTCATATCATGTGCATATTTACAGATTTAATATTTTATTTACACTTTTTCCTTTGATAAATTATTATTATATATGAACAGGATCCAGACAATTATTATCATGGAGAACAACCACTAGATCTTAGGGGAAGCTCCGTTGAAGTTGCCACAGATTATACAAAAAGACGACATGTATTTAGGCTCAAGTAAGTATACAGGAAATTTCTTACTAGTCTTCAATTCATATATGTATAATATATATACACACACACATATATATATATATATGTATGCACACTCACACATATGTACACTGGATCCCAAAAGTAAGCATATGAGAAGAAAATCAACAAAAATGGAAAAATAAAGCTTTTATTAACACAATATTGCACATAAAGATACCAAATGTGTTTATACATGAAAGAAAATGAGCATCACATATAAAGATGAAAATAATAATTAATATTTATAAATAATGTGATGATGTGACATTTGGTTCATTAACAAATTGATGTTTAAAACTAAAGCTAACAAAACTTGTATTAATCCATAACAGGGGAGGTCAAATAATGGGACATAACCAGGGACGTGTGGTCACAGAAACCACGTCTCGTTATGAATTAAATAAAAAGTTCGAATAAAAATATTAAAATTCTATTTTACCCATGCTTTCTATAAACACTTACCTTCAAACAGAAAAAAAAAATATTTTACAAAGAAATCTATCAACACAAGGAACATCTTTTCTGCAACATGAACGTGTTTTATGAAAAACCACTTGCAAATGTAAATTATGCAATACTAACCAGAGTAACTATTATTTTTATGAATAATAATTATTTTCCATTAATTTAACATATGATAGATACATTCAGATGAGAAACATAAAAAATGACAGCATCTTAATTATCAGTAATACCATTGTGTTCTTGCAAAAAAATATTAACTTACTCAGCATATTCTTGTGCACATTCATGACATAATTTTTGTGTACATTCCAAACAAACTGGCGTTTTACAAACTATGCATAAATACAAAGTTTTCCATTTTTTCTTTGCAGGGCACATACAGCATGTTTATCTTGATTCCAGTTTTGTTAATTCAGAGCTCGATATGATATCGTGCGACTCCACTTCCTTCCCTAAAATGCGCTTCAACATCATGTGCAATTCGCGATTTATTCTTGGATTTCCAACTCTTATGCAAATTTTAGGAAGGACTAAATCTCTTGCTAAGGCTTTTAAATGCTGTATTCTAGTCATAACTGGGTTTTTGGAGTAACTTTGATATAAAATATGTGAGTTTACTGTGCTCAAATCTAATAATCTATAAAAAACAGCCATAGGCTAGTGCATTGTTCATCTGCTGCAGGAATGAGCATCTGTGATATTTTCCCTATCTGCTGTCCTCCCGCCTCATAGAGAAAATGACTCCACCATCTTGTATTTAAACATTTATTGCACACATAAAACTAAATACTAAAACTACACTACTAATACTGAAATATGTACATTAATTAATATTAGTTAGATTTGTTTTACTAACAGCTCCCATGAGCCTTCCCTTTTTTCATGACCTCTCAGTAGGTCTTCCTCTTTGAAACTAAAACTTTGGCGCCTCTCGGATTGAGAGTTAGCGCCCCCTATCTATCTTGTTGGTTGGCGTCACCCATACATCACACCTCCCATCCAAGATTGAAATAAGGTGAAAGCCTATTGAAATATGACAAAATATGGTGACGTCAAACAAAAAGAGTTACTTACCTACTAAAGTTAACAAATCAATCAATACTGGAGTTGAAAGATACATAATACAATACTTATACAGATTACTTCTACATCTACTACAAGACTTCTTCGAAAGCTGTAACATATATGATAACATATATAAATGATTAGCAATTAATAATCAGAATAATTCTAAAAGGCAATAGAATAATACTTAAAGTTTCTAGGAGAGTAGCTCCAAAAGAAAACATACAAAATAATAATAATCCTAAGAGTTCATAAATATCTATGAAAAGTTCTTTTCTCCACACAAGTCACTCGATAGTCTCCAGTCTGGACAATGCATCAGCATTGTTCAACTTAGCACCTGGGCAATGCAAAATCGTAGTATCATACTTTTGTAATGCTAAAGCCCATCTTTGTAACTTGAAAGATTGTGGTGCGTTTTTTGTAATGAAAGTTAACGGATTGTGATTAGTTATCAACTCCACAGGTGATCCAAAAATCTAGGTTTCAAACTTTTTCAAGCTCCAAATAACAACATAGGCTTCTCTCTTGATAGTTGGCCATGATTTTTGTGTTTTAGATAGTTTCTGGCTGGTGTAACTAATTGGGTACATCTTTCCTTTTTTCCATTGAGATAAGCAGGCTCCAACACCAGTTGAAGATGAATCACATTGAATTGTAAAAGGTAACCCAGGAACAGGGGTATAAAGACTGGGTGCTTCCACTAGGCATTTCTTTAATTTCTCAAATGCTTTGTTGTGTTTTTCTGTCCAGCACAGCTCTTTAGGACTTCTTCTTTTGGTGAGCTCGAATAATGGATAAGTTGTTTCGGCGTAATGTGGAATGTAATCTTTGTAATAATTACATAGGCCTAGAATACTTTTCAATTGTTTCTTTGTTTGAAGTCTAGGTAATTTCTGGATAACCTCCACCTTTTCTGGATCAGTACGATGACTACCGGAACCGATGATATGTCCTAGATACTTAATGTGAGTTTTAGCAAAAGAACATTTCTTGATATTTACTGAAAAATTTAGTTATAACAATTTCGAAAAAATAGTGTCAAGATGTACTAAATGTTCATTCCAACTATTTGAATAAACTGCTATGTCATCAACGTAAGCTCGAGCGAAATCTTTGTATTTAGCAAGTGCTTGGTTCATCTTTCTTTGAAATGTTGCAGCAGCGTCGCGTAGCCCGAAAGGCATAACTTTAAATCTATACTGAGCTCGATCTGTCTTGAAACATGCTAATTCTTGACTTTCTGTTTCTAGTGGTATGGCCCAATAGCCTTTGAGTAATTCGATGGTGGATATCACGTTGGCTTTCCCGATATGGAATAAGAGCTCTTCAGGATTTTCCATAGGAAAATCATCTGGTTTTGTTGCTGCGTTAAGGTATCTAAAGTCAATGCAAAGGCGAAGATTACTGTCTTTCTTCATAACACAGACAATAAGATACAAAATTCCGGCGATGGTTTCTTCGATCAATCCCGTTGTCAACATTTCGTTGATTTGTTTGTCTACTTGCAGCTTTAGTGCTTCTGGAATTCGATAAACGCAAGGCTCCTTTCTTTCAATATCATTCAATCTTATTTTCTGTTCTCCTACTTTGGCAGTTTGTACCTTATTTGTAAATAAGTTGTCATTTTTTTAACAAGTTCATCATGTCATTCCTCTTCTCATCGTCTAAATGGCTTAAGTCAACTTCGTTAAGATGAAAGTGATCGGACTTGCCACTCACAATGGGTGTGGAATGGACTTCTCCTAGTTCCTCTTCGTTCTCAAAAATTAAACCTACCGCCTGTACTTTTGGATTAAATTTTCTGATTTTATTTACGTGAACTCTCCTTATTGTACCATCTGTCAGTTTGAATCAAACCTACAAGAGCTCATAATTCTTCGATGCTTGTGTTTGCAATTTCACTTTTCAGTGTATCAGAAAATTTGTGTCTATTTATTTCTATTTTCACATTTGCCCATATCATAATAATCTCTAATATTTCGTTTGTGAAAAGGAGTTCCCAAACGGTTTTAGGATCCGTATTTCCACCCAATTTTCCATATGTTCTTAATCCTGGAACATGAATTATATTATGTGCAGAAGTTCTCTCACTTCATTGAGGTTCAATAGATGACCACTTGAAGCAGTTTCTCCCATAATAATATTTTGTAGATGAAATGGCTTCAGTCTCTGGTTCAGTGCATTCGTTGTTAGATTCAGAAAATTCTGAAGTCATGAAATGCGAACTTTCATTTGCAAAATATTCTTGGCATTAATTTTCATCACTAAATTCACTTCACACTTCATCCAAGAATTTTTTACAGCTCTTCTGCTTAAGGTGAATCAGAAGGATATATGATATTTCTCGGACCGAGTTTCAGAGCCATGTTTCCACCTGGGACAGAAATTCTAACACTGAGAGGGAAGTGTGCTCTGACATACCACTCTCAGACAAAGGACTAGAATTTCACAATGAAGTAGGTGCAAAAAGTGTTAGCCAATGGGTGAGAATTATCAAGGTCACAAAAGGAGAAGCTAGGAGAAAAATCCACTCAATCAGACTAAATATAGAATAGGGGTGATAGGAACAACACCTGTAGCGGTACCTGAGACTGCAGCTCCTCAGTTATGGGTTAATAAGGTATGTGAAGATAGATCCTTAAATCTCGTACAAACTTTACAGCGAGTGCCCATGCTTTCAGTAAAGTGATGAGTAATTGCAGTTTCTAGTAATGGTCATTCATCTGTACGGAGGAAATCAGGACCAACTGTTGCAGCATAGAATTTCATCTAGTGTAATGTAGGACTTCATCATGATGCTGTACAGAACCCTATTTGAAGATGTGCAGCTGAGAGTTCGGAGAGTCGGTCATGATTGGTTGTAACTATGATATTTGCGTACTGGTTTCTGTATCCATAGCGATTTTCAGCCACTCAAACTCAACTTCACTTTAAAAAATTGTTAATTTACATTGTGTGCTTAACTTTTGGAACTTTTACGTGTGTGTTTGCACACCTACATACATAAACACACTGATGGAAAATCAAGTCCCAACATCAAGAAGAAATCAGTTTAGAAGAATGAAAAGTATGCAAAGCATTTGTCTGTGTAACATTATTAGTATTTATTTGATTAATATTTCAAGGTCACAGGTTAAAGTATGTGTGAGAAGAGTCATTTTAAATGTGAAATGGTGGTACATTAATAACCACTGTAGTTGGCATAGTATTGAATGCAGGCATACAAATATGCATGCATTATGCCATACAGGTGCCATATGTCATTTTGAGCCTTCCAGATGGTATAGTGGTTAGGAGAGCCTACTATGGTAATGAAGGGCCAAGGTTTGAATCACGGAGAAGGCATGGTTATAACTGTGCATCATCTCTTCATAGGAGACAACGATGCCGCCTATTATGTGCCTCCACAATAAAATGGCCACCAGTTCTGGCCTTAGGAGTGGCCAGCACTCAAACAGGCAAGTGCCCACCATTGGATTAAAAAAAAGTATGTCATTTTGAAAGATAGAGTTCCTTGTCTATTACACTTGATCAGTCAAATCAGCAATGGTCCATGCTGGTTGCGGATGAGGATGGATTTGTCCACCAGTCAAGTGCCATAAGTGTTTGATGGGAGTAAGAATTGGGTGATCTCTATAGAGTACGCTGAATGACAGTGGTATGAAGATGAGCATTATCCTTTTGAAAAATGCACTCTGAAATACTGGTCCAGAATGGCAGCACGATTGGTGCAATCACCAGTCTGACACAAAAATTTGTTGTAAAGGTGTGTGAGATGATGATGAGAATTCTCATGCTGTTATAAAAAACTGCTGCCCAGATTATAGCTCCAGGTGTAGGTCCACTGTGTTTATGGCAGAGACAGCCTGGTTCCAGCCATTCACCTGGCCTCCTTCTGATTAACATACAGCCATCACTAATACCAATACAGAAATGAGTGTTATCTGAGAATGCAACAGATCTCTACTCCAACCTCCAATGATCTGTATTTGACACAAACGAAGTCGCATATAGCGGCGATTTGGAGTCAGTGGTTTGGCTGCTACAGGGTATCTGGTTCATGGTTGTTCCTCAAATAATGAATTTTTACAGTTCATTGAGTCAATCTAGTGGCAATAAAAGCTTGAATGTCTGCTGCAGATGCAGTACATTGTGTCACAGACATGCAGCAAATACAGCGGTTTTCCCTTTGAGTGGTTGAATGTGTGTGACTGGACCGCAGCCTTCTAGACACAGTACTATCCTGTTACAACTGCTGCCAACACTCATTCACAGTGGATACATCCCTGCCAAGTCTTCCTGCAATATCGCAAAAAGAAAATCCATCATCTCGTAGCCCTATCAATTGGTCTTATTCAAACTCAGTAAGCTGCATTTACTGTCTTTTTCATTTCCTTAAAGGTATTTTCGACTTAAACCTCTCTCACATCACCCAATCTTGAAGATAAATATTAAGTTTAAAGCAAACATAATTTGCATATTCCTAATGGCATTATGACCAACACACTTATTTGTCTGGCATAAAATTTGAATGGACATAT
>KK117457.1:254607-298298 GCA_000611955.2 Stegodyphus mimosarum
CATTAAGCTGTGAAAAAATATCAGTGAAGAAATAAAGTAAGAAATTTAGAACTGCTTTTTCACAAAGACGAAAACTGAAATTCATAATTAATTACTTTCAAATAATCCTATAAATGCAACAAAGAACTTTTAAAAATGTTTAAACCAAAACTTTTAAACAAGCATTACCCCAATTCAAAAAATTTTATGAAATTAAAAAAAAAAGAAAAGAATACAATGGAAGAGGAATTCAATCAACTTCAATGCCACTTCGTCAGGGGGAAGGAACATTAAAACTAATTGCAACCTCTCTTTTACAAAAATACTTGCTTTTCTATATCCAGAATTAGCCGATAAACCAAATTAGTCGAGAACGATTTCAATGTATTTTAACAGGGTTGCCATTCAAACAGGAGAATGAAATTCTATGACTTTTCCAAGTGTGTTTTAAGAAAATTCCAGTCTATCTGCATAGTGTGCATTGGCTGTGCTAAGAGGTAAATTACCCTAAACATTACTGTTATAACTATAATAGGAGTTGGTTTCTCCACTGAATATTGAAATTAGAATCTGCCAAATCTGGATTTAAAAATGCCTTTTTTTCCAGACATTTTGCAGCTAAATGAAAAAGAAATCTATTTAATGATATTTTTGAATAAGTTCATATATTTTATATTTATTTAGCAACAAACATAAACAAAAAATATGTGCATTAAATTTCATGATGGTATGTCATTTTGAAAATTGCCACTAACACAATGATCCGTTTACTGCTCATGATAAATATCCGGTTTACTGCTCTTCATATCACCAAATCCCTTATAGAGCCTATAATGCTACATGCATATGCTGTTTAGCCAAGGTAGGCTTTAATAAGCTATGTTGATCTAACCCCGAAGGCCATCAGATTGGAAACTATCAGCTAAGTCCCAGCTGGGAAATCAATGCAGGTAAGGAATGAGGGCCCATCAGTCATAGTGGACAAGTATCTTATCATCAGATGTTCCCTGACTCTCACCCCTAGGAGACAAGAGCTAAACAATGTGTATATTAGGATTAAACCAATTTTGTTTTGAATGGCAAAGTATTTTCTTTCGTTCAACATGCACTGCACATGCGGATGTGAATTTTTCGATTCTCGATGTTATTGGAAACCAAAGTTACTGGAAACTTGCTTTGCTTTTCTAAAAGACAAACTGATTGGAACTGTGAAAATTGGCTCTACGCCAGCTGCCCGAATAACGCTCATGCGATTTTGCCAAGAATGTGATCACTTCCAACATTGGAGTAAAAATCGTTTTTTTTTTTTGGGAGCATCGCCAGATGACATTTCCTGATATTTCCAGATTTTGACTAAAATATTTAAATTCCCTGACTTTTTTAGTCAATTTTCGAATTCCCCGACTTTTCTTGGTTTTCCAATTAGCGCGCCAACCCTGTTTTAATTATAATAGTTCACCCGAAAATTCTGGCCAACCCAAAAGCAAGGAAAAAATAAAGTAAATTCTAATTAGAATCTTGTACCTTAAATAAAGAGAATTCTATTTTATTTAAAAAACTGAAAACGAAAGAGAAATAATAAAATACTTCAGTGAAAAATGTAAAGTAAAATTTTACTTTTAAGCATATAGCAAATAATCCAATGAATTTAAACAGTCAGTGAAATTATAAAACTTGGGTGAAAAGACATAATTAAAACTCACAAAAAGTAATTAAAAACTTTGAGCACTTTCATTAGATTACAATCAAAACTAGGAAATTTTGTTACAGTAGTGATGTACAGGTTTGCCATTTTGGCTTCATTGGCGAGACTAAAAAACCTTGGTGAGAACGTAATCGCTCAGAAGGCTAAAATTTGAAACAAAAGATCTAATTTTGTAACCAAAAGAAAAACTTTTAAATATTCAATGAAATTTTTTTTTTTAAATTTTGACAAAGAAAAAGATAACTTTATGAATTAAAGAAGTTAAAGTAAGTTCTGACACTTTTAAAACAAAATGGGAATAAAGAACATCATTCATTGTAAAACCATAATTAAATTGTAAAATCAATTATTCTTTAAAAATAGTAGACTCTACGAGGTGCCTAAAAAGTGGTCAAATGTTTTTTAATAATTGTATTGCAGATATGAGTAGAGAAATCCTTAAAGTTCAATTTTAGATTTTTTAATATTATTATTTAAAATTACAGAAAAAAGTTGGAAAAAGGAAGTAAAGGAACTATTGTTAGAAAAGTAAAAATTTTTCATGTCATGGGCTTATCATGATGACTTTGAATATATATGGCCCTTGTTTAGCAACAGAATAGTAATTAAGAGGAAAAATAAAAATAAATAAAAAAAGATAAAAAGTCTGTCTTTTATGCTACCGTTTACGAACAATTCAGTATTTTTAGTAAAAAACTCACAAAGAGCTACCAGAGGAAATAGAAAATAAGCTTCTTTTAATACTAATATTCTACCGTGAAAATTTCAGGATTTATTTGAAGAGCAACATTTAAAGAGAAATATTCTTAACTTCCTTCATTCCCTACCTCACAGACATCTTATTATCATTCATAATTTTATGATTTTGTGAAGTTAAAATTCTTCATGTCATGGGCTTATCATGATGACTTTGAATATATATATGGCCCTTGGTCAGCAACAGAATAGTAAATAAGAGAAAAAAGTAAAAATAAATAAAAAAACTCTATACACTTTTTGAAACGTCCTTCTCTTTTAGAGCTTTCAGATAAAAAATTCATACTTTTAAAAAGTATTATAGGTGTAGACTACTCCAAATTTCTTTAAAAGACTATGAATTTTAAAGAAATTTCATTATCTTTTAAAATTTTGGTAAGTATTAGTATTTCTTCTTTTTGTGTTTCTATTTCAGTGCAGACTTTTTTAATTCTGCTAATCTGGTTAATAATAGTATTTGCAATAACTTTTTTAGATATGTTGGAGTTCCAATTTATAAGATTATTAGTGGAAAAATTAAAATCTGTTCTTTTATCAAAAAGTTTAATTTCTGTAAGATGACGAATACTTAGATCAAGAAAAACTATTTCTGCTTGTTTTTTATTGCTTTTATTTAGTTTTAGACAATGTGGGTAGATGTTGCAGTTTTCGATGAGATTTAAATTGTTGAAAGTAATAATGTCATCAGTATATCTGTAAGTGTGTTCAAATTTACTGAAATCGTTAGCAGAAAGGCTCTTGAGGAATTTGAATTCTGTAGAAAATAGAAATAAGTTACAAATATGACTGGAATATGAACTTCTCATTGGAATTCCTTGTGTTTGCAGGTAAAGAAAGTTGGAATGCTTAATATAGTTGCTGTATAGTGAAAAATGTAGAGATTTTTGCAAATTTAGAATATTAACACATTACCGACTGGCCGTCGATTAATCGACGTTTGCTCCCTAGCGCTTACCGACCGGTCGTCGATTAATCGACTTTTGATCTTTAGAAAAAAGTACCGATTATCTGAATAAAGAATGCGAACTGCTTGCTACTTGTCAATCTAACCTAACCAAATCTAACAGAAAGATCAAAAGTCGATTAATCGACGACCGGTCGGTAAGCGCTAGGGAGCAAACGTCGATTAATCGACGGCTGGTCGGTAATGTGTTAAGTATTTCAGAAAAAAATTTTGTCATTTCTAAAAGACTTTCATAAATTTCTTTGAGTGGCCGAGACACGTAGAGTTTTTCAGAGTCATAGCAGTTAATATTGTAAATTGTAAGATTTCTAACTTCTTTAATGATTTTAAAGTTGTCATTAATAATCCAGCAGAAGTTTTTGTCTCCTTTAACTTGTTCAAAAACTATATTACACATAGTTTTAAGTAGATTGGCAAAACTATTATTAAAATTCTTCTTAAAGTTTCTGGTACTATTGGCTATAAATCTAAATTTTACAAGATTTTTATGAAATTTTGATAAGGCATAAAGATTGACAAATCTGTTATTTGAAGTGAAGTGAGAAATTCTCCATTTTTTTTAGATAAGCAGAAATTTTGTAAATAACAGTTCTTTCTTTATTTTTGCAGATAGAATTTTTCAGTTCAGTTTCAATTAAATCATTGTAGAATTTCTTTCATAATATACTAAAATGATTGTTTGCCTTATCAATTTTTGTTATGGTAAATTGCTTTTTTAATTGTGAAATCTTCAGAAGTAAATTTTTCCGATTTTTAATTCCTTTAAATCCTTGCATTTTCTGAATTTTCTTTTTGCTTTGAGTAATAATATCATTCTTTAAATAGATGTGAAGGTAAACTAAGTTGAGAACTAACTTTCAAGATAAAATGATCAATATCTGTAGAAAGACTTACTATGCAATGTAATTTACTAATAAATTTAATAGGTCTAAACTTTGTTTCTTTTTTTTTATAAGCAGTCTAATTTCTTGGTCTTGAATAATGTCCAGATTTCCTGTTATAATATGCTTGTGCTCTTCGTTAACAAATGGCAGGAATTTTTCTTCATTACAAAATCATGGTGCTGGAAAATCTTCTTCTTTATGGTTAGAAATAAAAGTACTTAGTTTTTTGTTGTACTTGAATCAAACCGAAATTTTAGAATTTTATACAGGAAATTTTTGTCGTGCTTGTTTAAAATTCTTATGAAGTTGAAGATATCATAATTTTTATGCAGGAAGTGAATGGTACAGAAATTTTTTTTTATTTTTGGAAGAACCACAGTTTAATTTAAATTTTATGAAATCAAGTACTAAATCTTTTATGAGATTATTTCTTTGAATTTATCTTTGACAAAATTTTGAATGATAATAAGATGTCTGTAAGGTAGGGAATGAAAGTAGTTAAGAATATTTTTCTTGAAATGTTACTTTTCAAATAAATCTTGAAATTTTGACTGTAGTATATAGTATATAAAATTAGTATTAAGAGAAGTTTTAACTTATTTTCTATGTCCTCTGCTACATCTTTGCGTTTTTTTTACTAAAAAGACTGAATTGTTTGTAAAGGGTAGCATAAAAAGGCGGGTTTTTTTTATCTTTTTTATTTATTCATATTTTTTCTCTAATTACTATTCTGTTGCTAAACAAGGGCCATATATACACTCTTTTGCAAAAAAAAAAAAAAAAAAATCAAAGCACCAAGAAGGACTATTGCGATCGTGACGAAATATGGTATGGAAAAGCATCCTGATCGAACATGCAAATGATCAACATTTCTGTAACAGAAGCGCAAAATTTATCTTTTTTTTGTTGCTGCCATTGTAATTCTGTAAAGAAGCAACTAAAGATGCCATTACGTCGATATCGAAGACCTTACAGACAACTAAACGACTTCAACTATGGGCGCATTGTAGGGTTGCGTGAAGCTGGGTGGTCATACCGAGCAATAGGCCGTCACCTGTAATGTACAGACACTGCTGTGCAAAGATGTTGGCAGCAATGGTTGCTACAAGGAAATTGCCAATGAAATGAAGGCTCTGGAAAACCAAGAAGCACAAATACGTGGTACGGTCCACCATCTCACGGTGCTTGTCTGAGGCGGGGTTACACTCACAGAGGCCTTTAAGACGTTTGCCTTTGAACCCACAACATCAGTGAAGTCGTCTGGAGTGGTGTCACAGCCGATCATCATGGATGCCATTGTATAGTGTTCAGCGATGAGTCCCGCTTCACTCTTGAAGCAGATGACCACCGTGTTCATGTCTAGAGAGGACGGTACCAACGGTCCCAATCAGCCTTTGTTTTAGAAAGGCACACAGCCATAACCCCTGGTGTGATGCACTATTTCTTACAATATCAGGCCATCTTTAGTCATCCTCTGTACATCTTTAACAGCCGAACGATATGTTGATACCATCCCACAGCTAGTTTCATTACCCTCCATAGCACGTCATCCTGGAGCTATTTTCCAACAAGATAATGCCAAGCTCCATACCGCTCGCATATCTCTGTCCCCGTGAAGTTGATACTCTTCCTTGGCCAGCAAGGTCACAAGACCTTTCACCAATTGAGCATATCTGGAACATGGTAGGCCATCTGATTCAGGCACCACAAAATATCGCAGATCTAGAGCGACAACTAATGAATGCCTGGCAGAATGTGTCGCAGGAATCCTTGGCTCCACGAATTCAAGCATGCATTGCCGCCAGAGGCGGTTCGACCAACTACTAATTTGAACACTCAATAGGTGACTGTGAGCCGCGAACATGTACTATGGCCTTGATTTTTTAATCATTTTATTATCTGTGTATGAGCTATACACATTCAATTTCATCAAAAACAACCACTTCCTTCATGGTGCTTTGATTTTTTTGTAAAAGAGTCTATATTCAAAGTCATCATGATAAGCCCATGACCTGAAGAATTTTTACTTTTCAAACAATAGTTCCTTTTTCCAGCTTTTTTCTGTAATTTTAAATAACAATATTAAAAAATCTAAAATTGAACTTTAAGGATTTCTCTACTCATATCTAGCCTTTTGAGCGATTACTTTCTTGCCAAGTTTTTTTTAGTTTTGCCAATGAAGCCAAAATGGCAAACCTGTATGTCACTACTGCAACAAAATTTCCTAGTTTTGATTGTAGTCTACTGAAAGTACTCAGAGTTTTTAATTACTTATTGTGAGTTTTAATTACGTCTTTTCACCTAAGTTTTATAATTTCACTAATGTTTTAAATTCATGGGATTATTTGCTATATGTTGAAAGGTAAAATTTTGATTTATATTTTTCACTGAAGTGTTGTATTATTTCACTTTTGTTTTCTATTTCTTAATTTAAAGTACAAAATTCTAATTAGAATTTACTTTGCTTTTTCCTTGCTTTGGGGAAGGGCCAGTATTTTCGGGTGAACTATTATAATTAAAATACATTGAAATGGTTCATTGCCTAATTCTGGATACAGAAAAGCAAGGATTTTTGTAGAAGAGAGATTTCAATTAGTTTCAATGTTCCTTTCCGCTGATGAAGTGGCAGTGAAGTTGACTGAATACCTCTTCTTTTGTGTTCTTTTTTCTTTAAATTTCATAAAATTTTTTTAATTGGGGTAATGCTTGTTTAAAAGTTTTGGTTTTAACATTTTTAAAAATTCTTTGTGGCATTTATAGGATTATTTGAAATTAATTATGAATTTCAGTTTTCATCTTGGTGAAAAAGTAGTTCTAAATTTCTTACTTTATGTCTCTACTAATTATATATATATATTACTATTTTTTTTCTTTTCCTATAGGTTAACTGGTGGAGCAGAATACTTATTCCAGGCAAAAGATGATGTAAGTCTTTTAAATGTAATTTACTGAAATTACATAAACTACAGAATAATGAAACTTTAGTCTTTATTTTTCATGAAGAAAATATATACAATATTGAGCCAGTATCAGCCAATGACATATGGCTTTAGTAATTTACAATATGAACTTCTGTTCACACATGTAAATAAAATATGCTTGCTGCAAATATTTCAAAAAAAAAAAAGTAAAACATAATCAATAAATAATTTTTGTGGAAAAGAAAGCAACTTCAAATGTTAAACTCAAGTTTAAATAATTAAATCAACACTTCTAAAAAATTTCCAAGTTTTTAAATGATACATAAATATGAAAAATTATGCAAATATTCTTATACAGAATCATCTGCAGAACAGCAGCAGCCCCCCCCCAAAAAAAAACCTGGTAAAGGGAGGGAACCTTGTTCCCCTGTTATTTTATATTTGAAATTAGAAATACATACATTTGCACAGAAATAACCTTTTATTGCCATTACACAGCCATAAACAGCATCAGAAATAGCTAAATTTAGGGTCTCTATGATTTTTAGAGATCCTCTTATAATTAATTTCATATATCAAATATTTTTTTAATTAAAAAAATTCAGTTCCCCCCATTAGTTATGGTTATATATGGCAATCTAAAAGTTTGCTTTTCATAATCTCAAATAGTATTACAATACACCTTTATCAGTCCTAAAGTTATATTCTGTGATATATATATAAAGCATCATCAGAATAACTGGTCAGTAAAACTTATATTTAATGAATATTTTTCAACACAAAAGATCACCAGAATTAAAATTCATATATATAGCATTATACTGTTTTAACACTTAACACATTTATAAAACTATAGTTGTTTCTTATATGTATCTATTTATGATGATGATCTTTATTTTACAGTACTCATGGCTAGGGTAAGTAATTCCAATATGAATTCGCTATATTGCATCAGTTAAGCAAGATAAAATCACGAGAATTCCCGGACGATGCAAAAGTTTACTTTTTGCCTAATGACCTGATGGTCAATGGCCAGGCATTTGAGATAAATAAAAAATCAGGAGAATTCTCATATTATTTTAGTGTATTTTCAAAAATTAAGATAAATTTTAATGTTTGGATGTAAGAACCTAAATCTACTACATGTTGGGCCAAACATTTGCAAATTAAATTGGATCCAAATTTACTATTACACATATAATTTATGAATTTATTATAGATGAATATGTTGTAAATTGACACATTAATTTCTGACAACTTTTAATTTTAATTGACTAAAAATCTGTGTAGGCTCTTAAAAGTTAGTGATCAGAAGATGGAAAATCTAATTGAATTATACATCATGTAAAAAACTGCTTTATGTGTACGTATGTATGAAGGGGACATAGGTTACAAGTGAAAACATCATAACTTAACAGACAGCAACTTATTAACAGTGATGTGTTTTTGGAAATGCTTAAGAAAGAAAGAATTTAAAGAATTCAAACAAGATTTTTTTTTGGATTTATTAAAAACCAAGGCAAAGTTTTAATATTATTTGGCAAAGTTTAAGCCAAGCAAAAACCAAGACAAAGTTTTAATATATGAATTATTATTTCAGTTTAAGTTTTTGAAAATTTTTGTACAATGCAAATTCCAAGAGGAAAATCTAATGCTCTTACACAAATAACAAAGAATCAACAGATCATACATTGAAGAATTAATAAGATACAACAGACATATTTTCTTTATAATACTGTTTATAGAACAAAATTTTGAAATCTTAACGATAAACACTACTTTGAAATATAGTTTTATCATGAAAATTTTACACTACTTTGAAATATAGTTTTATCATGAAAATTTTGATTTTTATTACATTATTATTAAAAATAAAACACTAAGGCTATTTATTATATTCTGTGGTCAATAAAGCTATTGCAGTACTTCAGTGATCTTCAAACTGTGTTCTGCGAAACTGAAGGGTTTCACGAATCAAAATAAAAATTTGACATATGACATATGTCAAAGAGAATGATGTGCAGTGCACTGTACAACTACAGTTTTCTAATGAAAAATGAATTACATTTAGCAGACAATGTTAAAAATTATATAATAGTTGAAGAAGTTTTTCAGTTGAAGAAAACTATAAGACAATACTTCCCAGAAGAGAAAACAAAGGGTGACTGGATAAAAATTTCATTCAAGTACTACAATAAATCAGAAGGCTTGCCAGTGAAGAATAGGGAACAACTTATCGACGTATGAACATATTCAACGTTAAAATCTAAATTCTTTAAATATTATTTTAATATATATTTTTCCAAGGATGGTGCCTAGATGGGAAAATGGTTAGTGACTCTAACTGGTGTACTGAAGGCCACACGGAGAAAGCATGGATATAAATTGTATGTCCCTTCATAGGAGGTAACGGTGGCTGCCTATTAGGTGGTTGAACAAAATATCTGCTTCTGGCATTAGTAGTGGTGAAAGCCTAGCTAATGGCCGCCATTTAAAATAAATAAATAATAATAAAAAAAGTATAGGATGGGGTTCTCCTAAAAAAGCTCATAATTCTAAGGGTTGTGTGAGTTGACACAGTTTCAAGACCACTGCAGTACTTCAATAATTTAATGCAAATAGTCATTTCTAAAATTTACGAGAAAAACTAATATTTTAATAATTATGTAATGTTATTGGCAGATTTTAAAAGTATTGTTCTTATTACATAAGTTTATTACATACTTATTACATAAGTTTTACATAATTACCACACTTTTAGCATTACTGAAGGGTAGTTTATCAAAATATATTTCTGTTTTTAGAATTTATGCAAAGATGCTTTGCTTTGGCATAAATCATAGTTACCTTTTTTAACACTTGCAGTGTATAAAAAAATAGGGTTACTTTTGGTCAAACTGCTAAACTTATGAAAGAAAAGTCTTAACTTCTATTTGAAAATAAAAGCATTTGGTTTGAAACATCACATTCTAATTGTACACTTAAAAACTCTAAATTAATTTACAGTATTATGACTGATAATTTTAATAAATTACATTTTCATTCTAAAATTAAGTATATGCAACAGTTTGCATTAACTGGTAGTATGATTAGTTTATGCTTAAAGACAAGAACTTCAGCTATATTAT
This sequence comes from Stegodyphus mimosarum, assembly GCA_000611955.2. Taxonomy (NCBI): domain Eukaryota; kingdom Metazoa; phylum Arthropoda; class Arachnida; order Araneae; family Eresidae; genus Stegodyphus; species Stegodyphus mimosarum. Next base: position 264,945 of record KK117457.1, read on the forward strand.
TTTTGAATGCATTAATTTATACTAGAAAATTCTTAGAAGAAATAAAAAGTATTTAATTTTATAAATTATAATTCCATTCTATATTTATTCCTGTTCCCTTATTTTATAAAAATATCAAAATAAGTATTATATATAATAAATTATATTACAGGAAGAAATGAGTCAGTGGATGACACAACTTCAGCTTGCATCTGTAGAAGATACTGTGGGGCCTGGGCACTCTCAAACATTGCCTTTAAGGGGAGCAGAAGAAAGAAAAGATGAACAGAAGCGGCGCAGTCTCTTTGCTCTCAAAAAGAAATGAGCTCTATTTCAAAGAGTACTGTGAAAGAAGTTGTGACAAGCCCAAGAAATTTAATGATAGGGAATAGTTTGATCTATTCATAGTTCATAAATATTTCACCTTATTTAAAATCAAGCATTACTCATTTGTGAACATGAAAGGACTAATTTAAATACAAGAAAATGTATTTATAAATGCAAACGGCTTTTTCTTCTGTTCAATAACCAACAAAATTTTTGCACTTGGTTCATTTCTTTGAAAGTTACATCTAATTTATAAGTATCTAAGTCCATGGAAATAAATCTCACTAGAAGTTTCATTACCAAAAATATAAAATTTATTCAAAAATATTTATGACTTTTGATGTAAAAAATATGAAGGATTCTTTGTTTCTGAACTATCCAAATAACTTCAGAACTTCCAATAGCCAATTTAACATTAGCATGTATTTACGATCTCATTTCTAACATGTTTGATATTTTATATGCTTGCATCTTCCATTTTCAGACTGAAAAGCCTAAAACTTTCTATATAGTAAATATTTCATACTTGCTTTTCTTATTCTTTTTTGCATCTCAATAAAGTTCATAATTTATTTATAAAGACTTTATTTATTTGCTTTATTACTACACAATAGGAGTTTAGATGCATATGTCAAGAAGTACCATATATTACAAAAAACTATATACAAGGTACTACTGCATTACTCAGTTCTCTCATCTCGTATACTGATTTCCAATGTATTTCTACTTCAAAACCAAACTGTCTGCCAACAATATTTAATTTGCAAGGAAAATCAAACTAAATAAAATTAGAATTTGCACAATAAATAAGAAAAGTCATAAGAGATGTGTGATGTTGCCAGTCAAGAATGGTACCAATGTTCAAGTTGGTAGTATGCAAGTCTTGTATCTGTAGAAAAGACCCAAGTTTAAACATTCTCATGACCAGTTGAAGCTTGTTTGGGTGTTCCATTTACAAAAGCATTAGCAGGACAAATAAGTGGAGGTGGTTGCTGCAATAAAATACGCCCACTATTGTTCCTAGAGGGGGGAAAATTGATTTTTTATTTTTTTATTTTAAAAGAAAATAAATAAAACAGTACATTTTTTAACACTATACAGTCAAAATAGAAACTTAATATATTTCTGATCAGATCTCACTTGCATTTTTATGGCTCATATTTACCATTCATATGTAAAGTTTTATAAGCAATTTCAGCTTAATTAATAGAAGACTGAAACACTCCATTGAAGTGAAGAGATTTATCTTACAACAATTAGGTTAGTCATGAAGTACCTCCTCTCGACATGTCTGCAGCCACCCCAACTCATATCAGCTTAAGGAGATTCAAAATAAAATATTATAATTACCTGATTTTGATAGTTGTACACATTTCCTGCTGCAGAGTAGTATATACCAGGCAATGGAGGTTAATTAGAATATGGTTCAAGATGTCTTGCACACTGACACTAATAAAATGTACTCATAATATGGCACCTGCATAATATGCCTGAATTTAACATTTTATTTACTTATTTTTAATCCATCAATTTCGTGTCTCATTGCTGTTATGAATAACGCGACATTCTAACTGAAAATTTGTCTGTTTATGTCAACTACTTATTCGTCTACTATATATTCAATATACAGTTCATTTTAAATTAATAATTTCAAATCTTCCAAGCAGATGAGTTTGTTAATCCTATGCTACTTAACATACACATTAATTTTTAAGATTTTTTTTAGCTACAAACTGGAAATATGTTTGCTACTTAACTGCCAACTGTCGGTGTAATATTTTTTAAAATTACATATAATAAAGTTTTTTTTCCACTACATTATATCAAAATACATTTGTTAATGACAAAATATGACTCATAACTCAGCTTTTAAATTTGTTCTTTTTTTATAAAGATAAAAAAACCAAAAATTTCAGCATACTTCTGAATTTTATATAAAACACATTACAATAGCTTTTTAAATATTAAAAACTGGAATGTATTCATTCTAACAAATATACATATATATTTTAATCCACATCTAAAGCAAAATCTTATTTAAAAATACTTTTTTTTAGCGGAGGAAGGGTAAATTTTTAAATTTCTTCAACTAATTTAAATCAACACTACAGATAACCATTTTCTGTTAACTCACAGAATAAATATGCAAGTAATAAAATCTATTCAGTTTTTAACTTATTAATAATGGCTCTAAATTTCTAAGACGTAACTTCAGTATGTAATAATTTACAAAAGTTGTTTCTTTTATGCAAATAAAATAAATTAATTAATTTGCATAATATGTTTATAAGGAAGAATTTTGGTAAATATAGTATGAAACAAGTACATGTTTATTAGAGAAGTTGAAAAAAAAATCATTAATTTCATGCCATAAAATAATTTTTTATTTATTTTTTTCACTGAAAAAGTAATGGAAGTAATTACATTTTTCATAATTATTTCTTTACAGAAACCAACTGGAAAAAATCATAAAAAAGATATAAACAATGAACAACTTCATGTAATCGAGGTCATTTATTCTAAAAAATGGACCAGAATACTATTTTATCGGATGTGTATATAGATATGCAAAGAGCAAATATAAATTTTGGCCTCTAATCTAAAAATTATAGTTTCTCAACACAGTTATATTAAAATTTAACTCCTTCACTTATGCTTTTGTGTATTAAATTTTCTTCCAATAAATTCAAAACTGAAATTATTCCAATAAACGCATGGGTATCAAAATAGAGAACACATGATAAATTTTAAACATTTCTGAATTTCGAAATTTAAACTAATATCTTTTTTACAGCTTCTTTTAATAAAGCTTTGAATTACGAATGACGTTAATTATTTAATGAACTCTATACTGCATACAGCACTTAGTTAAGTACCTAGCTGAATTTGCTTGTTGCAGAGATGGTGGGCACAGTCTCTGGTGGCTGTTTGTCACTGGTGTACTGGAAGGGCTCTGAGGAGGGTGAAGTAATGGTGGTGCAGCTTGAGCAGGTGGGCACCCAGGAGAGTTTGGATGACTGTTGTTTCCGACTGAAGTATTATTTTCGGCTTCCATCTGTAGGTAAAATCAGAACAGTTAAATTAAGAAAATAAATTCTAAATTTTACATAGTTAAATGGCAATACATTTTCTTCATTATGATTTCAAACAATGATTCAGAATGGGTGCAGCTCACATATTTAATGAGTCAGTGATGAAGAATTAATACACGATGCTAAAAATTAGCACTTTAAGCACTAAGTATTACTTAAAGCAATTTCAATTTTCACCATGTTTCAGCTTAAAAAAAGGGGGGGGGGCAGAAGATGATCCACAACTCTAACATATTTTTGAAATCTTTTCCTCAGACTGCCAATCAGTGGCTGAGCAGTTAAAATTACTGAATACTAGTAGTTCAACTCAGGTAAAAGGGCACTGCATGGTTTTCCCCCATGTGTAACGTGAATATGAGCAGATTTCCTTTAGAATTCCTCCAAGAAAGCATCCCTCCTCTTAGACAGATAGCCCTTGTATGCTTTGACCTATTCAAATAGCATACCCTTTCAGACTGAAAATGATGTACAGTGGAATCAGATCATGAAAGTCCTACATCACAAATAAATTATCTGGACAGAAAATATTTTGAATGAAGAATGGTGTCTAGAGTTACAAATCCTCAAAGTTGGCAACAAATGATTTTCAGTGGTGTTTTCAAGTAATGTATGCTACTGAATTAACATTCAACAGGGTTGCCACTCAAACAGGAGAATGAAATTCCCAGACTTTGCCATGTTTTCCAGGTGTGTTTTAAGAAAATTCCAGTCTATCTGCATAATGCACTTTAGCTGTGTTAAGCGGTAAATTAATTATGGTACCACTTGAAAACACAAAAATTTGCCTAAAATTGCATAATTCCCAAAGCATTACTATTATCACTATAATAGGAGTTATTTTCTCCACTGAAGATTGAGATTAGAATTTGCCCAATGTGGATTTAAAAATGTGTTTTTTTGCAAACATTTTGCAGCTAAATGAAAGAAAGAAATCTATTTAATGATATTTTTAAATAAATTCAGGTATATTATACTTATTTAGCAGCATACATAAGCAAAAATTATGTGCATTAAATTTCGTGATATTAAGTCATCATACAGCTAGAATTAATTTCAGGATTATGCCAGAGAAAATAAAGTATTATTTACTAACAATAAATAAATTTAGGGGGAAGAAACAACATTAAATGATATGAACAACATTAAAATAATTACAAACTAATTACAATAATCAACAATATTTTGGAGAATCTAGTTATATTAAATAGTTAGCCTAGATGACTGATTACCATTTTTAAATTCCTACTATTAGCTCACACTCTCCCTATATCTTGTTCAAATTTTCAAGCATTAATAAAATACTTCTTATTCATCCAGCCAACTTCAAATACATTGTTTTAAATTTGTAGTGGATGACACTTGATGTTAATACAGTGTTTTCACATATAAAAAATTTTTAATTTCATTTTTTTCTTTTTTTAAATTTTCCTTTGTTAACCTAAGTAGGAATTAACTTTAAAAAAATATTTTGCTTAGTTAATTTTCAATTGTTAATAAAATACTTTTTATTCATCCACTCAAGTTCAAATACATTTTTTTTAAAATTTATAGTGGATGATACTTGATGTTAATACATTTTTTTCACATATTAAAAATTTTGTTTGTATTTTTAAAATTTTTCTTTGTTGACCTAAGTAGGAATTTATTTTATTTTTTATTTTATATTACTGCAAAATGACAAATAAGGCAAAATTTATTTAAAAAAAAATGTTTAAAAGATTTTCAGTAAAATCCTATTATATGCTCGGCCTTGGCAAAGAATATGTATTGTTAAGAAGGAAAACTTCGCAGCAGCAGAAGTGGCTCCCTTTGAACGAAAAGGGAAAAAGCTGCGCATGTGTGAAATATCTGTCGCCAAAAAGCCCCAAAGCTCGAAGCTGATGTCAAAGTTCAAACAGGTTCGACGGACTAGCCTCTAGACCCTGCAAAAGTTTGTGCTCCGAGCATGCGCACTGACAAGCTCCGTTGATGATATTGGCTGGTTTTTGCTACACAGTATTGGCGATGTATCATCAGATTGGCAAATAAGGATTTGTTGTCTCGCTAAATTTTGTCACGTTGTAGAAGTTAACCCTAAATTAGCAATTTGTTTATTCAACGTGATCAGTATGGCTGGCAATTTTTTGTGTTCGGAATGTTCAAGATCTTATTCATTCCGGCGAAATCTACGGAAGCATATTACTAAGTGTCATCCTTTGAAATTAAAGGAATTAACTCCTACATTAAGAACTGTTCCCAAATTTATATGTGATGAATGTGAGAAAGTTTTTTCAAAACAAAACCTACTTCGTGCACATGAACGTTATTGTTTGTGCAATAAATTAACAGAATTTAACAGAATATTATTAATATTCTGTTAATTTATTGCACAATTTGTAAATAATGACTAAAAATTTCATCTTTAAATTGATAAATCATTTCAAAATAAAAATATTTGTTTATATAACATACTGTCAATAAATACTTTTTGCAAGCATTATTTCTTTCCCCATACCTTTAGACAAAATCAAGAAAAGGCTGGTGATTTTAAAGGGAGTAGGGACACTGAGCTGAAATCAAAATTGCTTTCATCTTACTAAACTTGATTTTCATTTGAAGTATTTTGAACGTTTTTAAAGACACTGTAATACTAAGTATCACAATGAAATAATAAAATCAGAATTATGATCGTTAAGTTTTTTTCTTTTTAAAATTTTTCAGTTACCTATTTTATATTTAAAATGTGCATTAGAGATATACAATTAACACAATAAATATTTTTGTCGATAAATAAATATCATTAGTGTTGTTCTGTATTTGAAAAATGCATGTACATTGTTAAACATCTCATAGGTAAACTGCAAGCAACTAATAAAGTGGTTAAGTCCAAAATTTAGATAAATTTTAAGATATTAATGGCTAACAATTATGAAATTCTAAAAATTTCTCAATTTCATTTAGTGATATGTAAGAAATATTGAATTGCCCAGATACCACTTTTTAATTTGAACTAAAGTTGGTGCATATAAATATTATTTTAGTCAACTTCTATATAAATACATGTTGAAAAACAGACTCAATGTACATAAATAAATGCAAAATGTGCTAGAATTTTGGTTCAGAGGAAAATATTAAGTTTTCATTATGTATATGTATTATATATTTACTGCTTTGCCAGCCGAAAGAGACTGGTCACCTGATTTACTGATCGCTCCGATTTGTTTCTCGGAGTGAAAATAGGGAAGATGGGTAGTTGCGGATGAGTTCTGTTGTGCAATACAAAGAGTCTCTTGCTTAAATGCAAACAAGAATAAATAAAAACAAACAATGTATAAAGGGAAGGTGCATAAAATGGAAATTTACTGAACAAAAATCAGTTTAAAATTATCACGAGAATAACATACACACACACAGAATAAAAAACACATCTATAATAAACTTTTAGAATTTATTTTAACGATTGTAAGCTAAAAAAATTGCTGTAAACATGTCTGAAAAATTAATTACACTAATTATTTACATTAAAAATTAATTATTTGCATTGAAGTCTTTAAAATAGTACAAAATTAAAGAATTTCTTACTTTGGGTTTCATTAAGCAATTATGAAAAACAATAATAAAAATATTTCAGTTGGATATTTAACCTTCGTTCTCTGTCGAATCGTCATCATCGTCCAAGGAAATAACTAAAGAGTCGCACATTTCTCCAAGTATACCATCTTTTTCCCAGTAAGCATTTTCCAAGCTTTCTATGTGTGCACAATAGTTCTTCCATTTTTCAATTGTAACATTTTCTATAGCGTGTTCAGTAAGCTTTAAGAGTTTTTCCAAGTTTATATCTGCCATTATGTTTTGTGCACAAATAAAATGTTTGATATCTGCCCAAACATACTCTATAGCATTCATGTCACAGTGATATGGTGGCAGTCTCAATGCTGTGAATCCATGTTCTTCTAACATGACATCAAATTTATATGTTTTTTTTTTTTGGTAGCAAATGTTCTTTAACAATGTTCAACAGTTCGATCTTTCGCATATTAGGTGAGTACACAATATTGTTTGAAGTAAGCCAATCCATTATACTCTGCTTATTATGAGATGAATTTGGGGGCTTGTTCAGTTGCACCGTGTATTACAACAATTGAATCCTTTGGTAAATTCGGAATCAATTTTTTTTTGCCCATTTCTCAAAAATATTCGAATTCATTTGCCCGTGGTAATCTCCTGTGCTACAATTAGCTTTATAAATTAAATTTGTGTTTGGAATAAATCCATGAGCAAAAATATCAAACAAAAAACACAAAAGTATTAGACAATAATTAACTGTGACTTATACAACGACCTTGAGATGGAAAGAACTAAATTTAAACAAGCGCAAAAGAGAAAAGCTAAGAACACTCTAAGATTACTGAAGGAAATTCCAAGCAAGTGTATTTTTCCGTCCCTCCAGACCTTCCTTTCTCCCCCTTGGCTTGTTCCATTTTCTTGGCAGTGCGCCAAACCCAGTCTCTCTCGCTTGCACAAGCAGTATATTAGGGGGACATGTTAATGAAAATGCCATCAATTTTAATCATATGTCAAATCAGAACCCAGTAAGATGCAATTGGAAAATTTTGGATTATTACAGAAAATATAATTTAATTGTCTAGATTTTTGTTCATTACTGAATAGATTAATCTGGTACATATTCATTATGCACCTGCCATGCAATTGTGTGTGTATTTTTCCATTATGTAAGTGCCACACATATGTGTGTACATGCATGAGGAGATGAATGGTTTTGTCTCCAGAAAGTGCTATCATTAGATCTCGAAATGTGTTTGGCTTCCCTTTCATAGGTGTAGAAATGTATCCTAATTTTTAATTGAACAATTTTTCCTATAGACTTTAAAATTCTTCTCTTAGATAGGAGAAATTTACTACTGGTGAGAATTTCATGATTAATGCAATTAATTTCACATGCTTGTTAGTTAATAACATCATAATGATTTAAAGTAATGTTTTAATGCATCAGCAACATTTTTATTATACACTTAGTGACTTAGTCGAGATTACAGTCACCAATCCAACGAGACATGTTAATTGCAAGGATGAAGATTACATGTCTGGTTTTACATGTATTGCTTTAATTAGATTAGAAAAATATATTAGCTTAGCACATATGCAACAGTAACAAGCATACATAAGTCATTTAACACAATCAAAGAAGAATCATAGATGTACTTCTAAAATGGTATCAAATACGCTAGTTCGAAAGTCAGCCAGTAACATGTGACATGAGCGAGGTCACTTCAATGCTTTATCAACAGGGAGCCTGTCCAGCCACAAATTCACCTCTAGTGAACAAGAAAGAAAAGCTGGTATTTACAAGTGCATTGTATTGATTCTTATCTTTATATGCTACTGAGTGTAATGAAACTGACTTTTCAGGATCAGTGGTTACTAATTGAAAAAAATATTCAATTGCAATACTTCCAACAAATTACAGCAATTTTTTTCTGTGTCTATTGCCTGCATTTGGAATGAATTCAAAACTATAATAATGTAATATGCAGTAGTATTTACTGACAAAGACTTATATTAAGAAAAATTATAATTCTCTCTTCAGATGACTACGTGAATGGTGGTTGTGATTATCTTAGAGGGGTGAAATTCAGTATTAGTATTTATTTATATTCTTCGAAATGCTGGTTACTTTCAGATATGGTCATCTTAGAGAGGTGGTCATTATGATAGGGTTTGTTTATTTTGGATACAAAAACTAATGAATACAATGATGGTTAAGATGCTGTGATAAATATATGTAAACTGGATAAGGAGGGGAAGTCAAAGTGATCGCACTGTAATAAATAGATTATTTTTTTAATCTGTTGAATGTCATAGTAAATAATTAAAAATATTTTATCTCAAAAAGAGAACAAAGTAAACAGAACATTTCTTAGTTTTATTATTAATCATTCTTGGTTTTATTATTAATCACACTGGTAGTTAACATGTTTACATCAGCCTGGGAAAAAGTTAAAACTTGAGAGTCCTTCCAAACATGGACCCTATGCAGTTTGAGCTATCCCCTTTCACCATGGCCACTGAACACTGATAGTTCAGTCCAAGGTTCAGATTCTGGCAAATGGGCCAGTTATATGCTGTTTTCATTGTTTTCCCTATGTGCAATGTATATATGAGTCAGTTTTCCCTTAGAAAGTCCTTCACTGCATCCTCCCTTTAGGCAGATAGCTCTTGAGTGCTTCGCCTAATATTAAAAGGGGGGGACAAACTTTCATGTGAAAACCTGACTGCATGCAACTTCAAAGATAAAATCATTCTCGATTCATACACTGTACCCTCACCCCCTCATCAGTGGCTCCTACTAATGGAAAGCTGAATCTTTCTCTATTCATTCCATTTTCAAAAAGATATTGAGAATCATTGAAGTGTTGAAACAAGAAGGAACATTATATGATAAATGGTCATTTTTTTAATAATCTTATCAATATGTTAATTGTTATGAAATAATTTTAGAACTATGGGAGAGCTATACACTGGCAATGAAATGCAATTCTGTTTTAAATCACATGTGATTATCTTGAATTTTCCTTTTTATATTTTCATGCATATGTGTTTAAAATGTAATCATGAAACCTGCATTTATTAAACAAAATGTAACCATATAGTGCTTATATTTTAAGGAAAATCATAAATGTTAAAAGAATTTTAAAAAATAAAAAATGAAAATAAACACATTTGCTGAGAAACTTACTGCAGTAGAATTTCATTTACGATTTCTGAAGATGACAAAATACAAGAAACAAAACCATATCTATATTCCTAATACAGCCAAATACCAAAAATCCGCACTACCTCTCAAAATGTAAACAATCAATTTATGGGTTCGGGAAGCTGCAATATGAAAAACGGAATGCTGAAGAAAAAATAGTTACCAAATAATGACATCATAACTGAAATACCAAGTTATTGCCATCTTGGTAAAAGTTTTTTCCTCTTCAGTCTGCATCAAGTCAAAAAAAAAAAAAAAACTCCCGATTTACTCATTTGATATTCGTTATCTGAAAGCCTGTGGGAAAAACTTTCAGCAGATACCCCTAAAGTTTTAAAACAAACCTCCATCAAAAAATGTTTGAAATATGTAAAAAATATGAAATATTTTATGTTTTATTAATATCCCTTATTTTTATACGTCTTTATTGCATATGTCCTTAATGCTTTTAAATATCCCTGTAATCACTAATATAAATGAATAATACAATAAATATATATAATAATAAATTGTTATAGTGATATTATTGTAATAATGCATATAATAATTTAATGTATCTAATATGCCTTATTTATTTTGCACTTTCTGTCCTAAAATCTGCAAAATCCGCACAACCTCTGGTCCCAAGCATTGCGGATTTCTGGACTTCTACTGTATAGCTAAGTTAAAAAGTTTGTGGCAAATGTACTGCAGTTCAAAAAATTTTAAACAATACTTAATCACCAGTACGAGATTTCATTTTTGTTGTAGACCTATCATAAATATATCAATCATATGTAATTTCGGAGTCGACATACATCATCATGTGTTTCCCGTCAGCTTCTTGCCGATCACCGAAGCTCAGGGCTTCCATTTTCCCCATACACACACGACTATCTCAATTGGAGAAACTTCATCTTTGGACTTTTTACATATGCCAGGACCCTAAGGGGACTCTCAGGATTCTGGAAAGAGCAGGAATAGACTATCTCCCACTGCATGCCAGAATAACCAACAAAGTACCAAAGTTTATCATATGTAATGAAAAATATAGAGAAAACATTTAAACTTATATTACTTTTAAATTTCTTTTAGAATAAATAGCCATTTTTAAAATTGATACTGGATTAAATAATTCCATTACCTATTTGAAATAATTATAGCGATCTATCTAAATGACACTTCTCAAAAAGACGTACTACTTTTGAGAATATAAGCATTGGTACTGAGCATCACCTCTCTAAAACCCCCACATTCAGAAATCCAAAATTCTGTATTTGAAATCATTGAGTTTTTAATCAAAAATTCATTAAAGTTTTACAAAATATGAAATAGACAATAAAACAAATTCCAAATTCAGGGCATGTTCAGTTGGAGGGCTACATGATTCAAAATTTTATCACTCTAGGTACCATTGTTTTTTTCACAATGTCGGAAACATGTACATCCATGCAGATTCTTCATTATTTAATTTCTTAAATATAATACAAATATGATAAAATTTGATGGCAACAATTTGAAATGTGATACAGCTGTTTATAGTTATTTGATGCAAAATGCTGTTCTGAGACGAATAGCCTTCTGGGCTAAAAAAAAGACAATGAAACAAAATCAAAAGTGAATTCATGTATACATGTTTGGAACGTATGCAAAATTCATTATTTTGTCAACAGTAAATTGTATAAAAGAAATATTGGAACTTCTCTGGACCAGATGTAGAAATACATGTGTGTGTATATATGCATATATTTCTGAATCCGATCCTTAGAATAGAAGAATACCAAAATATTTAATAAATACTATTAGGAATCAAAGCTAAACTAGGCCTGGAAATCTGTGCTAAACTGTTTTAATTGACGAATGCAGATGTTCATGGTATCAGTAATTTTCCAAGAAGTTAATGAAACAGGTAAGAGGAAATTGGAGAGCGAAGGCAACGGACAAATCAGCACTATTTTGAGCTGAAGATGAATCAGAGAAGGATAAAAATGGCACCAAACCAGTCCACTGGCTCCCAATGGGGTTGATAACTGATTCCCTGGGGGGTCAATGAAATTATGAAGAGTACAAATGATGATTAAGGGGTTGATAATTGAATATGCACTGGCAATTGATCAGCATAATTGAAATCCTATCGGCTAAAAAAATTATTAATAAAGCTGATAAACATTTATTGATAAAATGCTATATTGTGTAATACAGAAGAAATCCTGCAAAACAAATACAGTACAAAGTCTGAGATCTGGACCTCAAAGCCACCAACTTTTTTTAGGATATTTTTTGTATGCTTTATGGATGCACATTTTATTCCCCCATCATAAAACATGTGGAGAATACAGATTCTTAATTTCACTTCAGCATTAAATATACCTCGTTATTGAAGAAACAATCATTTTAGCATAAATTTATGTGATTAATAATTTGGCTCCGTAGTTGTGTATCTGCTTGGCATACATCACAAACTGAAACAATCTACATAGAAACATCGTTTACATCTATGAATATTTTACACTTCTGACCCAACATTGCGAATCATTATGTATTAAATTTTGCTTTCACTGCTGCATGTTTATTAACACATGACAGCTTGAGTAATGACTCATGCAGTGATACCTAAACAATTTTTTTATATCGGTAACTGAATAATAAAGAGTATAGTAATCTTTTATGTTGGCATTATGCTTGGTGATGATTACAGATTTAAGTTAAATGCACTAAGAAATGTTGAAATTTGGTTATTAGAAACAACTTTATTTTTTATCAGGATAGCACACACTAAGCACCTAAGCACACTCTCAATATTTGCCTTCGGTGTGTCCCTGTAACTGTCCAAAAGTTCTGAAAACACTACCTCAGTCACTAGATTTAAACCCAATAGAACATATTTGGAGAGAATTTGAGGTTACAATATGAAAACACAGCCTTAAGACAAATGCCAAAATAAAAATAGTTAAAATAGGAAAAAAGGAGGAATAGATATTACCAAAAAAAATTGGTGAACTCTGTGCCTAGATGTTTGAAAGCTGTCATAAATACTGCAAGATCTCCTACAAAATATTAACTGGCAGGAATATTACTAATATGTGCAGGTTTCTTTAAAATGTACAAAGAGTTGTGTACAGTAACTTTTCTTTTTGATTATTGATTTTACAAAATAAAAAAGTTTCACTAAATTCATAAAATAATAAATGTGGTTTCGCTGAGAGAAATTTACAAAATATTATTAAGAATGCTCATCCTCAAATCTTAATTTTTATTAATGAACAAAGTAATATTTGATTGAAACTCATAACTGTGTGAACACTTTTAAGAGCCACTGTATAGAATACAATATATATTCATAATAATACAAGAATGCAGTGCCTAGCTTAAAATACTCTAATACATTATAAATAGTCACTACCTGACTACGCTTCTAAAAAATATTATATTGTTTTTCAGTATACATAGGGCACAGGCTCAGGTTAGGCATTAAATTTGAGGAAAATATCTAGTTATTAACCAAAGGTTGGTTCGACTGGTGAATTAATAATAGTTCAAGGTTGAATGGCTTATAACATAACACTTAAGTGTATTATTTGTTATAGTTTTAAAATAACAAGTGCGAGCTTTACGTGCATTTTGGTTAAAAATAAAAATAATAATAAATTAAAATATTTCCATATTTTAGAAAAATAAAGTGTTCAGAAAGAAAGAATGTTTTAAAACACAAATATTTTATTGATTTACTGCAAGTAAAATCATCTATAATATATTTTATCAGACAAATCAATAAATGAAATAATACGGTTAAGTTAATCGATTATTACACGTTACATAAACGTAAGCATTAATTTAAAGCAATTCAAAAACATCAGTACGAGTGGAAAAAATGAATAACATCTATTTCCCCACACGCTTTTAGTCGTCATTAAAAAAATTCTCGTATGTATGAGCACTGAGCACTGCTTGCAGCAGAAACTTCGCAGGGTTCGTATGTGCCACGCGTAAGTGAAATCTGAATTCATCGCCTAGCGTCGAAGTTTACCATGCTGAAAATATGCCTACTGAGCATGCTTGGAGCAGAAACTTTGTAGGGTCTAGAGCCTAGTGTTCCACGGTCACGTTTATCAAGATTTTAAAGCTGTGTGACTCCATTTTCCCCCCTCCATATTGATGGTTATAAAATCAGACATCAAACTGCGATATGTATAATGCAAGTTCAACAGCCAGTAAAAGTGAAACTTCACCTAATATTTCATCATTTCCCAGGTCAAAGAAAGATTCATCTTAACCCGTGTTCCTCAATTTCCTATACACGTGACAGAGGAGGAAAATCTCGGGCAGATCCGGTACATCACGGAGGGGAACTTCTCTCCAACAGGTTCCGTCGCCAAATCCCTTGGCAAATGTTCCCTTTTCTTTCTAGCGGCACAGAAGACAAACTGGCTTACATTAAGTCTATGGAGCCTTTGCTTCTTTATGCAGACGTACTTTGACCTTGGCACAATTTTTAAAATTACCGCCAACACCAAAATGACCCGTTTACTGCTCATCATAATGTCGCCAAATCCCGTGTGTACCGTACATGGAAGTTAGAACAGAATACATGGAGGCTATACTAACCTCCATAGTACTGTACACTAGGATTAAACCCATTTTGTTTTACATAAGGATACGTATTTTTAGTTCTATATGTACTGCACATGTGCATGCTAGTCTCTCAATTCGCAAGGTTAATGAAAACCAAATTTACTGCAAACTTGCTTTGCCTTTCTAAAAGACAATCTGATTGGAGCTGCAAAAATTGGCTCTATGCCAGCTGCCCGAGTGATGCTATGAATGGCCAAGATCGTTACGAACGTTGGCGCAACGTCGTTTTTTCTTTTTTGGAGATCTCTGTATGAAATTCCCTGACTTTCCCCTCAATTTTTCAGTCAATTTTCGAATTCCCTCACTTTTTTCGGTTTTCCAGGTAGCGTGGAACCCTGATTCACACCAATGTCCTTTGATGAGAGTCCTGAGAGAGCATCCTCTCAATGGGAGATCAGCAGCGTTCAGTATACCTGGTACATATCTCCAGCTTTCTTTAGACGATAGTCAATGGATCTCCCTATAACATCATTTTAATATTTCAAATTCCTCAAATCACATTAACAAAACTTAGCAGCAAGTGACTTACAGAGCTATGAATTCTGCTGCAGGAAATTATGGCCAGATCATATTGCAGGAACAGACTTTAAGGGCATCGATACTTAAGATACTTTTTTCTTAATATATGATATGTGCCAAGACCTCATCTTTGAAGTTAACAATGAGCAAATAAAATAGCTGCCAGAGGAGCATAAAATCATCTGAACAAGAAAGACCTGCAACAACTTTAGAAGTGTTGAAAATGACTTCAATACAAACAAAAAGATTAGATTCTTTTTTTAACATTGGAAACAGTAGTGCAGTTAAAAAAGAAACATTTGACATCAGCTGTAGTTCTTTTAGTATCGTCTGCGATTTAGTCTAGGTATGTTGTGTTTTTGTAGCTACATTTGTTTTTGTGTTCATCGTAAGAATTATGAAAATAAAAGTGTTTTCTACAAAAATTAGTCTTTAAGTATTTGATGATTTTTTATCTATTACACTCCTCCCGGAATTTTGATCATTTCAAAGGATAAGCGAAACCTTTTTTCTAAATTTTGAACTTTAGAACTTTTGAATTTTAAACTTTAGAAATGAAAAATTTAAGTTATAATTTTTAAACATGCCATCACCTGTCGGGATGCTAGCTTAATTTATTGATTCTGAATTTTGAACTTAATTTGAATTAACAGTACTCTCAGAAATTTGTATATGTGTTGAAATATGGCCGAAGCACAATCATATGAGTTATTAAAAAGGAAACATAAATCACTGAGAACAACTGAAGGCAGTTAATGATTTAGAAGCTGAATTATCAAAAATAGATTTAAATGCTGGAAAGGTAGATGAGCTTATAGAAATATTCCAATTATATTATAACCTCTAGCTTTAGTTGATCAATAACTTGAAGCACTTTTGAAGCCTGAGGAATTTGATATTAAATTTGAAACTATACAACAATATAGAAAAACAGAATTACTTTGGCAATTTCATGTGAAGAAAAGAGTTTTCGAATGCTCAGGTTGTGACAACCTATGGTTGTGACAGCCTATATACAATTATTAAAGGACAGATTTACTATTCCCGAGCTATTGATTGAAGCACACCTGAATGAGATTTTAACTATGGAATACTCTGATGATATTAAATCTTTTAGGAAATTTATCGATAATTGTAACGTGCAATTAAGAAGTTTAGAATCATTAGATGTGTCTCTCAAACATTATGGAAGCATTTTGTGCTTCCATAACATTTGGGATTATGCTATTAACCCTCTGACTGGCCAGGGTTTTCGATAAGAAAGCACGAATTTCCCAAATCTATTACTATGAGGAAAAATTATTTTCTTGATTTTAATGTAAAAATTCTCCTGTTATTTCATACCTGAATTTGTGTACTTTATTATATTGCCTTGATTTCTTTAACATATTTTAATATGCACGTATATATACGTTCTTACAGATATCACAAAAAATATTCTAGGCCTTGCAAGTTAAACTTATTCTGAGTGATTTAGTGTTAGAATAAAATAAATCACAAGAAGACAAAATACGGCTCGGACTTTCAATGTTTGCTTTCATTTCTTACCCATGCTTTGACAGCACATGAACGGACATATTCTAATAATAAATCATCTTTCAAGTTATGCAATTGAAAACAAGATTCCAGATATAATTATCAGTGAAAAAGAAACTTGAATAAAATCAAAATCTAAAGGATCTTCCAATGGTGAACGAATTGCTGTCAGCATCACTCAGGAGTAATAGGTGGGGGGGACTGTTTATTTTGTGATTTCATGACTCATACACATCAGACAGATGCAATGTAGTGCTGACTCTTTCTTTGGAAGAGAGAAAAAATATCAAATTTATGGGAACTAGATTCATGAAGCATAAAAGATACCAGTGAAAAGCGAACAAAGTCAGAATTACAAGATCTTGCTTTGAAGCATTTTGAAAACACAGTATCAAGAAATAAAGACAGCAGATACATCGCTTGCATTCCACGGATAGAAGACCATGCAAAACTTTGAGATAAAACTTGCAAGGTTGAAGGTATGCAAAACTTGAAATATTGTCCCTGGTGCACTTGTGCTATCACTCTAATTCCCAAATTACTGTTAGAGGAATGTTGGAAAAATAGTAAAAATACCAATCTTCTGTTACAAATTTTTTGTGATGCTTCCAAACTGTCCTATGCTACTTGTGTCTTTCTATGAACAGAAACAGATGGAGAAGCAGCGTGCCACTTGATCCAAGCAAGACTGAAAGTTAACTGGTAAAGGGAATATCACTTCCAAGGTTAGAGTTATTAGCCTCCACGACTGGCATAAGGTTAGCTGCATCAATAAAGAAAAATTTGCATAAGGAAAATGTATCATCATTTTTTTTGGTCAGACTCTATGGATGTTCTTTACTGGATAAGAACGGAAGGTCATTCATGTTCGATGCCAACAGAGTGAAGAAATAAGGAGATACTAAGTCTACAGAAAGCTGGAGATATATACCAGGTATACTCAACACTGCTGATCTCCCATTGAGAGGATGCTGTCTCGGGACTCTCATCAAAGGCCATTAGTGGAAAGAGCCTTCTTAGCTCATAAAACTGGAAGAGGATCGGCAAAATTGGAACACTTTCCAAATACGGAGGTAGTTAATTTAGAGAAGAAAACTATTGTAATGGCAGTTTCTATGCAATGTGAAGAGAAGTATTACCATTGTTATTCTTCTTACCTTAAACTTGTAAGAATTACAGTGTGGGTAATTAGATTTTTAACAAATATGAAGAACATAAAAGGTCACAGAACAATAAGAAATTTAATCATTGACAAAATCAAAAATGCTGAACTTACCCTGCTAAAGCAAGTACAGTAAGACCCCGAAATATGAAACAGTGTTAAACGAGGTTATCTCATCATGCAAATAATGGGGTTAGGGGAAGATGGGTAGAAAATTGGTCAGGTATTTTACTATTACATTTATTAATTATGTTTTTACAACAATAAAACAAAAATTGATTTTTTACAAATATAGAAACATAATAAACGAATATACATATAAAAATAAATAAAATTCTAAGTCAGTATGTTTACATTTCAGATAATTTAGTCTCTTCTGTATTTCTAATTTTCTGCCTTTTTATGAAGAAGGTATCTAATGTAATTTGCGTTTTCCTTTTGCGCTCTGTAAGAAGTTGTTGGTAAGTGGATAAAGCATCCATAACACCCCGTCTTGCCTTTGAACTCCTGTCAAAATTTGAGTCACTTTCAATAAATTGATCCATAATTTCTGTTATAGTGGTCAAACTGGTTTTTAGAAACACTGTTGAAAGTTCTTTTTGCTCTTCTTCAGAATCACTATTTTCAATATTTTTGTGTTCTTCTTGGTCCACTACTTCCTTGAGTTCATCATTAGAAAGACTTGCTGCTGTTTCTTGCACTATTTCTTCGGTATCTTCCACATTTACCTCATCTAAAACAGCTTGTTTCGCTAATTCTACTATTTCATTCATATCAACAGAGCGGTGTCACCGCTCTTGCTTAGATCTGGCCAAATGTTCTTCGACACCCCTTTCAAACATGTTTCTATTACCTCATTCCAAGAAAGGTTTATGTTTTCTACAGCATTCATGATATTGCAGTTTTTCCAAAACTCTCTATTGATTGTTTCTCTTCTCCGTCTGTTTTTTCAAACATCTGTCTAAATGTTCAACACAGGTAATAAGCTTAAAATTTGATATAACACCTTGATCCATTGGTTGGATTAAGGCAGTTGTTTTAGGCGGCAATAAAACCACTTCTCGACTGGAATACATGTTATTATGTCAGATAAATTCGTTGGATGGTTTGGACATTATCAATTAAAAGTAGTGCTCGTTTCAAGTTTTTTAATTTCGCAATAGCATTTAACAGATGGGCAAAAATATTCAGTGAACCAATTCTAGAAATTTTTCATAGTTATCCACGATTTTTTTATTAGACTCCCAAATTACACGTAAAGTTGATTTGGATATTCTTTTCATCGCTCTTGAGCTTTTGGAATGGTAAACAAGTAGCGGTTTTAATTCGAAATCTCCGCTTGCATTACCACCCAGTAGAAGTGTTAAGTAATCTTTTGCAGTTTTAAATCCTGCTGCATGTTTTCCGTCACGGGATAGAAATGTTCGTTTTGGCATTCTTTTTCAAAATAGGCCTGTTTCATCAACATTAAAAACCAATTCTGGAGGACAGTTTCCTTGTTCAATTATTGTTTTTAACGTCGCTGGGAATTCAGCTGCCGCTTTCGTATCGCCACTAGCTGCTTCTCCTGTAATCTGTATGTTATGAAGTTTATTTCAATGTTTAAATCTATTAAACCATCCTCGACTTGCAATAAAAGTTTCACGACAATATTCTTTCTTTATTCTTAAGAATAGTCCTTATTGTTGAAGTTGCCAAATTCAATGCAGCACCAATTTGAGATTGACGTTCACCAGTATCTAATCTTCTAATCACTTGCATTTTAGTTTTTAGTGAAATGCTTTTTCTTATTCCTTTATTTTTGTGTTTCTTATTATCACCCATGATAAAAACTAAAAATCATAATATTTGTCACTATATCAATCATTACATTATATAAATTTATACTTACAATAACATAAACAAATGTTTGAAACGATAAAAATGCGTTCGTATAACACCGCAGTGAAGAGAAAACACAGATAAATTGCTTCGGATATCGGAAAGCCTAACTAAAGAATATGGAATGGTAAGCAGGAAAGCTTCTCTCGAGCAGGAATAGCTCCTTCCCAACGTAAAGGGAAACAGCATGGAATATCTGTCGGCAAAGTTTGAAGCCAGCGTCGAAGTTCGAAGGTCACGTTTATCAAGAGTTCATAAAACGAATATTGTTTTAAATTTCTTTAAAAGAAGAGAAAATATTTTTCCATGCAAGTAAATTAATTAATGGATTAGTTATTTCGATCAATAAAAAGTATGAAAATCCGATTTTAAATTACTGCGAAACGTCAAAGAAGAAACGTTTTGTCAGAGATCGTTTCTTCTTAACACGTGTTGCTCTATTTCCTGTACACATGGCGGAGGGTGAAATTCTCGCCGGCAGGTCCCGTCGGCAAATCTGTAGGCGAATTTTCCCTCCACTTTCCAGCAGTTTTAATAGCAAACTGGTTTACATTATGTCTACGGAACGTTTCCTTCTTTACATAGACATTTTTTGGCCTAACACTGCATGCAATTTCGAAGAATCCCACAATTCAAATAAAAGAGCGTTAAAACGAAACAGTGTTAAGCGGGGTCTTACTGTGTAGGGGGATGTATTCAACAATGATACTGACAAGAGACTGAGTTCTGTAGAGGCAATTAAAGACTCAGATGGTATTTTGAGATTAAAGACAAAAAATATGCTTCAAAGATGATCATCAAGAATTTTTTGTTTATCCATTATACTTCTATCCAGTCATCCAGTTGTGAAAGCTCTTATTATTTATAAGCATGAAAGTTAAGGACATGTTGGAGATCAGATGCTTATGAGCCGTCTCAGGGAGAATTATTGGATTCTGAAAACTAGAAAGACTGTTAGAGAAGTAATCGAGACTTGTATCATCTGCAATAGGTTTAAGACAAAACCTATAACTGTATCAACAGGACTTTTACCTCAAGATCATGTAAGAGATGCAGCAGTTTTCGAAATCATTGGAATAGATCTTGCAGGCCCTCTCATTAAGAGAGGGAAAAAGGCTTGGATTTTGATTATAACATCTGTTTAAGGTCTACCATGTTGTGCATCTCGAATTGTTAACCTCAATATCGACTGAAAATTTTCTTCTTGGCTTGACGAGATTTATAACACAACGCCAGCTCTAATTTATTCAGACAATGGCTCTACCTTCAAAGGCACTTCTAGGCTCTTAGAGAAGGTGAATTTAGAGAAATTCAAGAGCTAAAACAGTGGAAATTCATACCTCCCAATGCCCCTTGGTGAGGAGGTTTCTGGGAAAGGTTGATTGGACTTATGAAGAAGGTTTTTAAGGAAACGTTTTGGCAAAACATTATTAAATCACAAAGAAATTAATACTGTTTTATGCAACTGTGAAAGTTTGATTAACTCAAGACCATCGACTTATGCTTCAGAAAATCCTGAAGACTTGGAATCTCCGATTCCTGCAATGTTCTTATAAGATACTAGAAAAGTCAGCGTACCTGAGTTTGATAACAGTGAGGAAAATATGTTAAAGAAGAGATTTGCTTATCATGTTAGAGTGAAAAGAGATCTAAGAAAGTGTTTTAGAGCTAATTATTTAGGCCAATTATGACAAGCACATAAGGTATAAAAGGAAATTATCTTATATGAAGAGGATATAGTTTTGTTGGAAAATGATCATACAAAACGACTTGAATTGGAATTTAGGATGAATGGTGAAACTATATTCTGGAAAGGACCATCATGTTAGACCAGCTCTTGTGAAAACAATCCTGTGAGAAAATTGTTACCACTGGAAGTGCAGGGAAAAGAAAAAACATCTTTTTGTCCTACTAACTTTTCTCCTTTTTCAGATTCTTATGGAATACATTCATTACCCATTAATTTAGACACAGGTACAGATGGACACCGAAGGCGAGAACTGCTTCGTACCAATCCTGTTCTAGTGACACTGATAGAGGAACTGTGATGGAGAGGACAACTGAGACTTCCGGACTGTCAACTGATGACACAACTCCTGCTTGAACATCGAAGCCATATCATTCACGTTATGACAGACTTATAAAACCAACAAAAGTAACCATTTAACTGTTCGAGTTTTACCAATAAGTTGTTTAAAGTGTGGAGTGCCGAAAATGGCCAAAAGCAATAGATACTCTTGTTTTTAACACTGTTTTAACACAGTAGTGCAGTTAAAAAACAAAAAGAAACATTTGACATAGGTTGTAATTCTTTTAGTATTGCCTGTGATTTGGTCTGGATATGCTCTGTTTTTGTAGCTACATTTGTTTTAGAGTTTGTCGTAAGAATTGTGAAAATAAAAGTGTTTTCTACAAAAATTAATCTTCAAGTACTGTTACTACTGATGATTTTCTACCTATTACTGATGACCTTTCAAGTACTGATGATTTTCTACCTATTAAGCTTCTCCAGGAATTTCAATTCTTTCAAAGGAAAAGAGTGTAAGTGAAACCTTTTTTCTAAATTTTGAACTTTAGAGGTTTTGAATTTTAAACTTCAGAAATTTTGAACTTTTGAAATGAAAAATTTAGTCATAATTTTTCAAAATAAGTAGCATTAAAAGGCAAAACTGAAGGAAATGTCATTAAAGGCAAACTAAAGAAAATGAAGGAAGAAAACATTATCCTAGTTCTTCAGTTGGCTATATTTTTTGCAAAGCAGAGCGAGATTCAGAGTTTTCAATTAATGATAAAACCTGATTAAAAAAAAGCAGCAAAGTGAATTTTAAATGACTATGGCATGCATCACTTTAGGAATCACATTTTATGAGTCACTTTTTACATTTTAAAATGAGTCTCAATCAGATTCCAGTGGCACTACAAGATGAAAATAGATGCATCAGGAAGATAATTACCTACTGTTTTTTTATTGAAATGAATTCCCCATCCAAACAGTTAACATCTTTTCCCTTCCTCATCATTTTTCATTTATGTCATTCACTTCCCTTCATAGAGGTGCAGTAAAATTAAACTATAAGGAATTTCTCCTGCCTTCTTAGCATGCTAAGAAGGCAGGAGAAATACATGCTTCTTAGCATGTATTCGAGAGGTTCAAATCCCAGCAAGAGCATTGTTCATTTTTCACGTCTTCTGCTTAAAACGGGGGAGAAAAAAATCTCTGCAGTGGCGCAAAAACTAAAAAAGGTGGTGGATGGTGATTCTCCACCATCACGATTTGGTGACTGGGTCCCCTAACCTCTGGTTGTCCTTTAAAAGGGGGAGTATATAAGTTATTTCTCCCACCTTCTTAGCATGCCTTCATGGTGTAATGGTCAGCACACTCGGCACGTATTCAAGAGGTCCTAGGTTCGAGTCCTGGTGAGGGCACTGCTCATTTTTTACATCTCCTGCTTCCAAAAAAAACTCTATAAAACTTGTCATCCTTCCATCATCATTTTCCAATTATGCCATTCTCTTCCCTTCATGCAGGTACACTAAAATTAAGTTCCACTTAACTCTTACATATACTTCATGCAGTCTCTTCAGGGTTTCTCAGAAAAACAATACTTCAGGGCAAAAAAATTCTTTCTCGACTGCTGTAGATCTACACAGACTTTTACAACTACAATACTATAACAAAAATTCAACACATATTTTTTCATTCTCCCCAAAAAATTTGCTGTAAAGCAATAAATATTAACTTGTTCAAAATAGCAAAATTCTCAAGATTCAAGAATTTTAATTATGTATTTAATTTTGATACATTCCATTTGTATTTTTTTTAAAATAAAATAGATATGCATTACAAAAACTGTTAAACACATATTTCATATTTTGCCATAAATTTTTTGAAAATTTTTAAGTATAATCCCCCTGCTTATATATTAGTCTTGGTTGAAGGATTTGAGGGATGCTAAATTATTTTAGGATTAGTGGGATAAAAAACAGTAGATATATTAAAATAAAAATAAATTAAAATACTTTTTCTTCTGTTTCCTCTGTAGCTGTTCCATGTTCAGCATCATATTCCTGAAGGACACCATCTAAATTAAACCTTCTACGATAATTTACGAAGAAACTCTTAATGTTGGCTTCTGTCTTATTTCCCACAACTTCAGCTACGGCCTTGAAATCTCGTCCATATTTTCTAACACCTAATTATGGGAAAATAACTGATTATAAAAAAATTGCACTGATATTAGATTAGAAAAGGGAATATAAATTTAACTGACTTTGATTAAAAAATCAGGTAGAATTAGTTCTATTACAAAGAGAACTAACCTTGGACAGCTAATAGCAATTCGTCGCTATTCCATCTCGTATTAACCCGAGTTGA
This sequence comes from Stegodyphus mimosarum, assembly GCA_000611955.2. Taxonomy (NCBI): domain Eukaryota; kingdom Metazoa; phylum Arthropoda; class Arachnida; order Araneae; family Eresidae; genus Stegodyphus; species Stegodyphus mimosarum. Next base: position 289,181 of record KK117457.1, read on the forward strand.
ACCCTGAAATAATAATTATTCATAAAACTACTGCTAATAAATTAAAAATATAATATACACAAAACAGGTGGTATTCTAAGTACATAAAATGATTAAGAAGCCACAGAAAGTTTTCAAATGTTTCTGTTGCTGGCAATATACCTACCATCCATTTACAAAGAATGAGACTCTACATCTGATAATATATCATAACTATCAACCTTGAATTAAGAAAAACTAAGAGGTTTCTGTTACCACATGGTGTTACAGCTTGAGAAGGATTCATCTGTTTAAGGTCTTTTCACAATGTATCATTCAGTTTGGAAAGCTAATTACAACATGATTCTGAGGTAAAATATACAAACTTAACTAAACTTTTATTTGCTGTTCTAAATTTTATATGTTTCAATTAATTTCACTTGAATCTGCAACTTCCTTAAAATTTTATACTGAAGAAAATTCAAGAAAAACCAGTTTTCATTGGCCAAAAACTTTTTTTTAACTTGATGCAATAAGTAATTAATATGCATATAATCGAGTGGCTAAACTTAGTAATATATTTAAAACTGCCAACCTTAAAATATGAAAAACAGAGTTTTCTTCACTTTTCTGTTCAATTAGATATTCTAAAGATCTACAAATTTTTACAGTAGTTCAACATGTTGAATGCTAACTACGAGATAACTCGTAGATTGCATTCTTTTCTACAACGCCAACTACGAGTTAGCTCGTACAGCATTTACTTGCCATTTTTGTGCAGCTACGATTAAACTCGGAATATATCAGTGATAATATCAATAGATGGCTTCTGGGAAAAGAACAAAAAATCAATGCTGGTTTGCATGAACAGAAAATTTATTAAAAAATGAACAAAAAATATAATTATAAAAATTAATTTAAATTCAAGAAATAAAATAATATTTTATTGTTTGTGGAACTTCTTAAAACAATCTTCCACAAAAAGGGCTGGCTTCACTTTACACGCTGGACAGAAATAACACGTTTCTAGGCGTTTTTTTGCTTTGGTACATATACGACATGGCTTTGTCAGACGCTGTTTTTTTTTTTTTTGGTGGGTGGTAGACTCTCTAAATAATGGAGTGCTTGCAATCTAATTTTTTTTCGAAACTGGTTGAATCTCTTCTCCAATTACTGCGATGATGAATTCTTCTCTGAAATTTATCAGTTTTATTTTCGAAGAAATTACTTTTTAAAAAATTTTGTGAGCATTGTGTATATATATCTCTATAATATGTAGTGAAACCTTTTTGGGTCATCTAATAGTCTTTCTTAGAGATGAGTAGTACAAAAGCATTTGATCTGATCGGTCAATGCCAGACATTCCATTATTGTAATCTCGGATTATATTTGATTTCATAGAAATTTTTCCATTGCGACATGTGTCTGCGTGTGAATTAACTCGTAGTTGGCTTCCGCGAAGAGACTTCTGTTACAGAAACCAAATACGAGATAATTCATAAGGACCTTAAAAAAAAAAAACTTTTTATGCTTTTTGATGACAATTATGCATTAGAATTACAGTTTTTAATAATATAATGTGATTAAATCAAATTGTCATTTTAGGCCAGATTTCTTAAAATTGCCATGGCAGTCAATGTGTTTAGAAAATCAAGATCAAATAAAATTTTATAAGCAAAATTATGCCAAAAATCATTAGAGGGGAAGGAATGAAATTTGTGCAATATAAGTTTCATTAATTTAACAAATTTCATTTACTGTCGAGATGTATTTCCCTCAGTAAAGGGCTAAGAATTAAAATTTGACCTAAAAATAAAATTAATAACAGTAAAGGCTAAAAATTAAAGTTCATTCCAGTCCCTAGAAATTTCAGTGAGCCATAAAGAGAGAGTTGGCAACTCTACATACTATTTAAAGATTTAAAGCAAAATTAAATATTAAAACTTGTCAGTGAAATGTTAGTTAACCCCTTGACATGCAGTGGTCATGCCCTGAAACCACCAATTTTCGAATATTTCCCCCCTTTTTTTTTCTAAATTTTTTATTGAAAATTGACTGATTACTTAACTTTTACCTCTAAATAACACAAAATGATTGCAGAATCATATATTGTTTAGGTCTTAGTACTTACAATCGAATGTCTTTTAAAATATGTTTTCAATGAGATAAAATAACTTCCTTTTATTAATATAAACAACTTTAAATTTCAAAACTTATTCAGCGCACATAAAGATTTCTATCATAAACAATAAAAATATAAGAAGTGTCTAGCCCTGGCATTGTTTATGCTTTACATATGTGCAATAGCTATATTTTCAGCATGGCAAGCTTCATCGCTTGGTGATGAATTCAGACTTAAGCGATGCATACGTGAAGTGCTGAGGAATGTTAAATTTGTTCACTCTGTGCTCAAATATGCGAGTAATCATTTAGTAGGGACTTAAAAAGGCATATGGGTGAGCTTTGTGCCCAAATATGTGAGGCTATTTACTGGGGACTTGGAAAAGCATATGCAAAAATAGATTTGTTGATGTTTTGGAATTGCTTTAAATTAATGGTTTCTGTAATGTGCAATAATCAATTAACTTATTAACCAGATTTTACATTTATTTCAAAATGTATTTTTGTTTGATATTTCACCTTATATTTACTGTTATCATAACATTTCTTTTTCAATTCATGCGTTCCACAAAAGCATGTCTCATCCTAGGCAAACAGCTCTTGAGTGCTTTGACATAATCAATTAATCTAACCTCGTTTTATAATTTTTTAAACTTCCTATTTACAGTTATCGTAAAAGTTCTTCTTTTAATATTCTTTCAGCAAAATAAAATATTTTGGTTCTTTCCTTTTTTATTCTTGATTGCATAATCTTACCTTAGTAGTAATCCAAAAGGCATACATTTTATAGCACTTTATTCTTCGATTCTCTAAGAACTCTGATTAGGCATACCATAATAATTTTAGCTTAAACTGGGACAATTGTGAGAAAACACTCACAACAGAAAATGAAACTTGAGAAAGCTACTATTTTGATAGAAAAGGAGCCAATAATCAGTCAATCCAACAATTTATCTCTAATAAAATTCATTAGTATTATGATGGATTTATATAGACATTCCACTATTTTCCCATTAATAGAGATATTTAAGAGTCTTGTGCATTCATTCTAAATGCATATTTGTAATAATGCCACACAGCAAACTATCAGAATATGCCCATGCTATGGCATTTTTTACATAGTAAGTTGTGAAATACTGCCCAAAGGCATTTCTATCAGAGTCAGTAACTTTTCATTGTTGCTTGCAACATATTTTTGAAAGTTAAAATCTCTCTTGTCCATTAAAGTTTGCAGTATTTTGTACACCTCTAGTTGCTATTCTGTATTAGTTATTTTTTTAATTGTGTTTGCCAAACCCTATCGACATGCCAGCTACAGAACAGCAATTTTTTTTGGGGGGGGGGGAGTTGGCATGATTTGGCAGCATCCATTAAAAAAATTATTTACGATGTTTGACACAAATACATCAGGGTGAATATTTCCACATGTTTTCTGAATATGCGAAAAAACAGTACCATCACTGTTTGATTGTTTCTACTATATATGCACAAAGCACATGGAAATCCCTGATGCAGGTTATTAAGGACCAAAAGTGTGATAAGTTTGAACCCACAGTTATTGAAACCATGTGTTCCATCAACACAAACCTTTCCCAAGTTTTCTAGTACATAACCCTGAGCATCATTCATAATTATAAGAACAAAATCTTCGAGGTTAAGCTCAGGGTACATATCACTTAGCTGCCCTTATGGTTTGTAAAATAGCACCAAGAATTTTCTGTATGCTGCATTTCACGAACCCATGAGTCCACACTTACTGCATCATCTACGTGTCTCACAGACGACAGAATTTAAATTCAATAATATCTACATCATGGCGAATGATTAGATGCATATGCGTCCGATCTCCTGCAACAGAATCATGAATTTCACTTGAAATCCTTTTGAAAGGAATACCAGCAACAATCTTTGAAGCTACATCTTTAAAAAAAAACATATGTCCAATTTCATTTTTATGTCTGACATGAGTTTTTTAAGTATTGAATACAACATTTTCCATCAGTTTTGATAGCAGTAATACTTGCTGGACAAAAGGCATTTATTTTTTTTTTACCCTCATAGTTTTAAATGTCTAATACCACTGCCTTCTGATGTATAAACAGCAGAACAATGACATCTAAAAAAATTAATGGATATTTGAATTTCTTTTTTAGGCACCACGTTTGCCTACAAGAGTGGTTGGCAAACTCATTAGTCAATTGAGCCAATTATCAACAGTTCAAAGATTGAAATCTCTTTTGAGAGCCACATTTTTTTAAACTTAAGTTGTATAAGTAGGTATATTGTCAATGACTTAATTAGGGTACTCTTACGTTGTCTTTTAATAAGAATGCCCTCAATCTGATCAACGTGAGTTCCCTGAGGTCGATCCTCTTCCAGCTCTCCCATCCACACTTGTCTTGCATACTCGTTTTGTGTATCTTCTTTCGTTCATTCTCTCTATATACCCCAATCATCTTAACATACCTTTCTCAATTCTCAAAATCACATCTTTTTTCACTCCACAACATTTCCTAAAATTAATTTAATACTTCAGTTTTCAAGTCTTAGTTAAACTGTATAACTAACAAATAAAACTTGATATTACACTTCACAATGATACTATTTATTGATAAAATAAAACTGCAAGGTATCCAAAAAATTGAATAATCATAATGACGAACAAACAATAATATGAACAATGACTTTGCATCTTCTTGGAAAGTTTAGGTAACTTAGGTTTGTATGTTGTTGTTCTTAATTTTAAGCATAATTCCAAGTTCTCATCAATAACACAACTTTTCAATTTATTCGTAATAAGGTTCATGTTTGAAAATACTTGTTTGTGCGAATATGTAATGTAGACCCAAATAAGGAAAGAACAGAAAATACTAATTTTTTCAGCTGGTTATATGAGTCAGGAATACTATTTATTCTATGTGCTAAAAATTAACATATCTTCCTTCGCCACATCTTTTAAAGCAGACCACTTGTGCTGTGAACTAAGCTCACATTTGTCTTTCTTCAAGGTTTCTATATCAGCTCTAAGACATTCAAATTTCAAGCTTCATAATTCTTTGTTTTTTAAATCCAGTAATTGGATTTCAAAGTTGCCAATGCAAAGAGGTTTTTAATACTAACAAAGCTTTTATACTAACAAAGACTAATGTTGTCAAGAGGTTTTTATACTAACAAAGACTAATGTTGCTGTGTTGTTTTCGAATTCCTGAAACCTGCTGAGAAAAACACTTCTCTCACATTTAAAACTGTTGTTTTGAAATAGCAAATGTCAGTATCATAATTATTTTCTTGCCGATGTTTCAACAGGCTTGAAAAGTGAGTCAAAGTTCCCATTTCAAAATCTTGAGCAAAAACAGATCATTTTGTTTTCAAATGAAATAACTTCTTCAAACATCAGATAAAACTATGTATCCTTTCCCCACAGTTTTTGATTAAACTGATTTAGACGAGATGTAATGTCTACCACAAAATAAAATTTCTGGATCTACTGTTTGTTTGTTAGTTCTGGCACTCTTTTCAAAGAGAAATGCTTTAGTTTCCGTTATTAAGGACGCAAAAAATTTCAAAACTTTTCCTTTTGATAACCAATTTACTTTGTAGCAGAAGATATGCATACTCCTTTTCATTTCCACTAAAAATCCCTTAAAATGGCTATGATTAAGAGCTAGCTATATTGGAGTTGATTATCTTAATCACCAATTCTGTATCTTCACCCATTTCTTCTGGAAATATCTGCACACAAAGAGCTTCTTGATGAATTATACAGTGGTAAGTAAGTATCTTGTGATTGATAATGGCCCATTTATCTATATATCAGTAAAAATCTTACTAGAATCAGTACAATGGCAATTTTAACTTGATACACACCAAATAATGTAAAAATGAAATTTCGTGTCAAAATATCTCAATTTTTAGTTTTTAGACATTTCCAATTTGAAGCTTTTTTCATAATATATGCAATCCAAGCATCGTATGCATATTTTATATTGCCTAAATTCAGTTGCTAGGAAAAGTTTTGTTTCAGACACTGGAAAAAAATTCAGATTTAAAAAGTCTAAGAAGCTGAAAATCCTGTTATTTTGAAACTAAACTTCATTTTTACATTATTTGGCTTCTCATTCAAGCTAAAAGTAAGTATATTAATTCAAAGCATTTCATTAGTTAAATATGATATTATGACAGTTACTATGACAGCACAGTTTGATGCATAACTAGTACAATCAAAATACCGAAATTTTAACACAAAATTTTGTTTTAGGAATAACATTGGCGGATATTTTTCAGTTGTTTTCCTACTTGTGTAAAATGTGATGGCCTTTGAGTTGTATTTCCAAGATTTTCTAACTTTTATGTGCACCCGCATGTGCTATTTTGTGGAAGAGCCATACTCAATTAGCCAAAGAACCACGGTTTGCGGACCACTGGCCTATAAAACTGCATTTTGTCTCAGTTTCAACGCCTTTTTTCCACACAGTAAATTCTTGAAAAGAAGGGAACTGCAAATCTTCAGTTACATATATCATGGACGCTTTCAAAATGTTTCAGCAATTCTGCCTTTGTACTAAAATCACATGACAGGCTTCTGTGAGTTTGGGTGTGTAACTTTTACCATGCTTTGTATGTTCATGTGCACGAAGAAAGTTTTGTTTTAAAAAAACATTCTCAGAATCATCACGTGTAAATTCGCGAACAGTTCTCAATGTTGCAGCTAATTCCTCTAATTTTGAAGGATGGCACAAAGTAATATGCACTCGTAAATTTCGTCGGAATGAATAGGTCTTCAAAAATTCCAAACATACAAAATTACCTTCCATACCAAACACGCTAATTATAATAAATCAGTAAACTGATAATTCAGGGTTAATTTTTGCAAAGTGACAAAATTTAGTTGCAATCTCATGATACATCGCCAATTTGTATAGCGAACGGCAGCCAATAACAGCAATGAAGCTTGACATTGCATATGCATGAAGCATAAACCATGCCAGAGCTAGATGCTACTTAAAAATATAGCAATAATTAAATTGAATATACGAACAATCTGTGCCTATTTATGGCATCTGCTTTGTGGTTTCAGAGCACGACCAGTGCTTTTCACAATGGTGTTTGCTACTTTCAAATAGGAGTGTTTATTTTTACCTGGATATAGGTAAACTGGGCTATGAAACCACAGAGTTATTTTATTACTAAACAATACATGGACCAGCCCAGTGAAAATGTCTTTCATTTCCAGAGACTTTTTTTTTAGCTTAACTCGCTTGCTACCTATGTTAGTATTGCGATTTTATAAATTATTTTGCATGGTTTAAATATAATGTAAATATATTTTTGTATAATTAAAAATATGTGTGAAAGTTTCATTTAAATTAAAAATATTTTAAAATACAGGGTGTTTATAAAGTCCCGGACCCATTTTGACGTTTAATAACTCATAAAATAATAAAGATAGATTAAAATTAATAACATAAATGGTTTGATAGACTCAAAAAGTTTCATGACCCTTGGCAATGAACTTCCACATATGCCTCCTTCATCACACAGAAAATATCAAGTCGATATTCAATTTCACGCCAGGTACCGGCAAGCATGTCAGCATCCACAGAGGCTACTGTGGTTGTAATTCTGGCTTTTAGGTCATCAATGTTTGACACTCTCCTCCTGTAATCATTGCCTTTTACAAATCCCCAAAGGAAAAAGTCCAGCGGCGTTATATCAGGTGATCTGGGTGGTCAAGGAATTGGACCTCCTTGTCCAATCCATCTTCCTATAAAATGGTCATTCAAAGAACTACCAACGATGGTACCCCAATGAGGTAGTGCACCATCTTGTTGCAAAAAGACATGTGGTTGAAGCTCTTCTAGTTGTGGAAATACGAAGTTTTCCAACATGTATAAGTATACGACTGATGAGACCGCCTTTTCTGTAAAAAAGAAAGGCTCAATGACTCTGTCGTGCATTAGTCCACACCACACATTAACCTTTAGGGAATCCCTTTGTGATAACATAGCAAAAGTAACATATCATTGCAATAGTTGCCAAAACCAAAAGAGAGAAAAATGCAATTAATAAGCAGACGATATTTAGAAAAGTACAGATATTTAGACTGGAAAATGAAATTATCTGAAATTAACCACACGCGCAGACGATATTTACAAAAGTTAAGATATTCAAACCTGAAAAGGAAAACATAAGTTATTCCATCAATAAATGCCATAAGTTTGTTTATATCTTCATTATTTTATGAGTTATTAAACATCAAAATGGGTCCGGGACTTTATAAACACCCTGTATTTTTTTCTATTGTTGAGACTTAAGATGCCATGCAGAGAGCTAGAAATAGCTAATGCATTAGCTTTTCTTGAAGAATTACCTTCCGATTCAGAATCAATGGTCTCTAAGGAAGAAAGTGATGTCGAGGGAAATACTCCTTTACTCCCTTCCCTTCTGCTTATGGAAATATAGAAGATGAAAGTGATGTTCAGTCAGGAAATGGCGATATAAATTTACCAAGTCCTTCCAGAATTGCACAGGTAACGTGGAATAAAACAATGAATACAGTTAAATCAATTCCTGAATTTTCTGAGAATTATGGCCCAACTGAAGAAATTACCTCCATGAAGATGCAAAACCTGTTAATATATTTATGTCTTTATTCTGCTATTGCATTCTTAGATAAATTAATTTTTTAAACTAATTTATATGCAATTAAAAAAGGTATGACATTTTCAATGATAACTCTTCAGGCTATGATGGTAATTTTGGGAATAACATTCTCATGGGCATTAAAAAACTCCCAAACTATCGGGATTTCTGGTCAACTAATGAAATAATGAATGAATCTTATGTGGTGAAGCAAATGGCAAATGGATTTAATAGTCTCTTTAGACCAGGAAAAAAATCATTGAGGAATCAATGATTCATTCCAAAGGTAGACGTTCACTAAAACAATACTTGCCTAAAAAACCTATAAAATGCAGACGCAATGTAATGAAAGTGGCTATGCTTGTAAATTTAGAATTTATATTAGTAAAACGCAGGA
>KK117457.1:298320-329428 GCA_000611955.2 Stegodyphus mimosarum
GGGAAAGAGAAACATTGGTAAAAGTGCTAAGCGAGCCCTTGTATGTTAAAAATCATAGGCTATACATGAATAATTATTTTACATCTTACGAACTTTTCCCAGTTTTTAGAAACAAAAAATGCATTTTGTTGTGGAACTGTAAATATGTAACAAAATATTAAGTGGCATATATATATATATATTAAAAAAAAAGAAAAGAAAAGAAACACTTCCCAAAATGCTGATGGAAGATAAGAAATTAAAACGAGATGACTTTGAATAGGCAGTAAGTGATGACAAAATAACTTGTTTAAAATGAGAAGACAAAAAATGTGTTGTTATTTAACTAGCCTAGTCAATCCCGTTATTCCATCTACTGTAAAAAGGAAAGAAAAAACTGGAAGAATGTTCACACAAAATGTCGAAAGGCAATTATAGATTATAACGAAAATATGGGCTATGTGGACTACTCTGACCAATTAAAAAGCTTATATGAAATTGACAGAAGTAAAAAAAATTGTGCCATTGAATTTTTTCCTTTTTTCATTTTATTGATGCCACCATTATAAGCGCCTTCATTATATACTAAATGCTTTCACAAAATGATCCTAGTTTAAAAATATTCAAATTGTTCAGAATGGATATAATCAGCATTATGATACGAAAGGGAAACAAAGGATCCATACCAAAGCGATAAAATCCTCCTATTAGCACAAAAAACACAAATTTCATGTGCCAGACAAAAAGAGACTAAAGAACACAGAACATATACCACTAAAATGTAAATCCTAGCATTGTACATTTTGTAGCACAAAGGAGGAACAAGATACATGCAGTGTTAGTTTACACATGTACCAAAAAGACAAAACATGCTTTGGGCAGTTTCATAAAAAAATAAGTTTGCTATTTGGCATTTAGAAAAAATCACTGTTTCGAAAAATCTTATTTAGCATTTAGAAAAATCTTATGTTTCGACTGCTACAGAAAAATTGCATAAGTGTTTAATTTTAATTTTCTCTGACGATTTACTTCATAAAATAATGTGAACAATTTACACATATTCCAATTTTTACATACAATTTTCTTTTAAATTCGTAAATTTCGTCATTTATTGTAAATACACACAGAAAAAGGTTAGTTCCCCCCCTACTACCTAGTAAGCTTCAAAGTCATAGACACACACTGTTTTCACTGTGTGATCACCATCCACAGATAAATGGTGAGAGTAGATTGTTTTCAATTCATATATTATTTGGCTCTAGGATTATAATATTAGATTTCTAGAGTTTTACAGTTAAAACATTATAAAAATAAAATTGTGCACATCAAAGAGTTAAGAATGTTCAAAAAATGCTTCACAAACCTCAAAAGATAAAATAAATCAGACTGATGAGAAATTAATCAGAAAAATTATGCTGAAAATCACTGAAAAAGTGAATTTTTATGATTTTTTTTCATTAAAAGATGATAAAATTAGCCTTTTTTTTCTTTCAAGCTTATTTATTTAATATTTTTTTAAAGAGATTGTCATGAAATTTTCTACACCATTTACTTGGACATTTTACTGATTGATTAAGGAGCCTTCTGAAACATTTCAAAAGAAATGATCTAAATTTAAATATCTTGAAAATTGGGAATACAGAATTTCACTGGGAGATGAAAAATTCAGAATCCCTCTGTTTTAGCTATGTGGATTGGCAGCTGTGCATTATACGAAAAATTGCACTTTCAAATATGTCATTACAAATACAATTACATTTCAAATAAATTCCACACATAAATGTACAATCTATTTATAGCGCTAATTTTAGCGGCATACTGATAATATTTTATTACAAATTTCAAAAAATTGATTTAAAAAAGCAGATATTTCAAGATTCAGGAATGAACATTACACTTAATATGTATTCATGAAGAGTGCACAAATTAAAATTGCACCTTTCAAGAATGCAATAATGTCCAATTTTCAAAACCTAATAACATGGATGTACAAGTGCAAGAATAACAAAATATTAAGTGGCATATACAATACATGAACTACAGAAAAGTCAGATATTTTAAAACAAGCAATTGTGTAACATAAAATTAATTTATTTAAAAAATTTAAAATAGTAGATTGATCAGATCTTACAGTAGATTAAGATTCAGATTAATACCTGAAGCAGTGAGGACTTTGAAATAAATCTCACATCATCATGAATACCCAAAAAAGAATAATCTTAAAGTTTTTTAAAGCTCAATTTAATATAAAATTTTTTAATAGCATGAACAAACAGCCTTGTAACAATACTAAATGTAAGCATTAATTAGCCAAAACAGTTTAAAAACTAACTTTTTTTTATGATAATGTTAATGAAAAAAGTGGCAGATTTTCCAAATGAATCCTGTCAAAAACTGTATTGTAGTTATCTACCTTTTGACAGTTTACAGCTGTCTAAGGCAAAATACAAGTGATAAATTTTTGTGATCTTTTTATATAAAACGATTTTTTAACCAATATTATAAAATACAGCGAGGAATTTATCCAAATTCAAAACAGTATCATAAAAAAAGTCAATAGAATATCAGACTGCTGAGTTTTTATATTCCATATTGCTTATGTACAATCTATGAATAACTTGCATATAAACAGTGTGATGCAGGATTTTTATTTTCTATCATTAGCGTTGCTAAATCTATTTATGCAAAATCTTATGTAAAATGTTTTGCTCATATGAAAAAACTTGCAATTAATCTTAGATGGTACATTACAAGTAAAAAACATGGCTTCAAAATAAATTCTATCATACCTCGGGTGGACGATACATATCAATGCCACCTGCCATTTTATGTTTCAACTGGCTGATAATTTGTTTGTTATTCTGTACCTAAAATAATTAAAGTAAAAAATCAGTAAGTCTCAAATCTATATTAAAAATTCCATAATTGATCATATAGCTAGAGAAAGCTCTGTGCACACTAACCTGCCTTTTAAACGATATTATTTCACAATCCATACTTCGTAAAATAGCATCTCCTTCTCCACTTGGACCAGCTACTATCGCAGTTAAATCTTCATAATTAAGATGCATACCTCGTGGAGGCTTTCTCTTACTTCGTGCTATACTGTGACGAGCTGATGTTCTCATATTACCTGAACTGCTACGGAGAGTTCCCGTTCGTCTATAAAATGCAATTAATCAAATCATTGTAAATAAATTGTTTGCAGTAGAAGCACAAGTTATACACTGCCAAAATGTTAACATTAGAAAAATTAAAATTTTCTATATAATTAATGGTGCAGTAATGTGGATTAATAACAACAAGCAATGGATTGTATTAAAATGGGATTTTATTCTCAAGCCAAAGAAAAATTGTTTTGCGAATCCAGTTAAAACAGAACATCTATGCTCGACTCCAAAGTACAAGCAGTCACGTGATTGACTTAATAAATAGCAGTGTCATCTACTAACTTAAATTTAATAATAACGTACTGCACCCCTTGAAGCACTCCAAGAGCTTCAAAGGAAAATATAAGATAACCTGAAAAACTGTAAGCAAATATTAGTAACAAAGTATAAAAGAAAAGTTGTATATAATCAAACTTAACAATGTAAAAAAGGCTAATGTTCTAAACAGTTCAAAGTTCATAGTGTTTGATAGGCAAAGGACAGAGCTTAACAATAGGTCTTTTAATTTCTCTATTGGCAGTTCGAATATCCACAACTCGAACTTTGCTATCCAATCCAAGATATACATGAATTATTTTACCCAATTTCCACTGAAGAGGTGGTATGTTTTCTTTCTTAATCAGGACTAAGTCGTTGACAGACATATTTTCGTGAAATTTCTTCCACTTATTTCGATGTTGTAACTCAAACAAATATTCTCGACTCCACTTTTCCCAAAAATTTTGGAAAATTAGTAGTTTCAACTTCCATCAATCAACAATATTTTTCGGTTCTTCTAAATTTTCTTTGGGCAGTGATGAGACATGTACTAATGAAGAAATATCCAGGTGTGAGAACGCTAATGTCATTTGAATCCTCAGATTGTGGAAACAAAGGCCTGGAATTCATACAGGCCTCAACCTGTGTTACCAAGGTTGTGAATTCGGGAGAAGTCAAGATCTCTGCTCCCACTGATCTTCGAAGATGATACTTCATAGATTTTACAGCAGATTTCCAAAGTCCTCCAAAATGTGGTGCGGCTGGAGGAATGAAATTCCATTTAACATTTTCTGAAGACAGGAAAGAATGGAGATGTTCATTTTTCTGACGTAAAAAGAAAGCCTTATGTATTTCCTTGCTAGCACCCTTGAAGTTTATTGCACAGTCACTAAATATTTCCTATGGTTTTCCTCTCCTGGATATAAACAGTTTTAATGTTTCCACACAAGCCTTAAGAAAGATCTTCGATGACTTCAAGATGAACTGCTCGAGTGGCAAAACAAACAAAAATGCAAACATAACACTTGAAAGCCCTTTGTCCTGCTCTGTGTTTTATCATGAATGGGTCGACAAAATCCACCCCCACTTGAAAAAAGGCTCGTGAAGCTGTAACTCTAGGAGATGGTAGGTCAGCCATTATTTGTTTTGCATCTTGGGCATGATGTCTAAAGCAAACAAACAATTCTTAATAATTTTAATAATTTTTTCCTATTTCAGTTTTAGTTCTAGCAGCGACAATTCAAAACCTTTCTCTCATTATAGAAAGCATAAGTGCAGGAGGTGCATGCAAATACATTTCGTGATAATGTCTAATGACGAGCTTAGAAATGAAATGTTTTTGAGGAATGAGCATAGGATGTCTTTGATTTTCCAAAATATTTGAATTCCTTAATTATTCTCCAACAGTAATAATTTCTCCTTTATCAAGAAATGGACTTAAGGGAAGTATTCAGCTGTTTAATTTCACAGATTTTTCACTCTTTAAGCTTGATACTTCATCAGGAAATTCAGAATGTTGTAAAATTCTTTTTATCATACAACTCACATAATTAAATTCTTCACTGACAGGAAATCCTGTTTTCTTAGAAATGCACGTCAAACAATTATTGATAAACCATAAACAAGAAGCAACGATACGGCATAGTTTTATCCAAGATGAAAATTTGCAAAGAAAAGAGTCATCATCAGTTTTAACTAAATTAGAAATAATGCATTTTCTTTCTTCCTTGGCAACTTCTTGACTGTCCAATTCCATTTGTTCATCCAATAGAGATTCCAAATTCTGTAACCAGGAAGGTCCATTGAACCATTGATCACATTCAATCAATTCATTAGGTTGTAATCCTTTAGTACCATAATCAGCAGGATTATTTTTTCCTTGAACGTGATTCCATTTCACCTCAGGAATGGATGTCTGAATTTTTTTTCACTCGATTGGCTATGAAAGGAAGCCACCTCCGTGATTCAGATGCAATCCAAAATAAAGTGATAGTAGAATCTGTCCATGCAAAACAATTACTAGCAGGAATATTCAAGCATTTCATCGTTATCTTGAAGAGATTTGCTAGCAATAGTGCAAAAGATAGTTCTAGTTGTGGTAAGGATTATGCTTTAAGTGGTGCAACTCTTGTTTTTGCACATACCAATGATACCTTACTTTCTCCTTCAGAAAACGATTTGGCATAAATAACTGCACAATACGCCTTCTCAGATGAATCACAAAAGGCATGTAACTCTACCTTGCAACGATTATCAATTAAAATCATTCTAGTAATTTTTAAATTACTAAGCGAATTTAATTCTCCCTGAAAACGAGTCCAAATGGTCGATTGTTGTGGATTAAGAGTTTCATCCCAATCTAACTTGTCAGTTCACAAGTCTTGAAGAAATATTTTTGCAAAAATAATAACTGGGGCTAACCAGCCTAAGATGTCAAAGAGTCTGGCAACTTCCGACAGCACATTCCTTTTAGTGACAACTGAAATTACAGAAGGTAGAATGTTAAAATTAAATGTGTCACTTTGATGATGTCAGTTTATTTCTAACACCTTTCTTGATTGTTCCTTGAAAATGTCTAACTGAAGTGCATTTTCTCTGAGTTCTTTTGGTATTCCTTCTAATACATCAGGCATGCTAGATGACCATTTCCAAAGTATGAAGCCTCCTCTAGGCGTAAGATTATCTATGTCATAAATTAAATTTTTGGCAGCAGTTTTTGATGCAGCACCTGTTAAAAGATCATCCACATAAAAATCAGATTTGATAACTTCTGAAGACCTTGGAAAATCCCTTTGTTCATCTAAAGCTAACTGGAGAAGAGAACGGGTTGATAAGAAGGGTGCAGGGGAAGTTTCGTATGTCACCGTTAGCAGTCAATATTCTTGAGTTGGTTCATTCACATGATTTCTCCACAGAATGAGCTGAAAATTTGTATCTTCTTGATGCACACGAATTTGTCTATACATTTTTTCGATATCCGCACATATAGCAACAGCATATGTTCTAAATAGGATGAGAATGTCAAACAACTGTGGTTGAATTCTAGGACCTACATGCAGCAGGTCATTAAGTGAATATCCACTAGATGTTTTTGCTGATGTGTCAAATACAATCCTTAATTTAGTGCTAGTGCTTGATGGTTTAAATACTGGGTGGTGAGGTAGATAATAGACTATTGGTTCAGAATCAGGTATGACTTCCATATGTTGCAAATGCAAATATTCATCAAGAAACCCCTTATATAAGTTATACAGCTCAGGTTTTCTCACTAATCTATTTTCCAAAAGGAAAAACCTTCTCAAAGCTAATTCCCTTGAATCTCCTAATTCTGATGGAGATTTATTTAATGGTAGTCTTACTACATACCTACCTGTGTTGTCTCTGTTATGAGAAGTTTTAAAATGTTCTTCACACTTTACTTCAGATTTCGACAGAACAGTTTCTTCCAGAACTGTTTCGAAAGTCCAAAATTTCTTAACTAATTCATCAGTAGTTAACTCTAAATTATTTAATGATATGTAAAAGTTCACATAAGAATTAACTACTGTTGTTAGTGAAATGATCCAACATAATTTTGAATGAACGGCTGCTGGAAGTTCTTGGTTTCATTTAATTGATTCACCCAAAACAAGTGACATGAAAACATTGACTCCTAGAAGAATATCTATTGGAGCAGATTCATAAAATGTAGGATCTGCCAAAATCGGATCACTGAAAGAATTCACAATATTTTATGGTAATGATACGTGTTGTAAGTTTCCAAAAACCTTGTCTATAACAAAAACAGAAATTGTAAAGAAAAATCTTGAACCAAAGTGAGGGGAGAAGGTAATCTGCAAAAATGCAATTTCCACCAATTTACACTAACTAAAAAGTGCACTTAAATACCAGTTTATAAGTAGGGATATGCTCTTCATGTAAGTGATTTCCTTGACACTAGCTTATAACTACACACAATGTTAATGACTGTTTTCTGAAACTTTAGCACGACATTTTTAAAGAAGTTACCAGCATTAACAGATTTTACATACTACATATATTTCTCAGAAACATGTTTTCCACAAGAAATCTTATAAATATTTCACAGTCAAATTAAAAATGCTATTAATATTCAAACAACAAATAAAATTTAAAAAAAATAACAAACATAAGGAAAAAAAGGGGGATAAAAATCTGAAAGGGTTCAGATTTTAACAATCGCCCAAAAGAGGTCTCTTAAATTTTAACATCTTAATAATAATTACCAACAGAAACGGTCCTGGAGGAACAGGGAAAAATCTTAAGAGAATTTTAAATGAATTATGCACTTAGACTCACACGGGAATGTTATATATCTTCTAAATATTTAGAAAGTAGAAAACTATGCAATGTAATTATATAAAAATATTTAATGTTTTTAATTAGATATATTATGAATTAAATGCATTTTTATTTAATGAGATTAAAAACAAACAGTAATATTCTTAAGGACTGCATTTATTGTTTTGAAATTAATCACAAACAAATCAAAGAAAAGAGCAATATCTTAAGTTTTTTAAGTTTTTCCGAATGGCCACAGACTTGAATGAAAAGTGAAACAACACAAAATCACGTTTCAAGATTAATACCCTTTTGGGCTAAAAAATTTCTCATGCCTAGTATAAATCAAATTCTTTCCTCAGCCTGCTCTCAGAATTTATTATTATCTAATATTAAAATGAAGCATTAAATATGATCAAATATAGCCTTCTTCACCATTTCATCAATAAATTTTCATGACCAAAGGGTGGGGGAAAATCTCAATTTCGTTATATAGATAAATACCACAATTAAGATGTTAATAAAAAAAAAGTTATGGACAAGAAAACTAGTTTTTTGCATATTATTTGAACAAAGATAATTTCGATAAACGTCTATTATTCTCAGATGTAATTTAACATAATTGTTAATGCCCCAAACTTTCCAAAATACAAATTAAATAATACAAAATTAGAAGCATAGTTATAAGCAAAAATAAGAAAAACTACAGTGGGAAAAAAAAAGAAAGACTTTTGGAAAGTAACGATTAAAATTAAAATAATTTATTCCAGTAAATATGTTTTGATGAATGTTGATGCTCCAAAGGAAATACATAAAATATTTCTTTCTTAAAAGTGAAATCTTAAAGCTCTGCTTCTAATCAAACTCTATTGACAGGAGATTCCAAGATAAATTTTCACTATAATTTTGCAATTTTTTGAAATTACAATTCTGAACACAAAATGGATTTAAGATACATGAGATGTTCCCTAAAATTTTTTAATTTTGTCAATTTTCATCAATATTACAATGCAATTTTTCAACAAAATCCCCATTTAATTAAACACACTTATCCTAATGAAAAACGAATTTTTTTAAGCCATCCTCAACTTTTCAATGTTTCTTCAATCTACCAATTTCTCTCCAACTGAACACCCTACAAAAGTTTTTCAAATGTGGGAACAGAATACTCCTCATAGATGTTTAACAATATATGAGTTTTTTCAAACCTTCTTTCCACAAAAAGAAAATAATTGCTGCAATTAAATGATTTATCAGTAGGTATTGCCTATAATTACGTGTTTTAATATTTCTGCCACCTAAATGCTTTAAGAGTTTTAACAACTGAATGAATCAGACTTCCATAACACCTTTCACATTAAACAAACAAACAAAATCAACTTAAAATTATTAATTAAATTTCATAAGTTGTCAAAAATATATGCATGACTAATTAATAACTATCCTAATGTTGTCATCATTTTCACAATTTTTTTAAGTTGCATTACATGTCCATTTTTAAGGTTTGAACCACTGCACAAAAGCAGGCTACTTCATTCAATTATAAGTCTCTTATATATTCCAAAATGTAATAATTTTGCCCAATTTCAATACTGTGTTTGATTAACAACCAGTCTGAGAGAATTTTTATATGAATGAAACTTACTTAAAATACTGACAACAGTTATTACACAGGTTTCCTTTTGGTGAACTATACACCTGACCTGAGACAGAGCAATTTGCACAACTACCTCGGGTTGATTCTGGTCTCTGTTAAGAAATTAATAAATTAGAAAACATATAATATATAAACATAATGGTAAAATTAAACTGAAATTAATGTAGGATTTAATTTATGAATCTGATAAAAATGTTTCTTTACATTATCTTTATCTGGATCCATATCGCTTTCATTATCTGATGGTGCTTCAGAACCACTAAAAAAAAAAAAAAAAATATTATGACAAATCTTAAACGCATAAAATATCAAATTTAATTTCAGGTTAATTACACTATTCCTTAGAATAAGGAAAACAAAATATTTTACTCCAAATATGTAGCAATGCATGAAATTCACAGAAAATTAAACTAATCTAAATTAAGTTTATTATAGAATGCATAAATGTCTGTTAAGGAGTAAAAAACAAATCCAAAATAAAGCGCCATCTATGTAAAAAAAACCTTGCATGCTGGCTACAAGCCGTAGTGTTTGAGTTTCTGTAGGATTCACAACCACTGACAGCAGTTTTAAATAAAAGTGTGATACAATTCTAAATGACTTTACATCAACTATTTCTTTTGAGTAAAGTAACATGAGCTACCAACGAATGTTTGCATAATTAAAAAGAAAACATTTTTTTGTGATCAGTTTTTATTATACAACAATCAATTTCACAATTTTAGAAAGATGGAGGGAAATTTTCAGAACAAAACGGGGAACCTTAATGTACAAGTTCTTTAAACAACAAATAAAATTTTACTTATTTCTTTTTTATTTTAAATATTGATCCCAGATGTGCGTTTGCAGTTACAAAGTTTCTTAAAATAAAGTGCAGAATTTTAAGAAAGCTATTTCAACCCTATGAATTTCTCTAACTATAAGGGCCCACCAGCGGCCGAGCAGGAAAGCCGCTGGAACCCTGGTAATTTGGCCATAGCCTTTGACTGGTTTGCCATAATTAAATAAACCAAACCAAAACATCTGTAACTATGAGACATTACATTGTTCACAGAGCAAAATTTCCAATTAGTAAAATATTTATCATATTTTAATGAGGTTAAAGCAAATTAATGTTTAACTTTATGTACAAAAGTGGCATTTACCCAACAGCAAATCACTCTTTATAAAAATTAAACATCCAGCTATTTTTTAAAAATAACCTAGCTGTTATTCAGAAAAGTTATCTATTTTTCCATTTTCTTTTGAATGTCTTATTCGCTATTTAGAAAATAAAATATTGTCAAAGTGAAAAATTTAAATGAAATAAAGTTAATAATAGTAATATTGGTTTAAGGGAAAGAAACCACAATATTTATAAAAAAAGGTAAATATAGAATAAATTAAGCTACAATAATTGCAATTAAAAAAACTATTATCGGATTTGATAAATACTGCAAAAATTAGAAGCAACAAAACTAGAAATTTTACAACAGACATATGCACAAACACTACATCCACTTTCAATACATCACTGATTGTTTTGTATACAAAACTAAAATGTATAGAAGAATTTTACAATAGTTGCTTGTTTAAAAAATTTTATGCTGTATAATAGCTGTTAGTTTTAAAAAGATTTTATGTTGTACAATAGTTGTTTGCCTTAATAAGACTATGTTGTATGCCTCAAAAACCATCTACATAGAAAATGCACCTGTTAATAAATTCCTTCAACTGAAAATACCCACAGAATAGAGTGACGGATCAGATCTCTGCATATAAATCCTTCATAAAATGTGAGAGACTACTTTGGAAGACCAACTGCTAGATGATATCCATCGCACATAACACATCACAAATTACAGCTTGAACTTCTTGAAAAATAATTTAACTTTATGAGATATGATAAAATGCCTGACTATGAAAATGCCCTATTGCTGTCACTTCTGTTTATCTATAAGGGAGTCATCCTCACTATATATTTCTCCATGCAGAAAAGTTCTATTCTTCTTCATTTCTTTATATTTCCAATTCAGGAAATATTCTCTACTTTGCTTGCATAAGTAATATACAATTTCATTAAATTTGTTTCATCTGATTTTTTGCATCTTTATTCATTGTGTATCTCTGTATGAGTCTATTTTGGATATTTTTTTGAATATGAACTTTCTTCCTTAAAAATTCACCTTTCAGACTATATTGGCATTGTATGTACATTCAAATAAGAGATATACTCGAGATAAAGCAATACAACATTGGTTATTGAGTTGAAAGAATATACATACCTCCCTTCATCCTTCTGAGCAGAAAGCTTACGAACTTGGCGATCCATGAGACTGGTACGTGCTCTGGCCTTTTTCCACAGGTAATAATATTTTATTAAGCTTGCAAGAGACTTGTCAGGCAACTATACAAAAAAAGATAAGTTACACAAATGTAAAACATTATTTAGAGTTTTATGAATTTTTCTATCAAATTCTTAAGATAGTAACTGACACAGAAATACAGAGTGCAGCAGAAAGAACTCCCTGATTTAGGAAGATAATAAAATCCAAACCAAATAAGACATAAAGATTTTCTTTTTACTCCTTGAAAATACATATAATGGCCATTTTTACATCAATGAATTTTTTCTTTTGAACAAAACAGCACTCAGATGGTGGCCTCCATTGTTTATGCACAGATTGAAGCTTTCTTAATAGTTATCCACAATTTTGGGAGTGATTTCAAATGTAATGTTATAAACTTCCTCTGGTATTACCTCCTTCACAGCTGCTAAAGTTGAACACTCAATAGCAAATGGTGTCGAAAATAGGATCTTGTTGAAAGAGCATGAAGAAATGGCATACAATTCGCTATTAGAGATACTCTTTCCATCACTTACTCTCTCCCAAACCATAGATGAGATCCTCCCAAATCAGAGAGTTCTTTCTGCCCCATACTGTATGTTTAAGAAAGAATGTTTCTAAAATATATTAAACAAAAGTCAATGAAAAACACTGTTGTACAATATGCTGTAATTTTTTCTGGGTGCCATTTTTTTCCAACGAATTTAACAACCTATTATTTTCGCATAATGTTCTTTATTTCAGTTGGACAGATAATCTCCTTATTATGAATTTCCTTTCAGCCTTTTTATGCTTCTAGATGAGTAATTCACTTAACTCAGTTGTAATTTACTTTGAGTGATCCTCAAGTTCATATAGGTCTCCCTTATCCACCTGCAGACCCATGGCCTTTTCAGTCATGCAGTCTCCTTCAGCAATCTCTTTATAGGTCGGAATTTGAATCCTTGAAAATCCTTTTTGGACACAGCTTTTTCCATGCAGAATTTAAAATCCTCCTTCCTACATCCGGATATGACATATCAATATTTCTCAGGCCTATCGCACTATTGAAATGGTCTTTACAGGGAACTTGCAAATAGTGAGCTTGTTTTTTTTTTTTTTTAAATTAAAGCAGCACCGAAACCAGTGTTTGGTGAAGAGTTTTTAAAATTGAAACCACCTCATATTATCAGGATAGGGGTGGTGTTGAATAGAAAAAATAGGTTGAGAGAAACTTGAACTCTTTGAAAATGTCTTCTTCGAGATTCAGTGTATGTGCAGGAGTATTGTCGAGTTAGCAAATTGGAATAATCAATGATTCTCAAGCTTTTTTGTCCCCTGTCCTCTTTCACCATTGCTAAACAAACATTTACCCTTTTCCAAAACTCAAAAATACAAAAACATTTCTTTAGAAAAAGTATAAATATGTTGATATATACCCAAACATTAATAACAGTAGCTTTTCATATTCATAAAGTGAAACTACATACTTAAGAGATAAATAAAGGCTGACTACATCCCCCTTCCCCCACTGATAATCTGTGTTCTATATCTTTCATTATGGAAGTCTACTATTTTGATATCGTTGTAATGCCCTTGGCAGGTGCTATAGTTTTCATGGCTCTGCTTCAATATCACACATATCGTCGAAGTATCATGCTCATTCGGCTTGGCTAAGTCGACTGTATGCACATCTCCCTCATGCTTATCAATGACTTCATGCTTTAATTCTAGGGACATCATCTGCTTCTTCACCTCACTTTTTAGGCAACATTGTTCAACACTTTACAAACAAATATAAGCATATTTTTATATTAATATTTGTATTAATTATAAATATATCTAAATAATAAGGACAACGTATCTTTACAGGTTCATGAAGAATGTTAACGTGAAGTACTATACAGATGCACATGAACCTAACCACATGAACTGAAAAGGTAGGCTTACTCTTTGTTTACAGCAGCAACTAGTAGTGACATAGAGAACCTCTCGCCTTGGACTCAAGTTCCAATTATTACTTGTATCCAGATACACAAATTTGCTTGAACACCAGCCCATATTCAGAGGTATCACTGTATTTATAGTTTTACACAGAAAACTGAAGACACATATAATCATGGAGCAATAGAATCTTATTTCTAGACAAAAGTTAAAAGAAAAGTGCAGCAATAAAGAGCAAGATGGAAATGAGAAAGAATCCTTTGTGACCACGATGAAAGTTTGGTGTAGAATTATTTAGTTTTAGTTCAGTTTTATTTTGATTGGTTAATATTTAGTTCCTAAATTTGAAATCATTATTGGCTGAAATGTTAAACAAATATCTAAGTCATGAGCATTATGCAAGATCAAATGATAAAGACTAATTTTCAAATGATGCAATTTATTACAAGCACTTTCTATGGAATGGAAAAGAAAAATAACCAAATTAAAATAGATAGTAAAGGGACTATTGCAAATTATAGTTAGCATTTTGATTTACATTTTTATCTCTTATACACATATCTGTAATAAATTCACCTTTGAATACAAAATGGCATATATAAGATTCCAAAATAAAACTGGTGCTAGAGATAAGTGATATGGTGCTATAAGCTAATTTACTCATCAAAGCCAGACTTAAATAACAGACTGTGAGACAGCAAAAAGTGAAACATCATGTATAAATAGAATGTATTACAAGTATTCTACAATCTATATTACTGCAATGTTAGGCAAAATTCAACTACGACTGATACTAATTTTATGCAAACCAGCTTTATTTTGAGTCCTTCCATAAAATTAATATACATTGCAAAGCTAGCCTCTCCTTAATTTATTATTTTAAATTAATAAGTACACTATCACAAGCTCATATGTAAACGGGACTCTAACAATGAATTTTTACAATGCTTACAAATGGAAGCTACTTCTACTGGTTATGAATTCCTAATTATGTGCCACAACCGAAGTAAAGCTTATTATTATTATTATTACCATCATCATCATCAGATGGCCCAAAATAAACCTAACCCAAAGCAAGTAAAGTCTGCCACGTCTCGTTCAGTTTATCTTGGACCACTCTGTATAATTTTAAATCACTACACTTCAGCTATTGCTATTATCTGCCTGTGACAATGTCTAATAAATTAATTCATGCTAAATATTACGTTGCTCTAAGACCTTCAGATTCATAGTAATGTAGTTTTAAGTTCATTTAGACAGTTGAAACCAACTGCTGAGGATATTATAAATGAAATTATAATCTTTCTTTGTATTCAATTTTTCTTTTTCTTAAAGCCTTATTTGTTTATAAATTAAATATAGATGAAAAACAAAAGCCAAGAATCACTGCAATTTTTTAAATGACAAAGTACTCTAAAGTAATCTTCATGGATAAGTTCCAAATAGAACTTGGTCTATACCTACAGTACACATGGAAAAAGTGATAAGAATAGAATGTGGGTGCATTTACCAATATTTTTAATTTTAGACACTCAACATTAGCCAGCCTAGTAAATTCATACTTTCAAATCGCATATAAAATCAGATTCGCACTGCATATTCAGTTAAGTTAAAAATGACATTTTCATTCATTTCACTTGCTGCGTTAACTTTGTAATGTTAATATCACATAAAATAATATTAAAATAAACCATATTTTATATGAAACAAACAAAAAAAAAGCATGGAAAATGAAATTTACTCAAAAAAATACATATTTATACTGCTACAAAACTTGATAAAGAGACATGATCAAAACAAACAAATATGACCAAATAAAATACTAGCCACAAATGTTTATTTACTTCAGTGACAAATACAAAAGGTACATTTACCATCTGACGAATCCTATTAAAACTTTTTCCATGAAACTGGAAACCTTGCTCAAAAAGAACTTTATCTTCAACAGTCCATTCATCAGGAAGTGGAGTATAATTCTGCAAATCCGCTGTAGCTTTCTCAATATCATATTTATGCCAGAACAGCATACCTAGAGCCTTAAAAAAGCACACCAAAATTTACTAAAAATTTAATTAATAAGCCTCGTAGAATATTTCTAAAAGAATAAAAAAAACCTATACCTGTTCAACATTGTATCCACTTTTCTCTTTTGCTTCATTTATGTATTTATCTACTATAAAGAAAAACAAAAATAAGTATCTAGGGTAGTTTAAAAGAATTCCAATGAATCTTGGACATAATGTTTAATATTGGAAAAGTTTGGTTACTAAATTTATTCGCAAATAGCACACTGATTTTCTGAATGAAATAGTTAAGTTAGTTTGATAACTTGCATGAAATACACATTTATTCACTGGTTATACATATATATTCTAAAAACTTTAAATTGTACAATGTAGTTTCTGAGTTAAAAAATATATCCATGCACTTTCAAAAATTTCCAGACAAACTCAAAACTTAATATTCAAATATCTTTTAACCAGGCATGCAAACGACAGAAGTGCACTGTGAATGAATGCACACAAGTCTAAATTTACATGAAAAAGTACATTATTCAGCTGCTACATCATATTCCGATTGCTTATCCAAAAACATAGTCTGCCCCCAAGACCAACCCAATAATGGTACAATCAAGTCAGTTCAATGGAGGTCATTTTCTAAAATTCTTTTTTTTTTTTTTTTTTTTTTTTTTTTTTTTTTTTTTTTTTTTTTTGTTTTTTTTTTTTTTTTTTTGTACAGATGATATGCCTAACAAAACAGTCAAAGTCATAACAGATAATACTTTGTTATTGGTTTCAGCAGAGTTCCCATAACCATCATGAGTATTCTGCAATTTATCATTTGCATACTTATTTATCCTGAATAACTTTGCTGCAAGGATATGTTATAGCATAAATACAATGCCATAAACACAATGAAAGCTTTGTTATCTTCTATTTATAGCTACTTATCCACATTTCCTGCACATATGAAGCAACACTGCAAGAAAGTTGAATGAGCTTTGATTCTACTGCAACATCTACCACCAAATCCTGCATACTCATAACTAAGCTTAACATGACTTTGCAGCCATGAAGCTGCAGTTATCTCATGTGTCACAACAAATCACAATTTGCTTAGCTAGGATGTCTTAAAAATTCATATGAGGCCGGCCAATACTGCTCATTCATTCCATTTTGGAGAGGTATACATTCACGAAACTTGAAATAATCATTTGAGGATACACTGCCTATGATATCAAGTCGTATCCATTGATTTTCTACAGCATTTTGATAGTTGTAACAGTATTAAAATACTGCACAGCTAATGCTTAAATATTTGAATATTGATAAGCTTTGACCTTAGAGCAAGATCATATATACCTGTACATGGCAAATATCCACACAATGTCATAACCCTCCATTGGTCTTTCAGATGTCAAGACTTTTCCTAATCAAGCATATGGGCAATGCAAGGTGCTGATTATAGCCATCTTGCATCATGTATAAATTTGTTGAGGAATTCACAGCACAGCAATCTGTAATTGTCTACGTCCATGCCAATTTGAATATTCTTACATATTGCCATTACAGATGGATATACCTCATACTAATATGTAATGGTTTGAGATCTCTGTTTGCTGAACAAATAGACTTGTTGCTATTCAAATTTAATTACTTCTTTATCAGTGATGCTTCACTGTTCGTAACAACTTTAATCATGATCGAACAATATTTGTAGACACATGGACTTTTTTCCCAGACAAAAAAATATAATAATTTTATTATGTTTTATTGCAAAAATGGAAAGATCTCTTCAACATGTGACAGTAATATTAATAATAATTAAAATAAGTGATTCTTAAAAAAGGAACATTCCATTAGAAGCAAAACAGTGAAATAATTATAGCAATGTATATTTCCCTAATTTTATAAATGTGTATACAGCAAAACTGCTTTGTAGCCTTAGCTTTTATTCTGCTTTAGAATAAACAGCTAAAATATAAAAGCTGGCATGCATGGCAAAAAACTTAATTTTTAATGTAATATATCTCTCAATATTTTTTACAAGAGAAACTACATACTAAAAAATCACTATATATATATATACTAAATAAGAAGATATTATGTAAACTAAGTCTGATGTTTGACATCAATATTAACTTATTTCTTTAAAAACAACATTTTTCAATAATGGTATATTGCTATAAAAACACTATTCCCATAATGTTAAAAAATTTCATATTATAATCATATTACTACTTTGAACACTTGTACCTCACTAATTTAATTTTCTAGCACTTATTTTGACTCATTTTTAATAAGCAGAACTAGGAAGATTGTAAAATACTTACGTTTTTCATCATCTATATTTGGAGATGGTGCCCAAACGAGAAGAGCATGTTCAGTTTCATAACTGGGACATGGACCTAAAATGTTTGGAAACAGACACAATGTACACATTCTTGAACTTCTTGAAATACTCTAATGCATCTTTTTAAATGTAACACAATATATAATGCCTGGCACTTATTAAACACACTGACTAATAAAGTCAGCCACTTATTACATCCATATTTTCAAGAATGAAACAAGTAATACTAATCAACAGAAAAGCTGCCATAACTCATCTCTGCTGCTTATTAAACTCAGACTGGAAAAAGTTCTTCAGTATCAGAATATCTCATTCATACCTATCAAAATTTTTGTAGGTCAATCAATGTACTGTGGACTACAGCGTTATTGTAACATTTCAATAAAACAGGTTTGACCAAAAATTTCTCACTCCCTCAGTACCTGTGAAACAATGTTTTCAGAGTTCTTTGTCCACACCGGACTTCAGAGGGGCAGGGCAGAATTGCCTGCACTTATATAAGTAAGTTGACACCTCTGCTAGAGACCATGCAAATTACAATCAATGCAGGCAGTAAATTTTTTAAAAAATAAGTTAAAATTGTTGGAAAAAATGTGGTTTTTATGTAGAGGAAGCTTCAAAAGAATTGCAAACTATAGCTTATGTTTCAGGCACCAATAAGAGAAATTATGAAGATCCATTTTTAGCATATATTGTGTCTATTGACAACAATATTGAGAGAACATGTAACTGCAGAAACTAACAGCAAAAGGGATACAGAAAAAAGTGATGACATGCCATCATCAATCAAATCTAGAAAAGCACTCAAATTCTAAAAAAAAATTCCTGAAATGAAAGATGCTGATCAATAAAGCTGTCAATACTTTTATGAAATTGAGAATACTACTGAAAAACTATTGTTAAACAACATAAAACAAAAACACAGAATACTTCTTTGTAAAATTTCATAAAGAACGTAATTCTAAAAATACATTTTACAGAAAATTTAAAAACTGAATTTCAGAATTTTATTAAGAGTTTTAGTATTATATTTTATTCCCATTTTAGGTTAATTAATTGTTAGTTATAATTTTAAAGTTTAACACTGTTATCACAATTTGCAGTACAAAAATTGCTATTTATTACACTCAGCCATTTATTACATTAAATATTCTTTTGGGATGAACCCTGCTAAACAGGTGTGAATGAACTTAATGACTTTTATGCCTTAAACTACAAAGTTTTGTGATGACAAAACCATTATTTGAATGAAGCATAAGAAAACATCTATCTGTATTAGTTAATTATCTTTCCAAAATGCTTCCTTTTCTTTCTGGATCAAGAAATTACTTTTACTTTTTTCAATATGCAGGAAAAACCAAACATTCAATAAAGTTTATATATTTAACAATTAAGAACAGTAACAGCTAACAATTTATAAATTTTATTTGGATGATGCATTTAAGCAACAGTACTTTTTTTTTTTTTTTTATTTTTTCAATTCTTACTCATTGGGAATTAAGCTATCAAAAAGCAGAGAAAAAAACTGAATTTAAATTTCCCCATAATTTAAAAGCCATTTTTTAATCCATAAAATTTTAACAACATATAAGAAAATTGATATGGACACCACGCGGATTCCTTGTACAACCTATTAAATTAAACAAATTATTTACTGCACTTCATTTAAACTAATTTCCTCTAAGTATTCTAAATTAACTGACCCCAAAAAGGCAAGGTGAAAATAGTACAAAAAATTACAAATTTTGAAATTAAATATCCATATTCCAGTTAATTTTTTTCTTACAGAAGTCAAACTTCTCATAACTTTCTTTTCTCATAACAAGCATAAAACTTTCACAAATATACGTAAGAAACCGGGAAACCACATTAAAATTTCTTTTTTGTTATTTGTCAATTTTTTTTAATTGGACACAGCCAAAACATAAATATTTTTGTCATTTAAAACACTTTGTATATATGAACAAGTATATGTAAGATATCAAAATATTAATCATATACAGTACAAAGTTCGAGATCCGGACTTGTCAGGGCTTCAGCAATTCTGGATTTGGGATTTTTTGGATATTAGATCATCAGTTTAAAACTTGCAACATGGCATGCAGAAATTAAGAGATTAAAAATATGAAATCGTGATTTATGAACTAACGAAGCATTTATGATCTACAGGCTATCAAAATTTACAAGCTTAATATTTATTTGCTTATTTTATTAAACATTCTTTAAACATAAATTTGTTTAAGTTACTTTGTTTTCTGTCACTTTCTCTTTAACTCTATAAATAGATCTAATTTTTTGTTCAGTTACAAAGTTCCATTGTTCAAGTCCTAATAGCTGTGTCAAAAATTCTGACTAACTTG
This sequence comes from Stegodyphus mimosarum, assembly GCA_000611955.2. Taxonomy (NCBI): domain Eukaryota; kingdom Metazoa; phylum Arthropoda; class Arachnida; order Araneae; family Eresidae; genus Stegodyphus; species Stegodyphus mimosarum. The sequence goes on from KK117457.1 coordinate 318,647, forward strand.
TCAATCGAACTTTTTTCGTTTTCAATTTCTCCGTCACTTTGTCCACAATCGGTAATGGTATTTTCGGGATCTAGAGTGAGTCATACTACAGATTTCGCTGTTGGTTAATTTATTGATAATTGGAGCATTGTCATCGCAATGAAAAACTTCCATTATATTATCTTCATTTATCACTGCTTCTCCACATTTCTTTAAAAAATCCATTAATTGGAAAATTTCATCTTTGGTTCGGGATATCCGAAAAAATTCACTTTCAAGGCTATCATCTTCATCATCCTCACCATGAAATATGCTACCTGCCTATAAATTATGTCAAACAGTTTTTAAAGTGTCTGGTAAAACATTCTCCCACTATCTTCCAGTTCTCCACAAAGCAGGTTTTACGCTAAAATTGTTATATTCATGTTAATATTACTTGATCAATAATTAAGTGACATTACTACAGGCTCACACAGCATATTGTTTATTACCAACCAACATCCACTGATGATTGCTTCACTTCAGTTCCACAAGCAACTGCTGTGTTGCCACATATATGTAACGTCTCCCCTCTTTTGTGAGAGTCATAGTATTCACTGCCTTACATAATTACCATATTTCAATGGTCGATATACATTACGACCATTTCTGGGTTTATATGCACAATCACAATTAATACTATTGCTATTATCTTGATGCTGAGGATCATTATGTATTTTCGGATGTTCACTACTTATATTTCCTCATTCTCATTATATGGATCATAATAGTCTAATGTCACTAAATTCTTCTGATTTTTAGTTTTTCTTAAATGGAATTTATTCCATCTAATTACCCCATTATCTTTTGTTCTAATCCAATATGACCTACGAGTTGAATGCCCTTTTAAAACTATAGCAGGCTCCCATTTATTTTCCCATCTCAACATTACCTTTTCCCCAAAACTAAATTCAGATCTTTCCCTTGCATGCTTATCATAATAGATTTTAGCCTGTTTCTGCTTACTCCTCACCTTTTCTCTATATTGATCTTTTACAGTTGGTTTCAATTCTGTTTGTGTAATTGGTAATCATGTTCTTAAATTCCTACTTAATGGCACTTGACTTGGTGATAAATTTATACCTCAAATTGGAGTATTTCTATATTCCAGTAAAGCTTCATTTAATTTCTCCAATCCTGCTTTTCTAAATAAACTCTTAGCTATACCTACCAACTTTTCTGCAAATCCATTAGATTTAGGATATCGAGGACTGCTAGTGATTATTTAAAACCCCCAATCCCTTGCGAAACTCTTCATTTTCCAACTATTAAATGGTACATTATCTCAAATTAAAGTTTTGGTTATTCCATGTGTTGCAAATATTGATTTCAATTTACTAGTAACTTCCACTTCACTTTTATTGTTTAGAGGAATTATATCTACCCAATCAGTTAAGTAACAGCATATTATTAGATAACTTTTCTCCCCATACTCACAGATATCAGTACCAACCTTTTCTTAAGGTAAACTGGAAATTTCATGAGAAACAAGAGGTTCTTTTACTGTTTGAGGCCTGAACCTGTCATAAATTAGGCATCTAGAAATCATATTCTCAATGTCACTGTTGATTCCTGGCCAAAATAGTACTTGTCGAGCCCTAGCTTTTAATTTTTCACTTCCTTAATGCAACAGGTACTACAATTCGATTATTAAAAAAAAAAAAAAAAAACTAAATCTTTTTCAACACTCAACTTATTTTTAAATTTAAAATTAAATTTTAAACTAAGAAATTCAATTCAAATATTGTATCATTAATTAATTTACTTACAACATTAATTAAATTATTAATGGAATATAGAAACCAATATATTACAGAATTATCTAAGTGCCAAATATTACTACTCCACCCTTAGAAGCAAATACTATTCTTTATACTACAACATACTTACTTGAAATCAGTGACATATGACATAAACATCAAGATAAACACATTTTTTTCATATTTCCGAATTCATTGAGAAGGCAAATTTTAGAACGTATCTTTACTGACCTGTTGATATTAAGTCTGGAATAACTGCTTGATACTCTTCCCCAACTTTCATGGCTGTAAGTAAACGAGAAAATTAATGTAATTAAAATGGATTTAAGATAACTTTTTATTTCAATTAATTCTGACACACAGCTTGTATATTATTTATTAAAATGTTATGATTATTATATAGGGTTATTACACTCAAAATTATCAAATGGAAATCAAGTTTCTTAAGCAAGATAAACAATGACATATTACAAAATGTCATATTTAAACCAAATAGTTACTTGAAAAAATATTAGCACTAAATTATGAATTACACTCCTAAAAAAATAAGCAACAAAGGCAAAACACAGAACACAATAAAAACTATTTAACAGGTATGCATGAAATTGATTTTGGAGGTTGGTGTGACATTACTAGACCATATAGCAAACAATAAAGCAAGGACATACAAAAACAAATGTATTACGACCATAGCATCATAAAAGACCAAATAGATCAGAAGAATGTGCAATGGGAACATCATGCTAATATCGGGTATGATACCATCTAGCTGAAATGCATGCTTAACAACAATGATGCAAACTGGCAATAGAGTTGTTGATTACTTGTTGCGGCAGTGGCAACCATTCCTGTAGTAATATACGTTACAGCTCGTGCTGGGATCCTGGTGACACAATGTCACCTGCTATCTGTCGTCTCAACATGTTCACATATGCTCTATGGGATTCAGGTACAGTGATTTGGCAGTGTACAGCAGATGTAAAACGATTCCAGTCTCCAGGTAAACCCACACCACTCAAGGTCTATGCGGGCAGGAGTTATCTTCCATAAATATCGCACGGTACTCATTGCAGCAAAAAAAGGATGCACAAAAGGGTGTACAATTTTATCGCAATATCAGATACCTATGACAAAACTACCAGGAATCCCGTAGAGGTCAGTGCAGTCATTCATTTCTATCCCAACCCATACAAGTAAGCCTCCTCCTCTGTAACGGTGTCTTTCAACGACGTTTGGCATCCGACAGCGTGTCCCTGGCTCTCGCCCTATCATTGCCCTTTGCGAATCATTCTATATGTTAAACTGACTCTCGTCTGTAAAAAGTATGTGGCCCCAGCACTGTGGTATCTAACTGTAATATTCACGAGACCAATTTAACATAAAGTTTCAGAAGAAACTTGATGTTGATTCGCTGTTCAGTTTTTACATTAGAATATTTTTCCAGCAGAATGCAGTTGGACATGTTCACTCAAGGACGCAGTGTTCCCAACTTGTGTGATCAGTTAAGTTGAAATTGGCTGCATGAATAGAAGAGGTGTGGGGGATGATGTCACTAAAACACCAACTCCACTTGTTTTTCAAGCTGCACACTTAGTCTAGTTTTTTTTTGTGTGTGTGTGTCACATGCCGTATAACTCCATTACACAGCTTATAATACTATTAATACATATACATTGGTGTCAAACAGTTTGACTTAGTACCAATAATGGATAAGCATGATGTTGCAACACAGTCAGTTCATTTTGGTTTAATGTAAATGCCATTCATTAATTCTCGATAAGCTGGTTTAATTTTTTTGAAGAAAGATACAAGTTTTATTTTTTCACACATTTTGAAAAAATGATTAATTTACTCTAAGACCCCCCCCCCAAAAAAGAGCATACCAAAAAAGGAGTTACTCAAATTAATGAAAATCAGTAGATGTGATGTACAAATGATTACAATTTCAGAAAAATTGGATGGTTTATTCACAAGAAAGAGCTTATCAAAGTGAGCAACTTAATGTATTGATCCACCTCTAGCAGCCTTTAACAAGCAGTTATTCGGCTCAGCATTGATTGACAGAGTTGGCAGTTGTCCTTTTGCAAGATATTGTGTCAAACTCCGTCTTGCATGTTACATTGACAAAATCCTGAGCTGGTTGGAGAGTCTTGCCCATTACGCTCCAAATGTTCTCATTGGGAGACTTACATCAAGTATACTCCTTTGGTAGGGAACCATATTTTATAGTACTGCATATTAACTCCTGAATATATATTGAGAACAACAAAATTATTTACACTCTTTTGCAAAGCACCCTTAATAAATAATATGATCGTTTCCAAATTTTGTATGCAGAGTCCTTCATACCAAGTATGCAAATTATGCAAGTATGCATACCAAGTTACAATACGAAGTCCGTAATCCGGGCGTCCATAATCCGGAATAATCTATAATCCGGATCTCAAAGACAAAAACTTCTTTTTTTGTATGCTTTACGCATGCGCATTTGATTTTTTCCCTTCCATAATAAAACATGTGGAGATTTTTGAAAACGGCTGAGATTGCAATCTTGTTTTCTTCCCTCCCCTTAAGATATGCAGTAGCAGGTGCAGTTTCTCCAAATACATTTTATCAGTTTACTGTAGACAGCTTGTCCTAAGAGGTTTCTTATCGTTTGGTTGCTCGTGACATTTCGTTGTTCATTCTTTTGTGGTACAGTGTGCTTTTAAGCTTTAAACAGCAATAAAAGTACAGGAAAGCTTTCAACAGCAATAAAGGTCCCATAAAAATAACGGAAGTAAACAAAATCTCAGTCGTGATCATAACAAAGCCAGAAAGGCTTGTTGGTCTGACCTTCAGAATAGTTTTATAAAGAACGGGGTCAAAGCCTAATGGAATCTTTGTTAGAAAGTACAAAGGATGTCATTTGAAATCTTCACACCTATTTTCTGTGCTAATGGACGGGGAGGGGAGGAAATTGCTATGAAACTGGAAAAGTATTTCAGGCAGTTCGGTATTTTGAGGATACAGAATAGCGAAGGGTCTGGATTTCAAAGAGATAAGCTAGGCTAAAATTATCTTTACTGATTCTAAGGTATTTCAGTTAATGTTGCAGATTGTGCTATTTCTTAATCTTCTAATTGCATCCAGCTTATTATTTTTTGCAGACTGTTAGAGCAATTTTATAAAAATTAAGCTTGAACTTTCGATTATGTCAAAAAGAGTTTCCAATTCTGGAGCTGCCAAAGGATCTAGAAAGAGAAAACATGTTCAATGTCCATCAAACAAAAAGTGGAATTCCTGCAAAAAATGGAAAAGGCATGTCCCTCTCAAAATTATGCGAGGTGTATAGCATTGGAAAGTCAACCGTATATGACATAAGCAAAAAAGAAAAAGGAACTTTTTTCATTTTTTGTGGATTCCGACACCTCACTGGCAATGAATAACAGAAAAAGGGTTCGTTATGCTAAAAGTGACGATCATGACAAAGTGATGATTGAATGGGTCAGACAGCATTGCAGTGAGACGTGCCATTTACGGGTCCAATGCTAATGGCTCAAGCCAAAATATTTCATGAAGAAATTAACTTAAACACTAAGTGCGCATATTCGACAGTTGGTTAACTAAATTTAAAAATCGCCATGGTATAAGACAATTAAAAATTTCAGGTGAAAAAGCTTCAGCTGATACTGAAGCTGCTGAAGAATTTACAGATGAATTCATTGAACTCATTACTAGTGAACAATTATCTCCAGAACAAATTTACAATGCTGATGAAACTGGTCTTTTCTGGCAATATGTACTGCGAAATACTTTGGAAACCTCTACAGAAAAGGCTCCAACTGGTGTCAAAGATTCTAAAGGGAGACTAATAACTTTAGCGTGCGCAAATGCTGCAGGAACGCACAAGTGCAAACTTTTCGTAATCGGAAAACATGCATGACCTCGAGCATTTAAAGGAGTAACGATTTTCCCCGTTATATATCGCACAAATAAAAGAGCATGGATGACACAAGCGTTGATGAATGATTGGTTTGAAAATCATTTTATACCCAAGGCTCGGCGACATTTGAATTCGGTTGGTTTACCTGATGACTCAAAAATAGTCCTGACTGTTGACAACTGTTCGACGCATACTTCACTAAGTTTACATACTAAGTTTTAGTGAAAAATAATGTGTCCATGTTATTCTTCCTTCCAAACTGTACGTCTATCATTCAGCCATGGATATGGGAATAGTGCACACACTGAAATGCAAATATAAAGAAGCATTTTTTAAATCTATGTTAAATTTCTTGAACAATGGCAAGACTATTCAAGAATTTTTGAAATATTTTAGCATAAAATCTGCTTAGTGGAGTATTGCAAGATCATGGGAGGATGTGTCTCCAGATACGTTAAAAAATGCTTGGCATAATTTACTGCCAGCTATCATATTTCATGGTGAGGACGATGAAGATGATAGCCTCGAATTTGAAGGTTTTTGGACATCACAAACTAAAGGTGAAATTTTTCATTTATTGGATTATGAAAAGAAACATGGAGAAGCAGTAATAAATGAAGATGATATAACAGAAGTTTTTCATTGCGACAACAATACCCCAATTGTAGTATGGTTCTAGATCCAGAAAATACCGCTTACGATAGTGAAGAAAGTGACACAGAGGTTATTGGAAACGAAAAAATTTCAATTGACAAGTTAGTTGGTATTCTCGACACAGCAATTACAGGACTTGAAACAGTGGAAATTTTTAACTAAACAAGAAATTATGTCTGTTTATAGAATTAAAGAGAAAGCATTAAACACAAAAAATGAAACAACTTACATTGAAAGAAATGTTTAATAAAGTAAAAAAAATATTAAGCTTTTTTTTTGTGTGTAAATTTTGATAACTTTTAGATCATAAATGCTCATTATGTCATAAATTACTGTTTCATATTTTTAATTGTATAATTTCTGCATGCCATCTTACAGGATTTAAATTGATGATCTATAATCCAGAAAAATCCCTAATCCGGAATCGCCGAGGTCCCAACGAGTCCGGATTACGGACTTTGCACTGTATTTTGGAGCTCAGTAAGTGGTAACACATTTCTATTGAGCTACTATAGTATAATATACATATACTATTACATAAAACAAGTAATAATTGCAGACAGTTTACCCTTTTACTGTTGTCAGTATCACAGCTCCTGGAGATACAACCAATAATGATGTTACAATGTTTTTGAAGACTATAGATAACTGAATGACTTCAGATGTAGTTGCATAGTCAAGACGCATCACGCGGGCTGGTTATACTGAGCAACATGAGCAACAGGCCGCCATACAGACATGGCTGTGCAAAGTGGTGACAACAATGGCTGCTGCAATTTATGGCTCACATATTTCTGGACTGTCTCAAAGCTGTTGATACTCTTCCTTGACCAGCAAGGTCACCAAACCTTACGGCAATAAAACATATATAGGATATTATAGACTGCCAGATTTGGGTACCCTACAGATCTGAAGCAGAGAAATGCCTGGCAGAATTATCAGCAAACCAACTGAAAAGTTGCAAACAAGCACTTTCAAAGCAAAGCAATATGTTGCCAAAATAGTTATGCAATAACCCAGGATATCTGCAAAAGGTATTTATGTGGCAAACCAAGAATACACACAGCACATGACTGTTTTGGCCAGTTCACAATATCGACGTCATGTGCATGCTGAGTTTGTGCAACTCTCTGATGCTTTTATAAGCAGAAACAAATCTCTGTGCATATAGGAAGAGGTGCGTTAAGTGGCCATCACGGGCCGAATCGAAATATAGCAGCCGGAAAGCACAACGTTTTATCTAATTAAGAATAATAATCAATCAAAATTTTTATTACAGTTAGCTCCTATAATCACCAATCCCAAATCAGAAAATACCAAGACATTTTAAATTTTATCACATTCTTCTAGCTCTTCATGTTTCTCACTTCTTACATATTATGTACTGACATTTTCTGAATTTCCAAGTATTTCTGTGCTCTTATGTAAGGCACAAATATGCACATCAATGTAATATTAAAATTAAATTGATGTGCATATTTGAAAATATTAAGCACATCAATAGTGGCACCTTAGAAGAAATGCCCAAAATTGATGTGCTTAATATTTTCATTTTCCGAAAAAACGATGGTCAGTTTCAGATATTACAGAAGTGGCCCCTGTGAAAGGTTTTTAAACTTTCTGTTTGTGACAACATCGCCAAAAACTTTTAAAAAGCTGCCCGTATTATTTCCTAAGCTGTATTTTCTTACCTTAATTTTTTAATACTATTTTGGTAAGAAAACCTTTTGTTTACCTGTTTTTGCTCAGTTTACATGACACTGGAATTCTTTACCATTTTTGACATGAAAAATTTTATTTTACAGCTATTTATGATTTCTGTTAGCTTACAGAAGAACATTTATCTAAAAATTTTCCAGCATTCACATTAGATTTCAATCAAAAATTTTGCAAAGCAGTAAGAAAGTAAGAAGCAGTAAGAAAAACAATAAACATAAAATGAAAAAGCTGTAAGGATAGCAACATAAACTGTAACAGCCCATGAGCTGTTCAGTAGTAAATGATCTTTCTCTTTCAAGCCTGTAGGCACTACACACAGAAGTTGTCAATGACTGTTATAAATACTGCTACTCTCTGTGGTTTGATTTAAACAGCATTTGCTCTCATCAGTGTCAAGTTTGCTGCTTCAATGTAGGTTGAGCGTGCATCCTATATGGCTTATTTTGGTGAAAATCGCTTATTAGCATTCTGCATTTGTTAAATTGGTGAGTTAAACTGGTCAAATTGGTTTTGCAACTGTTACAAAAAAATGATGGTTTTCAAAAATCTGAAAGTAATTCAAGAGAATTTTCATAGTTAAATCCTTGCATAATTAATGATATAGCTCTTTGGCTTACCATGCTATCTGATGCAGTAACTTGGCATATACTTTTTTATAAGGTAAAATATATTGCAAATATAGAAACTTTTAAGATTAGTACATATGAATCAGGATCAAACATATAATTGAGGACTACTGTACAACACGTCTGCGGCATAAAAACAAATGAAATCTAAAAAGAAAGAAACTTGTTCATATTTTCAGTAACAAGGAAATATATTGTACAATATATTCCTCTCCTTGTTAAAATATTTTCCACTTTAAAATCCAAACTATTTAGTTGTTTCCAAAACCAGAAATCTATAACTGTATCAGAAAATGAAACCTAAAAGAAATGTGTGTCACCTATAAGTACTTTATATAAAAAATCTTCGATTTTTAAACAATCGAATCTGATTTGTTGCAATAGAGAGAACATGAAGAAAATTATTGGAAAGTATTATACCAACTATAAAATTTTTAAGTCAACTGGGGGCGGGCATTTAGAAGTCATTATGAACTGAAGAATTAAAGAAAACTATTTCTATATGCATAGAATATCTCACTGAATATGACAATTTTTTTAAACTGCATTTACAAAATATAAGATAATCAAGGCAAGCCATTTGTCACATGATATTTGTGAGAAATTAATCAGCATAATGAAAAGCATTGAACAGCATATTAACAGAAGAAACTGAGTCAGCTATTACAGCTCGACTCTATACATGATATTTCACACAATGATCAACTGACATTTGTTAAAAAGTATGTACTGCCAAATGGGAAAGTAAAAGAAATGTTCTTATGACTCGTACCAATTGAAGAATACACAGCAGTATCCTTTGAATAACAAACATTGTCCACTTTAGAAAAATTAGGTATAGACATTAAACGTTGTTGAGATCAAACTACGGCATTGCAAGAAATCTACAGGGAAATAAATACTCAGAATTGCAGGCTCATATTAAGTACTAGAGTCAGAATGTGATCTATATTCCTTGTGCTAATCATTCTTTAAATGTAGTATGTAATTTTACTGAAAAAAATCACAGGGTCACTACTCACTATTTTAATGTATCTGCTAAATATTGACAAATTTAAAGCCAAAAGCTGAAAAAGGAAAAAACAATTTAACATTAAAAAAATTATCCGATATTAGATGATACTACACTGAAGATAGAAGAGAAGATACCACACTGGTATTAAAACATGGTTACAATCATATAAATGAAAAAGAAGCCTTACCTGACATCTGTGATTCTTCTTCAAAAAAGAAAGTCATTTTATAGAAAGCAAAGCTACAACTTTAAAAAACATCACAAAAGAATGAAAGAAAAAGAAAAATATTCTAAAATAAATAGCCTTATCTGATATCTGTGCTTCAAGTTCAGAAAAGAAATAAACTGTAGAGAAACCTATATCTTTATTTTAAAAACATGTGCAGACAAGAAAATGACAGTAGCTTGGAATACTAATTTACAGAGAGTGAATGCCATCAGCAAATCCCTAAAGTCAATTGAGAAAAGAACTGATTAAAATATTCAGAAAACGTTTTTGCATTATTCTGTCATGAATTTTTTCAACAAAGAAAAAAAGTAATTGTTATGGCATCTTTGACATTTGAAGAACAGAACCACAGGCCTCCTTGGAAAATAAATAAATAAATTTTTAAAAAAAATGAATGATGAATATAAATCGCTTTCAACGTGGGAAAATAATTTCAATTTCTTTTACTATTGTGTGTGACAATAAAAAGGCAGAACTTGCTCTTGGAAATGAAGTACATAAAAATAACAGAAAATTACAAAATATTCCTTACATTTCTTGAATTTAGATAAAAATGTCCGCATAGAAAAGAGATTTATAAAAATAATATCAACTGCGTGGTTCTACCATACTTGGAACAAGGAACATTAAATAATAATCGATATTTCAAAATTAAGAGATGATTTTGCTAGAAAGAAGTCTAGGAAAAAGGTTATTAAATCTTTTACTCAACAGTAATCTAATTTAATAATTCATTATTTTAATTTTAAAATATTCCATGGCACATTTTAAGAATTAGATGTTTTACTTTTAATCCCTATATGAAAAAAAAAAAAAAAAAAAAAAAGAAAATATTT